>JAJJHT010012682.1:551343-610918 GCA_021223865.1 Drosophila pandora
AAAATATGATATATATATAATATATAAAATAAAATATATATAAGTTAACACCCGGCACTTACGGCCCCCCCTTGCTCAGCACCATTCGCCCCCTACTACGACTACGCCTCGAACTCGACCCCAGACTCTTAGACCCCAATCCACAGCATAAGCAATTCCCTATATTCAAGTGCTGTGGGTTTAAGTACATCCGGGTACGTCGCAAGAGTGCAACTATGTCACAAGTGTGCAACTAAGTACGCTGACTAGAATGTTGCGGGAAAGCTGACACATACCCTGAGTGTTACGCTTACTCTTGACTCCGGATAGCTGACACTTCACCCGCTGACACCACACACGCCGACACCGCACATGCTGACACCACACATAGTATTGGAGTGGGTGATCGGCCGATATCGAACTGTCGAACTACAGGGTTGCCCATATTCGACGGACCCATGTTTTTTTTTTTAAATCAAAGAAAAAAATAAAAATTTGGCGGTTGGCAATCTTAATTATTTAATTTGTTCCAAGTAGATTTGTTTACATCAATTTTTGAATCTGGCGTTGATGGCGTATTGTGCCCTTTTTGCAGCATTTTCCATCGTTTTCGCCAACATTTCGGCCGGAATAGCGGCTATTTCTTCACGAATGTTGTCCTTGAGCTCTTCTAGGGTCCTTGGCTTGTTAACGTAAACCTTTGACTTCAAATATCCCCAAGAAGAAGTCAGGCGGCGTCAAATCGGGCGAACGCGGTGGCCAGTCCAAATCACCACTTTTCGACATCAAATGGCCCGGAAACAATTTCTTCAGAAAATCAATTGTTATGCGACTTATGTGCGGTGGAGCGCCGTCTTGTTAAAACCAGAACTGCCTCATACGCTTTCGACGAATAATTGGCATCACAAAATTGGTCATCATGTCGCGATAACGCTCCTGGTTGATGGTAACAGCATGGCCATTTTCATTTTTGAAGAAAAACGGCCCAATGACCGTTTTCGAACTAACGCCGCACCAAACTGTGACTATTTCGTTGTGAAGAGGCACTTCTTGAATCTTCTCAGGATTTTCAGTGGCGTAAATACGGCAATATAAACGCTTAATGGTGTTCTTAGAAGGCGCACTTTTCACACTTTTTAATTTTTTAAAAGCACGTTGAGTTTTCACAATTGACTTGTTCTGTTGAATGTAAATTTCAACTATTTCAGAGCGCTCGCGTGGTGTGAATTGTTCCATGGTAAAAATTTGCTTGGACTGACGCTTCAAACGCGGTATGTCATTAAGCGATCTGCCATCTCTGTCAAAATTTATGGCGTCGTCAGATGGGTTCGTCGAATATGGGCAACCCTGTATATTAGGCAGAAAATAAGAGGCGACGCCGATTTGACGCTTTCTTACAATGTAGAAGATGATAATTGGTCGGAAATTAAGCGGGTTCTCTCGCTTCTCTACGCCGACAAGCGGGACCCCTTCGAACCCTTGAATATCAACTGAGCCAATTGACCCAAGCAGGTAGAATTCTGGAACAATTCTATAATGAGGTCAATAATTACATTTTAAATAAATTAAAACAATCAGAGCATGCGCCTAACGTGGCCAGCGTCCTAATTGAAATGTATAGGGACAAGGCGCTGGATGTTTTCGTAAGGGGGCTCAACGGCGATGCCTCTAAGTTACTCATTATTCGGGGCCCAAAAAATTTTCCTGAGGCATATTTCTTTTGCCTAGAGCTGCAGAATGTATCGGTCAGGGGAAATGCACGTGCGGAACACGCGAATAGGTTCGACCCATTTCTTCAACCCCGTTACCCCACAAGCGCATCGCGCTATGCGCCTTCAATAGCATCCCCACGGTATTCGTCTTCATTCCAACCACCAATAAGGGAACCGGCGGGCATGAACTTAAACGATAGTTCATCCGGTAACTCGAGAGGTTTTAACAGATTCCAAGCGCCGCGACCAGCCATTAAGATGGAGTCAAACCGGTCTGGCCAGTCTTATCAGTCCGGCTTTGGCGTACGCCGTGGAAACGATGATAGGTCCCAAAATACTTCGCCTGGTTCGAATCCCTTCAGGAAGGCACAACGATTGTACCACATGACGGTGGTTCCGTCTAGCGTGGTGACAATGCCTGAAGACGACACGCAAAATTCCGCTTGTCAGACTACCTTCGAAGACGAAGCGGTGAGCGCCCACGACACGAGCCTCGAGTATGATGTCCCATACCATAAGGCTGACGACGAGAACGTTTGCAATGAGGTTAATTTTATGACGGACGCCTATACAGCGTGCCATACATAGAATACGTCGCGAAGAATGGCAACAAGTTAAAGTTTCTTATCGACACCGGCGCGAATAAGAACTTTGTTAGCCAAAAACACTCCGCCGGCTCCACCCCATTACCTACTCCCTTTTACGTTAAATCTGCTGCTGACAATGTAAGAATTACGCATTGTTTAGTAGGTCGAAATACGTACAAGTACTCAAGACCCCATTCTTCCAATCCATGCTTTGAGAATTTTAAGCTGTATAAAATTCGAATAACGCAGAGATTGGTAAAAAATCAATTCACCTCCGCGAAACACTGCTATAGGCCTTACATTACCTAGAATGATAGTGTCGGACAACGAAAGGGGTCTCCTTTGCCCAACGGTACTAAACTACCTCCGAACATTGGAGATAGAACTATAACATACCCCTACTTAAAAGAGCGAAACCAGACTATGGTCAATATAGGGCATAATAAAAATAGGACTGAACCTAGACAATATGAGTCGGGGGATAAGGTTTTCGTCGCTAATAAGCAAATTAAAACTAAAGAAAAACAACGTTTCAGACCGGAGGAGGTACAAGAGAATCGCGGAGTCACAATTAAAACTAGATTAGGAAAAATTTTGAATAAATCAGACTTGAGGAATTGAAGAGCGCTTTATGAACCTCTCTATTTTTTAAAATACACATAAAATATTTTTCTATTTTAACACACACACAAAAATTAAACATATTACACAAATAATATAAGCATGAATACACAAATATTATACACACCAATATTATAAGTATGAATAGAATATACACAAGCTTTTCTTTCCTTCTCGATGCTCCACAAGTCTCACAATCATCGGCCTCACATCAGCCGCGCGCATATTCAAGTATGACGCACCCGTCGTTCCCCTGCAACTAGGAACAGTGTGGCGGATCAACGGAGTGTTTAAGCTGGTACATGTCATCGACCTATCAAGGATGATGCAACTAGTAGATGGCACCAGCCGGGACGCGGCAACCCTGATGGATCAACGTGTTAGCACAATAACGAGACACTACCTGGAGCAAGCAGCGGAAGGAATAAACAGAGTGATGAGGCCATCATCACGGAGAGATCGAGCAATAAACTGGCTGGGTTCAGCCTGGAAATGGATTGCAGGATCACCTGACGCGGAGGACTGGAACGCGATACTCGGAAAAGATGATCATCGAAAACGGCGACCAGAACATTCGGATCAACGCTCGACTCTTCGACGCCAGTCATAAATCAATCCAACAACTGAATGATGTGGCGGCGAGAGTCAATGCGATAGACCTTCATGCAGTTACGACGACGCTACACAAGGCAATCATCTTGGCTGACCAAGTAGCGGAAGTCACAAGGGCATGCCAACTTGCCAAAACTGTGGTGACAAATTCGAACCTCCTGGATCATGAAGAGATTGAAGCTATACTCCTGGAAGTCAACGATCTCCCGTATCAAAACGCTGTGGAAGCAGTGGAATTTTCCCGGCCAACTGTACTCTCCAATGGCACGACACTACTGTACATCTTAGCCCTGCCCGAGGTATCTAATAAGAGATACGAGCTTGTACACTTTTATCCAACGGTATCAGGCGGGAAACAATTAGTGCCCGAACACCAAAAGCTCGCACTAAATGGAGGAGAGACATATGCAGCAGTGGGCAGCTGTTCCTCCAACGGTAACATCACAGTCTGCCCAGAAAAGGATTTAATGGCCCTAGAAGAAAGCTCATGCATTCTACGGCTCCTGAAGGGTGGCCATGAATCCTGCTCATACTTTCGGAGCAATGAGGAAGTCGTTCAGATGGTCAAGGTGGGACAGTATTCCTCTCCAACTATAATGGATCAATAACAACATCCGAAAGAGACTACCAATTGGAAGGGACGTACATTATCCAGTTTAACAACGAAGTCATCACAGTCCGGGACAAGAACTTCACCGCCTATTCCGCAAATCATCCTATGGCCTTACCACCAGTACTAAACAACATAACAGTAACTGGCTATCGACCTTCCCTTGGATACGTCGATGACGTCAACGCCCAAAATATGCAGCTAATGTCTGGCGATTCACGAGGCGTAACCTTTTCCTTTGTCTTGGAGGTTTCGCTAACAGTAGTGGTCTTCTCGATCCTGTTCATCATCTGGAGGAAGTTGAACTCCACCAAAGGAATACCAACCACGAGGGTAATAATCGAGGACCTGGAAACCCCAAAGAGGATGTTGACAACAGCTCACCATTCTGCCAATTGATCTGCGCGACGCAGACTTTTAGAGGGGGAGGAGTTAACACCCGGCACTTACGGCCCCCCCCTTGCTCAGCACCATTCGCCCCCTACTACGACTACGCCTCGAACTCGACCCCAGACTCTTAGACCCCAATCCACAGCATAAGCAATTCCCAATATTCAAGTGCTGTGGGTTCAGGTACATCCGGGTATGTCGCAAGAGTGCAACTATGTGACCAGTGTGCAACTATGTACGCTGACTAGAATGTTGCGGCAAAGCTGACACACACCCTGAGTGTTACGCTGACTCTTGACTCCGGATAGCTTACACTTCACCCGCTGACACCACACACGCCGACACCGCACATGCTGACACCACACATAGTGTTGGAGTGGGTGATCGGCCGATATCGAACTGTCGATCGGAGGGTCACAACTCCGGGAAGTCAGTCTAATCTTGACCGCCGAGCCACGCAGCTGAAACCAACTCTAATATTCTCAATGAACTTAAACTCCTACTGTTAAATAAGAACCACCAAAACGATTGTTATTATTAAGCAACACAAATAAATTGTATTCCCTATAGTAGAATATGATGAAGAAGAGGATAATGATGATTTTGCTACACTAGTCGATAAATTAACAATATACTTCTCACCAAAACAGAATTCGACGTTTGAGCGACACCTGTTTAGGAAAATATCACCTGACGAAGGAGACGATTTTGGCAAGATCATCTTACGGCTGCGACAACAAATTCGGAAATGTAGTTTCGGTTATATGTTGGAGATATGTTTGAAAGATAAGATCAATGATACTTCGGCTAGTTCGGAATTAAAATAGAAGCTGTTAGGAAAGGAACATACATTAGGCGAAGTCATCGAAGCGTGCCAGGTCGACGAAGAGATCAGTAAGCAGTCCCAGTTAATGCTATCGGAGCCGGTCCCGGAGACTATTAACAAAATCTCAGACTGGAAAACGCGACTAAGTAATAATGGCGATTGTGGTAGATGTGGGCGGTCGGGTCATAAAGAGGATAGCCCTGCATGTCCCGCACGACTTAGTAAATGTAACCGATGCTTCCGTCTGGGCCATTTTGGCCGGAAATGCCGAACGGTTTTGAAACGTTCATTCCCGCAATCGTATGATTGAAAGAATAATGGAAACGTAAAACGCAGGAATGTGGGCTGGATTAAAGACGAGAACTAATCGGCCAAAACTACCGATCGGGAAACTGTTTTAAAATAAGCAGTGACAACGAACAGGAAGAATGGATAAAATGCCGGATCGGGGGCGAAGAGGTTGCCATGATAATCGATTCCGGATCTCGATTTAATCTTATATCGTAGGACGATTGGATGGATCTTCAGTCGAGGAAAGCAACTGTTTTCAATGTGCATAAAGAGACCCAAAACCAATTTAATATATGCCTCAGACACAATTTTAAACGTCACTTGTGTTTTTGAGGCACCAATAGGGATCAGGCCAGGCTCAGAGCTGATTGCCTCCTTTTTCGTAATAGCAAAGGGACGACAATCACTACTTGGACGGGAAACGGCAACTAAGTTAAACGTTCTGCGAGTAGGGTTACCGGTAAATCACATTGAAGAAGTCACGTCGTTTCCTAAGTGGAAGGGAATTAGTGTAAAACTGTCAATAGATCCACTTGTTTACCCAGTGTAACAACCTTTGAGACGCATTCCCGTCGCGCTGGAAGATAAAGTTAACGCCAAGCTAAAAGAAGCGCGCAAGCTGGATATAATCGAACCGGATAGTGGCCCCAGTCCTTGGATATCACCCGTAGTGATAGCATTTAAAGAAAACGGCGAAATCCGACCGTGCTTGGATATGAGACAGGCAAATCGGGCAATCCGCAGGGCGAATTACCCGTTACCTACTTTCGAAACTCTTATGACCAGGTTGAGGGATGCAAAGTTGTTTTCATGGTTGGATCTCAAAGACGCGTATCATCAATTAGACCTTCATATCACATCGGGGGTTGTTCAGATACAAAAGATTGATGTTTGGCATAAACGCAGCTCCAGAAATGCTCCATGCTCCAACGTCATGAACTATATCGACGACATAATCATTTTTGGGAAAAATGAGAAAGAACACGATGAAGCGGTCAGAATGGTTCGCAAGATTTTTTGGAAATACAATGTTACAACAATTAAACAACAAAAAGTGTGTTTGGAAGACGAACAAAATAAAATTCCTTGGTCACATCTTGACAGACAAAGGAATTCAAGTAGATCCTGAGAAAATATCGGCGATTGGTTCGTTTCGAGCTCCCAGAAACAAAGAAGAAACGCGTAGTTTCTTGGGGCTGGTCACGTACGTTGGGAAGTTTATTCCAGACCTGGCGGATCTAACTGATCCGTTACGTTTGTTCTTAAAGAAGGATCAAAAGTTTATTTGGGGAGCTGCTGAAGAAAAAGGGCTCCACAAGTTAAAGATAGCGCTAACTAAGATTCCGAGTCTCTCATACTTTGACCCTAAATATAAAACTCGACTGATAGCTGATGCAAGCCCTGTTGCTTTGGGAGCAGTACTACTTCAATTTAAAAATGACCTCACCCCAAATATCATCGCTTTTGCTAGTCGGAGCCTAACGGATGTAGAGAAACGCTACTATCAAACTGAGAAAGAGAGTTTGGCTTTGGTCTGGGCAGCCATTTACCTAATGGGCCTTAATTTCGAACTAGTGACGGACCATAAGCCACTAGAAGAGATTTTTAAGCCTACATCCAAACCTCCAGCGCGTATTGAGAGATGGCTCCTACGCCTTTAGGCATACCATTTCAAAATATTCTATAAAACGGGCAAGGAAAATATAGCTGATTGTTTATCCCGTCTACTTCTTATGACATTAAAGGCGAACACAGCATACTGCTGGCTATTAAGAATGCCGAATCCACACAAATAGCTGTATCCGAAATTGCCGAAAAGAGCGCTAAGGATGAAGAAATCGTCGACGCAATAATGTGTCTTCAACAGGGACACTGAGAAATTTGTGAAGGATTGTCTAGACTGCATCTTAGTATCCCAGGCGATAATTCTACCGCCTATGAAGAGAACAGAGTTTCCAAATGGTCCGTGGCTGTCAGTCGCTACAGATCTACTAGGGCCACTTCCCAATAATGAATACATATTAGTTCTAATAGACTATTACTCTAGGTACATGGAGTTTAAGTTTCTGCGCTCAATAACATAAAAATCAATTATTGAAGCATGTAAGGACATTTTTAGTAGGTTGGGTTACCCAAAAGCGTTACGGACTGATAATGGTAGGCAGTACGTAAGCGGGGAATTTCGGAACTATTGCAAATCATGCGGCATTGAGCAAATCACAACACCACCTTATTGGCCACAGGCAAATGGCGAAGTAGAAAATATGAATAAAGCCCTAGTCAAGCCCATATGCACAAAAAGGACCTTAAAGATGAAGTCCAAACTTTTGCACTCATGTACAATGTCACGCCTCATGGGACGACAGGGACGCCTCCAACAGAATTAATGTTCAACCGAATTATTCGGGATAAGATCCCGGATATACAGGATTTAGTAGGAGAGTTTGCCGATTCAGCAGAAAAGGATAGAGATTGCATAAATAAAGAGAATGGTAAGGAAATGGCAGACAAAAGAAGGGGAGCAATCGAAGTAAACGTAAACGTTGGAGACAAAGGGGTCGTTAAGAATGTAGTTTTTCCACACAAACTAACACCTAACTTCGACACCACGGAATATGAGGTGGTGAAAAGGACAGGTGATCTAGTTATATATGTATCGAGTTTAGTTTTAAGTTGGCACTCGTGGCGATTGGAGAGTGGAAATAAAGAACATTGTAAAAAGCATAATTGTGCGTGTAAATTAATGGAAGCGGTGCGGTGTTACAAATAATAAATAAAATATGGATAATTCTGAAATGTCGAATGCAACATTGGTACGTTTTTAAACTGAATTAAAACGTGACAGCACTGTTTTTAACAAGTTGACAAGTGCTATACTTTGTGCAAATATTAATTTTGGTAAACTTTTTGGTTTCCAGATATTGACAAAAGAAGATATCTAAGACACAGTGTTACTTTTTCAAAAACCAGTTCAAAAGCTGGTTTTAGCGCAACCTGATAAACGATTTTTGCAATTAGTTTCAATATTATTTTTATTTTAATTTAATTGTTCTTACTACTTTTTTGTTTCACTTATAAATATTAGGTAGTTTTTTTTAAATAAATTTAATTCAGAGTATTTTTTGTTTGTACTTTGAAGTAGTTTCAATTGATTAATATTACTTTAATTAAATTCCCATTGTTTATTTCAGCATTACCTTTAAACAACAATAACAACTCAAACAATCCAGTCGAGAAGAAGAATGAAAAGTTTATAGCTCCTCCGGTCCGTTTTCTTTTATATATCTGTTTTTCTTGTTTACGCTCGCAACAAATGCCGGGGCTAGCTCATAGAGTGTGGGTCATTCCACCAATTTTACATTTAACTACATATATTACATAATTAATACCTTTTTTTATTCTAACTTGTTTACAATGTTTTTGTAATGGTGAACCACCGGAGTTGACTCCTCTGTCGAATCCTCGGTGCTTCTCCAGTCATTGCCACTCGGCTTCGCCGTCGAACGCTCCCGGGTTGGTGCCAAGTCTGCAATTTCACCGTGGCCGGCACCTAATCCGTGTTGTCTCACCCGGTTGCGTTCGCCATTCGCCACCCAACACCTGCGTGCCTTCGCTCCGCTCCTATGGCCAACTAGAGGTTGGGCGTTGCGCCTCTCTTTACTTAAGGTGGTCGCTGTGCGTACGCTCCACCAAGCCTGGCTTGAATTCTCGAGCTGGTCACCCCTCGCTTTACAGGATCACACCTGATCGTCGCAGTCAGGAATCGAGGCATACCTCAGACCAAACCGTCGCTATTGCTACGACATCAAGATACCTTTCGTGTCCGGGAAATAAACCACCCCGCCTCGATTTGCCATGTGCTTCGGATTTGCCGAGGATCCCTGATCCTTTCTCACTTGCTCCTTGATCTATCTTCCCGTAATGACTCGCGTACAGACGACGGACTTACCCACAGGGGGTCCTTGAGCCACGGATCACAGATCCTTGCGCACTCGCTCTATATCCCACACTTGAGACTGTCGGACTTACCCACGGGGGTCCTTCAGCCTATACTCCTAATTCCTGTAACGAAACATTCTCGCTTGAATGTTAGACTTACCCACGGGGGTCTTTCACTCAACTTTTCCAGCTTCCCAAGAAGACTCGGTCCCGATTTGCTCCAGGGGCCCTCCTTATATAGTGCCTGAGGCGCCCGTTAATCCTTGCAAATCTCGCTTCCTCCCGTAATTCTTTGCTCCTCTGTTCTCGCCGTTAACTCTCTCCAATTCCCGCCGCATTTCTATTGGCGGGCTTTCTTTGTTGCTCTCCCCCCGTTTGCCCCGCTTGGGACTCCGATTCGTTTTGTTATTCTGCAGGTCACCGGATATCCCCACGCTCCCACCTTTGGGAATTCCAAATGCATTTCTGCACTTTCTAAACATAGCTGCGCTGTCGTGGTCCGCTTCGTTCCCCGCCGTCCCCGCTCTCTCCTATGACATTCGAGCGAGTTCCGACCGGGACCGTTAGGTTCCAAGGTGATTCCTCTTTCTCCTTCTTCCGTGCGCGCAGCCGCACTGGTTCTTCTTCCCCCACTGTTGCCCCCTCATGCCACCTACCTTTTTACCACGCTTATTGAGTTTCAAGTTTTGGCTTGTTTTGGTGAAGTTAAGGGCATCTAAAAAAAAATTTTGTATTCCTCTTTAAATGCCTTTAACGACTTTATTTATGTTGTGGTTGGAAATACATAAATAGAGAGAGCCCTTAAGAGAAGCCGCGGCTGTAATAGCGCTTATATATGGAATAATCCGCTAACTCAAGATACAACTATATAAGTACAGCTACCATCTTTATGCAGACAACTCTTAAGCACATGTGTGTAAATTTTTGTTTAGTTTGTGCATATACATTAATAAAAAAATAAAAACTCCAGCATTATATATGATTTTACCTCTGCGCTTTCCGTGTATAAAATCAAAACGATTCCCGTTCGCTTTAAAATGCACTTCTTTGTTTTATGGCCAATTTTGAGTTAATTCTATGAAGCAACGCATAGGTTTAGTTATTAATCATAAGAATTATAATTGTCAGTTCTGATTTAAAACTCAAATAAAAAATAAAAGGGTGTGTCAAGCCTACGCAAGACAGAAGTGAAACTTCTAGTATTCCTCTCTCTCTATTTTCATTTCATCATCTCTATTTTCTCTCTTAGGTTAGTTTGAAAATTAGAGGTTAAATAATTCAACGACGAAGCATGAATTTGCTTTTTCTAATATTTTCTTATAGATGAATGACGTTCGATTAATGTATAGTTCCAAAAATTTTCAATTTATTCACAAGTATACAATATTACATAAATAATAATATTACAATTAACAAGAAAGGAAAGCTAACTTCGGGCGGAGCCGAAGTTGATATACCCTTGCAGTTCAGTCGCAGTCCGCTAGGTGGCGCCACGTATCTTATATTATTAGATATATAGCGGATCGTATATAGTCGACCGATCCTTATGAAATTTTGCAAACCACGTTACTTTGTCTAAAATGGAACCTGTACCAAGTCCCATCTTTCTAACCTAAAAAACACCAAAGTTATGCCAATTCCGATCGTTGTATGACAGCTATAGGATATAGTCGGCCGATCCTTATAAAATGTACATAAGATATGTTGGTCAAATATAACATGTGTGGAAAGTCCCAACCCTCTATCTTAAAAAACAACGAAGTTATGGCATTTCCGATCAATCAGTTATATGGCAGCTATAGGATATAGTCGACCGATCCCGGCCGTTCCGACTTATGTACTACCTGCAAGGAAAAGAAGGATGTGTGCAAAGTTTCAACTCGATAGCTCTAAAACTGAGAGACTAGTTTGCGTAGAAACCGACAGACAGACGGACAGACGGACCGACGGACAGACGGACAGACGGACATGCTCATATCGACTCAGGAGGTGATCCTGATCAAGAATATATATACTTTATAGGGTCGGAGATGTCTCCCTCACTGCGTTGCACACTTTTGACCAAAATTATAATACCCTCTGCAAGGGTATAAAAATTACAAAGAAATTACAATGACAATTTACCAATCATGTGCCATTTTAATTGTCAATTTCATGAATATCATTTCCTAATGTCGTGATAATTGGGTTATGGTAACTAAAGTGCGAGATATATACGTGAGCACTTAAATCCTTAATGAATCGTGCAAAAACTGCATCGATTGTTGTCCCGTGTCTAGTCGTGCTAGTGTTCCTATCATTAACAATATCCAAATTGAGTGTGTTTTTGAAAAAGTTCAATAACGCAGTTCGCTGGTGTCTGAGAGAGAGGAAAGAAGAGAAGAGAGACAACGTTCGTGAGCGGCTCTCCCACCTCAACAAGCGCATATGGTGAGAGAGGGACAGTGAACGGTGAGGGGGGTGGGGTACTCGCATTTTCGTGTCGATCCTGACTCGGTTTTACTCCGTCCCCGAAAATCCATTACGCGCCTAAAGAAGTTTCACTTCAAAAACCTAAAATGATTCATTTCTTTTTGGAACGAAGTTTCGAATTTTCATTATTAGGCCAGAAATATATATAGCAACCCTCGTATCAGTGAATTTGGGGGTCGAAGAAAATATTGAAAAAAAAAACACGAAAAACCGCCGCAAAAGTACCAAAAAGAGTATCGGGAACGGAAAATACAAATAAATTCCGATAATCAGGAATCCATTAAAAAAATAAATGCGCATCGCCAAATAATTTTCGACAGCGACAGAAGGGCAGTAAAAAAATTTAAGCACAGCCATCGAATTGAAATAATCAGAAATCAGTGCAAAAAAGACCGAAGCCAAGGGTATCGAAAACAAATTCATAGCGTCAAACGCAGTTTTGGGAACGCAGAAAAAGGCAACACATCGAAGCGAATCAGTTTGGATCCAAAATTATTGGAAATGGAGAAAACTGTCGGAAATAAACAAGAAGAAAATCTAAAACATTAAGCTATTAGTGAATTCCACACTCATAGGTAACAACGCATACCATTTAATCGTGTCAACGCAAAACAATGCTATCGCAAACCCAACAAAAACTAATCAACCGCGATCAATAACCCCAAGCCCGAGTAATGAAGTCAATCCAACATCGCTGGGCAGGGCGCGCTCTTGCTCTCCAGCGCTCTTGTTGGACAAAACCCCATATCCTTCCCTCATGCCAACCTGCTAAGCCACGGTCACCACTACAGTGACGTCAATAGCAACTGCAATGGCAGCTTCTACAACAACTACAATAGTATCGACTGCTCGCGCAATATCATCTACTGTTAAAACAAAATATACTGTGCAAGCAAATAATGCAGCACCTTACTCCAGCGAGCTCACTTCAAAACAATGTTCGGCAGTACAGACTTTTATGGATCTATATACACAAATAAAACGTAAGCTTAGCCCGCTGAACTCTAGACTTGGTAATTCTGCTAAAATAACTCGCGGCACGTCGAAACAATCCACAACAGAGAAACCCATAAATGCAAACATATTTGCTATTTCGAAGATAAATTCAATGATATACATCCTAAATACATCGTAGGGGACAATAAAAAGCCTAAGCCGCCGCCGATTTACATTTAAGAGAAAAGTTCTAATGCTCTCGTAAACTCAAAACGGTTCACAAGTAGAATCCGCGGCATACCAGTCTACTTCGAGTGTTGCTCACGTGAAACGGACCGCCAGTAGACCCCGCGTTACCTAACTACTCCGAGTGTTGCTCCCGTGAAACGGACCACGAGGAAACCCCGCGGCATACCAGTCTAGCTCGAGTGTTGCTCCCGTGAAACGGACCACCAGCAGACCCCGCGCTATCTAACCTACTTCGAGTGTTGCTCCCGTGAAACGGACCGCCAGTAGGACCGGCCGATAAGGAATCAGCCGAACCAACATACCACCGGTAATTGAGGAAAACCACCTCAGGACTTTAAGCACATTAACTCCAGCCTGATCACCGCAAGCGTCTGGCCAACCCGAGCAGTCCCTTGCAGAATCCAGGTAAATTTTGTCAAGACTATTTACGGTCTTTGACTACGACTCCGGGTTCTACCGTTACTCCCGTGAGTTCAAGTTTGACGTAGTTGCCGCATAACGCTCTACGGACGAACAGAAAGAAAGCTTCAACCTCTTTTCAAGGTAGATCTTGAACCCGAAACCAAATCCAAGCCTCTGAAAAAAATGAAGTGCATCCAATTTTTACTCTCCAGTTTCTACTACACTGCAGAATAACCGTAGAAAAGCCGCACAAAAAAAATGGGCCGGTGCAGTGTAATAATTGTCAGGAGTACGGCTACATAAGGTTTTACTGCACGCTTCGTCCAGTATGCGTTGTTTGTGGAGACCTTCATGACCCAAAAATTAAAGAGAATCCCAGCAGCAAAAAGTGTGGAAACTGTGGAAAAAACAATACGGCTCCCTACAGGGGCTATCCAGTCTACAAGGAACTGAAAAGTCATATACACCAAAGAGCGAATACTGCTCGCTCACATATAACACCTATGAAATCTACGCGTGATGTCTTCCCTCTACAGCCGTGAAATCTTCAGCTAATAATGAGTTCATCGACAAACCCAAAAGCGTTGCAACTGCTTTAAAAATGGGTTTGAAAAGTACCGCTCCAACCAAGCCACGATCATCAGTTTCCCTCATCAACCAGGACAGTCTACGACCAAAGCTGAAAAAATGATATGTAATCTTCAATCCTGCAGACAACTATACAAGATTTTATGCGAAACCAGAACGTTTTGATTGAGCTGCTTCTTGCTCAAAACCAGACTAAGTAATCAATGGCTCCACTATATCACTGTATATCACTGTGGAACGCCAACGGCGCCTCACAGCGTAAGCTCGAGTTCGATGTAATTTACTCGCAGAAACTCATCTTACAAATAAATACAATTTCCAAATTCGAGACTACTTCTTCTTTAACACGAATCACCCAGACGGGAAAGCACACGGAGGCAACGGGATTCTGATTAGAAACCGCATTAAGCACTGCTTCCACAATAGTTTCCCCACTAACTACATGCAAGCTACATCTATATGTGTACAGATGGATCACCGTTCCTTAAAGCTTGTCGCCGTATACTGTCCTCCTCTGTTTACAATATCCGAATCCCAATTCATGGACTATTTCAACTCTCTGAGCGAACAATTTATAGTACAGGAGACTTTAATGCCAAGCATACGAACTGGGGATCTTAACTTGTGACTCATAAAAGCAAGCAACAAGCTTTGCAGATTTGCAGAACCTCTTCAAAATGTATTTCAGCTCAGATATCGACACCTCTACGTATGATCCAATTGTATTTAGACCACATGAGTTACTCAAAATCATTAATGAACAACTCAACCTAAAAAAATCTTCAGGATGCGACCTTATATCACCAAAAATGATTATCGAACTTCCTCTCTGTGCAGTTGGAGGTATTTGCCAACTTTTCAATGCAATAACGAGACATGGATACTTCCAATAGAAATGGAAAAAGTCGATCATCATAATAATACCAAAACCTGTCAAAGACCGCACAACTGCTTCATAATATAGACCAATTAGTTTACTAACGTGTCTATCAAAACTCTTCGAAAAATGCTTCTTGGCACATATTACCCCATATCTTAGAATACACAATAATTCCGACTCATCAATTCGGTTTTCGAGAAAAACATGGAACCATCGAGCAAGTCAACCGCAAGTACTGCACTGCGAAATTTCAGGACGTATCACAAGCTTTCGACAGAGTATGGTTAGAAGTTTTAATGCGCAAAATTACAGAAATGCTCCCAACCAACACTCACAAACTTCTGAAGTCATACCTTTACAACAGAAAATTATTAGTAAGATGTAATGCTGCCATGTCCGATGATTACATCATCAGTGTCGGAGTTCCTCAAGGCAACGTGTTAGGACCAACACTCTACCTTATCTACTCTGCGGACATCCCAACGAGCATGCAATTAACCACATCCACTTTTGCTGATGACACTGCGATCCTAAGACGCTCGAAATGCCCCATGCCCCAATTTAAAGCTCAAAGCCAGCTTCCTCCACTGGCTTATCAATATCCGCTCGCCCGTTAGCCTGAAATATAAGGTACTTCTATACAACACCGTTTTGAAACCAATCTGGATGTACGGCTCTCAGTTGTGTGGGAATGCTAGTAACAGCAGTGTGGATATAATGCAAAGAACTCAATCAAAAATTCTCAGAACCATCACCGGGGCACCGTGGTACGTTCGGAATGTAAACATTCACAGAGAGCTTCATATATCACTCGTCAGAGAAGCGATAGTACAAATCACAACAAAGTGCTACAACATGCTATCCAAGTTATCTCGCGAGAGCCCTCAAGCGAGTTTCTAGCAGTTCTCGTCTTCGCCGCAACCACCTTTCAATGCAGCGCTAATTTTTAGGACCATCTCATCTATTCAGTTAAAATTAAACTGTTAGATAATGTATTATTTTAATATTTACAACCTTATTGTTAGACTCATAAAGAGAAGATCCAATAAATAAAACCAAGCTTTAATAAAAAAAAAGTCGAGTGGTTCGGAATGCACTTGTTAAAGGACCAACAGAAAATGATGCATTCGAAGTCCCCTATCAACAGGTTATCAACTGGGCACAGCCGGAAGCCGGAATATTTATTATTTACATCAAATAATAAATATTCCTTCAGATGGAAACTGCCTGTTTTCTTTTTTAATATGAGCCGTCAATCTTGACATGACAGCCACGCAACTTTGAAGGCAGCTACCGTTTCTCCATTTGTAGGCTCATGTATTAATCCGAATGGTGCAAAGTAATTCAGATTTTGGATATTTGGATTGTATCGATATTTGTGAAAGAACGCATATTCGTAATATTTTTGTACATAATCACTATGTCAACACTCTGACCAAGAAAGAAGAAAAGCAATTTCTTTATTTCAGAGCACAGTGTCATCCACCTACATCTTCAAAACGTGCATTTCACACTATTAATTGAAGTTGATGACATAAGAGATGGTCAACCTATTGAAAATATTCCTGTTAAAATCAATCCACACAACAACATTGAAGATAAAAGTATCGATGAGCTTGATAATGCTAGTCCTCATGTAGACATCAGCGATATGAATGTTTCAATCACCAAATCACCTCGAATTTTACAATGCCTTTAGGAAAAATGATTTTGGTCATTCTTGTGCTGTTTGCTATAGACTTGTGTTTTGGCTGTTGCTAGACTTTGCTATAGGCTGTTGCTTGTGTTTTGTTCGATGAATATGCTGAAGAACTTTCATTCCCCACAATCTACGGTGGAAAATTTAGAACTTATAGAGATGTACTTATAGAACTTATAGACAATATTACACTTTTCATGCAAGCAGATCGTCGCGCTACAGATCCGCTTTTACTGTTTCGGCTTGGTACAAAGATTCGGCTTAGATAAAAAGACCTTTTCGCTATGATTAGACAATTGGGAGCTCCAACTGCTTTTATGACACTCAGTGCAAAAGAAACTGGGTGGACTGGTTTGCTCAAATTATTGTAGAGGCTGAAAAATCATTGAGCAAATGTTTCTAATGAATTTCTATCGAAAATGTCATATGTACAGAAAGCTGAACTTGTCAACGAGGACGCAGTCCTCACATGTGCAATTTACTTGGTGAATTACAAATTTACTTTACAAATTGGTGAATTGTTTGTTGAAGATTTTGCAGTCAAAACGAGACAATTCATTTGGCAAATATCGATTGAAACTTTACTTCAAACGAATAGAACTGCAGAACCGTGAAAGTCCCCATGCCCACATTGGTTGGAAAATGCTCCAGAAGATCTATTAAGTAACAGCACGGGAGTCATAGATATGGTCGACAAGTTAGTTTCAATAGCAGAATCAGAAGCATCTGGAAATATAAAACTCATAACACATAAACATACCTTTACGTGTTAAAAAAAATTGGTTCGTGGGAAAAAAGATAGTTGTCGATTTGGAGTACCCTTTTTACCATCGCGTAATACAATAACATTGATGCCAATGATAGATACGGATTCCGATTTTTATGCGATGAGTTTTAAGGAGTATAAGGAAAAATACCAATTACTGAGAAACAATTTGGAGATCCTCGATTACGATGGATTTAATGATTTTTATGCTAAGAATAATATTGTTTCTGTTGAACATTATTACTGTAATGTTTTATCGAAGGCTCTCCAGGATTGCAGATGCGTTTCCAATTATTTATTTATTTTAAGGTAGGTCATGAGACGCTTATGTATTCTTAAATATTTATATATGAATATATATTTATGTTATGTTCGCTTAGGCGGAGGTATGTGGACATGCATAAGGTCCACTCGTGTTACGTATATGCGGACATATCCACTTTTTCGGCGTACAGCAAAGGCACAGCGGGCGATTCATATTTCGGTGCACTTAGGTTTATGACCCAGACCTTGGATAACATAAACTCTGCGACAATGTGTTACAGTGTGTACCCTTTAAGTACTCATGGTAAAGTGGGTGGTCGATATATATATATGATATTAATTGTGCATATATGTGCATATTACATCTCCCTCCTTTTGAAAAATAACGTAATTTAATGAAGTTATTTTCTAACATAGATTGTACAAAATTTAATAAATGATGTTAACAATAAGTTTTTTTTTGTAGTGTTATATTCGGTATGCTTATTTTTCTCTTTTTTTTATATTTATTTGGTCTTTTTTCCTCTTTTTTTATTATTTATGTATGGCCATACGTGATATATTTATGAAATGTTGATTGATTATGAAATAAAAAGTTTTGATATATCTTTATGTACTATTTGTTTTTTATTTTTATTGTCTGATATAGTTATATTATCCCTATCTCCTATTTGTTCTACCTTATAGGGGCCAGTATATTTTAAATCTAGCTTATGTCCAGTTTCATTTTTATACCCTTGCAGAGGGTATTATAATTTTGGTCAAAAGTGTGCAACGCAGTGAAGGAGACATCTCCGACCCTATAAAGTATATATATTCTTGATCAGGATCACCTCCTGAGTCGATATAAGCATGTCCGTCTGTCCGTCTGTCTGTCTGTCCGTCTGTCTGTCGGTTTCTACGCAAACTAGTCTCTCAGTTTTAAAGCTATCGAGTTGAAACTTTGCACACATCCTTTTTTTCCTTGCAGGTAGTATATAAGTCGGAACGGCCGGGATCGGCCGACTATATCTTATAGCTGTCATAGAACGATCGAAATTGACATAACTTTGGTGTTTTTTAAGTTAGAAAAATGGGATTCCTACTGTCCCTATCTTCCGAAGAGAGCGGACGTGTTTTTCGGTCGCTCCGTTGAAAAAATTAATTTCAGCTGAAATACGCTGCCTTTTGGTCTAAAAATAAGTGCGTTTTGTGTGCGAACGTTGCTGCTACAAAGTGCAAGTTGTGCGGTTAGTGTAGCTAACGTATTTTCGCGGAAAATCGTGTTTTTCCAAAGTGAAAATTCGCCACGTGGTTTGGAAGTAAACAATAAAGCTTTAAGCTTTGCGCTGCCATCCTCGTCAAAAACGTGAAAAAGCTCAAAAACAGCTGTGCGTCGGTGCTGCTAACACGTCGAAAACAGTGAAAAGAGCTTTTGTCAGCTGCTTTTTAGTGCTGCCATATCGGCGGAAAACATTAAAACAGCTGTGTGTTGGTGTTGCCATATAGGCAAAAAGACATTGAACAGCTGAGTGCAGTGTGGCCGTGCGCTAAAAACTTATTAGTGCTAAATTTGGTGCAAATTTGTGGCGCGAAGAGTTCGGACTTTCGAATTTAAATTCGAAAATGCCGCGCGGTCGTGGATGCCGCAGTCGCTCTGGCAGCCGCTCGAGTGTCGCGAGCGCTGTAAGCGTCGCTAGCGCTGCCAGCGTCGCAGTCGAGGCTCGCCAAGCAAGGAAGTCGAGGGAGCGCTCGATTTCTTTCGACATGGAGTCGGAAGTGGAGCCGAAGCGGATCGACCAGCGAAGCTCGCCGAAGAAGGCCGTCGTGGAGATGGCCGTCTCGTGCCCTGGAGGGCTGAATGGAGCTGGGCTGGAAGCCCATGGAGCCAACACCGTCGCCCCCGCTGCCGCCACCATCGCTGCCATCATTGCCGAGCCCGTCGCCGTCACCCCCGCTGCCTCATCGTTTGCTGTCCCTGCTGCTGCCCGGGAGAAGCTTGGAGCTCGTGCAGCCGTTGCTGCTGGACATGGAGCGGTGCTCACGGAGCTGTCTGCCACTCAGCGGGTCGTCCGAGATGCCCTGATGAGCGGCAACCTGCAGGCAGTGTCGGTCACGATGAGCCGATATGATGAGCTCGTGGTGGCCCTGATGCTCCGGGTTGCGGAGCTGGAGACCCGGATCGCCATGCCGCCGCCGATGACGCCGAGCCACAACGCCGTTGGACAAGTTGCCACCCCCGTAGCCCCAGTCCCGGTCCCCCGTACCAAGGTGCGGGAGACTTGGTCCTGCGTGGTGAAGGGAACGGACCCGGAGCTCTCCAGCAGCCAGATTGCCGAGAAGGTGCGCAAGGAGGTCGCACCGGCACTTGGAGTCCGTGTGCACGAAGTCCGGGAGCTGAAGCGTGGCGGAGCCATCATCCGCACGCCGTCAGCTTCGGAGGCCTCCAAAGTCGCTGCGTCCAAGAAGTTCGCCGAGGTGGGACTTAGTGTGGAGCGCAACCAGGCCGTCAAGCCTCGCCTGACGGTCTTCGACGTGGACACGGCGCTGACACCGGAGGACTTCATGGAGGAGCTCTACGCCAACAACCTGAAGGATGAGATGACCGTGGCTGACTTCAAGAAGTCGGTGCACTTTGCATCGAAGCCGTGGACCGCTGCTGATGGAGGCACGACGAACGTGATTCTGGAGGTCAGCGAGAAGGCTCTGGCCGCTTTAGACACGGGCCGTGTCTATATAAAGTGGTTCAGCTTCCGCTGCCGGTCCCAGGTCCGGACGTATGCCTGCCATCGCTGCGTAGGCTTCGACCACAAGGTCCAGGAGTGCCGGCTCAAGGTGAGTGTGTGCCGCCAGTGCGGACAAGGGGGCCATGTAGCGGCGAAGTGCACCAATCCGGTGGACTGCCGAAACTGTCGTTTTAAGGGGTTACCGTCGGGGCATAATATGCTCTCGGCGGCCTGCCCAGTATATAGCGCAGTCTTGACACGTGTGAATGCAAGACACTAACATGTCTCGGCTCTTGCAAATTAATTGCCAGGGTTCGTACGCTGTTATGTGCGATGTGGGGCAGATGATGTATGAAAGGGGCTGCGTCGTGGCACTGTTGCAGGAGCCGTACAACCGCTATGGCGGGGTGCGCGGTTTGCCCGCAAATATGCGGGTATTTCCTGACAGCAGAGGCCGCGCCGCAGTCGTTGTGAATGACCCCGGCATAGAGTGCACTTTAGTGAACTCTACTGACTGGGGTGTATGTGTGGGTTTAGAGGGGATTTTTGGTAGGTTGTATGTCGTAAGTATTTATTGCAAGTTTTCCGAGTCAATAGATCCGTACCTTCAGTACATGAATGCGGTACTACTCCAGGTGAGTAGCAATCCTGTCATTCTTGGCCTTGATGCGAACGCGTCATCCCCCCTCTGGTTCAGTAAGATGTCCAGGCTTGGTCCTGGCCATCCGAATTATGACCGGGGTGAGACGCTGGCCGAATGGGTGATCACCCAGGATGTACAGGTTGTTAACAAGCCTAGCGAGTGGTACACATTCAACAGTCCGAATGGAGCGAGTGACATTGATGTTACTCTCGCGAATGAGGCAGCAATGAGAGTGTGTGATTTTCAATGGAATGTGTTGGGGGGTCATGGTGTGAGTGATCATAATCCGATTGAGATTGTGGTCACCCGCGCCGTGGCCCTGGAACCGATTGAGGGGCTTAATGGGTGGCGCTATCATGGTGCGAATTGGGCCCTTCATGGGCATTATGTGAGAGAAGCGGCGACGCAAGTCCCGTTTAGCACCTTCTGTGCTATGAATGTGGATGAGCAAGTTGCATGTGTGACAGAGTGGGTTACAAGCGCGAATGATTCCATGTTTGCGAGGCACCGTAAGGTGACTCGTAAGCGTGTTAAGTGGTGGACGAGTGAACTGCAAGCCGAGAAGCGGTCTCTCCGGTCTCTGAGGAAGAGATTCCAAAGGGCCAGAAGGACTAATGCGGACGGCGTGGCCCAGCTTAGGGATCAGCTTAGTACTCGGGTTCATGAGTACAAGCATAGGGTTTTGCGTGTGAAAGATGACGAGTGGCGTTCTTTCGTAGATCGAAATAAGCATGATCCCTGGGGTCGTGTTTACAAGATTCTGCGGGAGAATGGGAAGGAGGGGTCCAGGGATATTTGTGCCTTACGGGTTGAAGGTCGAGACCTTATAACCTGGAAGGATTGTGTTGAATGTCTTTTGTCCGAATTCTTTCCTAGGGAGGATCGGCAGCACTCAGTGCCTGATGCAGTGGGTGATGCCGATCCCCTCCTGATGAGCGAGCTTCAGTGGGCTTTCACTAAGCTTCGCTCTGGGAAAGCGCCTGGTCTGGATGGGTTCACGGGGGAAATTTGTAAAAGTGTCTGGAAGTCCATTCCAGATCACTTGTATGAATTGTACTCCAAGTGTGTGAGTGAGGGGACCTTTCCGAGTGCATGGAAGTGCACGAGGGTGAGTGTGCTCCTAAAGTCACTCGATAGGGACCGGAGCAATCCGCGTTCCTTTCGGGGCATCAGTCTCGTTCCAGTTCTTGCAAAAGTTCTGGAGAGAGTGCTGGTGGAACGGCTGCAGGAGAGTGTGGGGAGCCAGATGTCTAATAGGCAGTTTGGCTTCCGTGAAGGGAGGTCTACGGAGAACGCTTGGAGGAGCGTTAAGGACTCTGTGAGATCCAGCAACTCCAAGTACGTTCTCGGTGTGTTTGTGGATTTTAAGGGGGCTTTTGATTACCTAAGTTGGGCTAGTGTGATTCAGAGGTTGAACGAGTGTGGGTGCCGGGACGTAGCTCTTTGGAAGAGTTATTTCTCGGGACGAAATGCATGTGTGATGGGAGTGAATGAGGTTGTTTGGAAGGATGTGGCTCGTGGTTGTCCACAGGGCTCCATCTGTGGTCCATTTATATGGAACCTCATGATGGATCCCCTGCTGTGGCAGCTCGAGCAAGCGTGGCAGTGTTGTGCGTATGCAGACGACTTGCTCATCTTGGTTGAGGGCCAGTCGTGTTCGAGGATTGAGGCAAGCGCCTCAGAGTGCTTGCGCATTGTTGGCCAGTGGGGCGACAGTGTGGGTGTCAGCTTGGCTAGGGATAAGACTGTGACAATGCTGCTGAAAGGCAGCTTGTCCAGGCCTCCCCTTATCAGGCTCGACGGCTCCAGCATAAGGTATGCGAAACAGGTGAAGTACCTGGGCGTGACCGTTGGAGAACGGTTGCGCTTCGCACCACACCTTGCCAATCTGAAGGACCGATTGGTCGGTACGGTTGGACGATTGCGCCGAGTTTTGAGGAGTGAATGGGGCCTCAGCAGAAAAGCTGCCCGCACCATATATGGTGGTCTGTTTGTTGCTTGTGCAGCAAGCGGAGCACCTGCATGGTGCGATGCAGTCTTGGACGTTAGGGGCAGAATGAAAATTTTAAGTGTGCAAAGGTTGATTTTGTTGGGGTGTATGCCTGTGTGTCGCACTGTCTCTACGGAGGCATTGCAAGTGTTGTTTGGAGCAGTTCCCCTTGACTTGGAGATACGGCGTAGAGCCGTAAGCTACAAGCTCAAGAAGGGGCTGCCATTGCTGCAGGATGAATGGCTGTTCCGTGAAATGTCGGGAGGGAACGTGGAGAGTTTAGGGCCAAGTGAATGGAAGTCTATGTTGCGTGAATGTGTCCTGTCGGACTGGCAAGCCCGATGGGATAATAGTGAGAATGGGCGGGCTACTTACGAGTTCATTCCAGATGTCTCGTTTGTTGTCGATCGACCGGACTTTGGTTTCAACCTTAGTGCCGGGTTCCTGTTGACTGGCCATGGGTCGCTGAATGCATTTTTGCATAGGCGGAACTTGGCGGGCAGTCCGGAATGCCGGTGTGGCTCTCGGCAGGAGACCTGGAAACATGTTCTCTGTGAGTGTCCGTTGTATGATGATCTTCGTGATCTGGGCGGGTTGGGTTTGGTTCAGGCTGGGAGGACTTTGACTTTAGTCAAGTGCTCTCCACGAGCGACAGGATTAGTAGATTGAATGTGTTTGCGAGAGCCGTATTCAGTCGTCGACGAATGCGTTGATTTGTAGATGCCGAGATGTGTTAGGGGTGAATGGTGCGTGAATCAGGATCGAGTGAATAGGTGCGTGTAAAGTTCGCCGGGTTTTCGCCCGCCGCCGGGGTTACCAGTCCCCGAGCTTCATGGTAGCCAAACTGGGAGTGCTTCGTTGAGTTGCACGAACCTGACCAGAGGATTTTTCTGGTACCACGGGTGATGAGGATTCACGGAGATGGTGCTCCAAATCCGCCTTGTCACAAGCCCTTAGGGGTTGTTGGGAACATAGCTGGCCGTCTTCGAGCGGTCTGGTCACTGACCAGCAGCGATTGCCGCGGTTTGCGGAAGAGGAAGGAATAGTCCTCGCCTCCGAACAGTGAGAAAGCCATGTCCATGAACATGGTGGATAAAACTGTACCACCTTATGACTTGGCTTCGGCCGCTTCATAATCTATTCCCAGCAGCTATGCACTATCCAGGGCCACCAACCCGTGACTGTTCTGGAGTCAAAATCGGTAGTGTTCTTGTTGGCACGGCGCCTGACCGGAGGCTGTGATAATTTCTGGTACCACGGGTGCCAGGAGCCCACGGAACTTGTTCCGTCCTGGCTATGGTGAGGCCCCCTAGGGAGCTACGTGGTGGTTGTGGTTTAACACCCAAATGCGGGTAGAGCCTCTGGCTCGACGTGGAGTTGCGTTATACAACCGGGTGCCGTGATCCCATAGATCGGAAGAGGTTTAGATAGGCCTCCATCCTTAACCGAGGATTAATGTCATGACCGAACAGATTGACTTACATTCGGTATCCGGCGGAACATGGTTCCAAAGGGGCGCTGATTGACGCATAGTTTCATATCCCCGCCCGAGGGGGCCGTGAGATTAAGCCAACATGGCAGGTGCTCACGTTAAACATATCAGACTTTCATGTCCGTCTGTCAGTTTTAAAGCTATCGAGTTGAAACTTTGCACACATCCTTTTTTTCCTTGCAGGTAGTATATAAGTCGGAACGGCCGGGATCGGCCGACTATATCTTATAGCTGTCATAGAACGATCGAAATTGACATAACTTTGGTGTTTTTTAAGTTAGAAAAATGGGATTTGGTACAGATTCTATTTTGGGAAAAACAATCTGATCTTCCAATTTTCATAAGGATCGGCCGACTATATACGATCCGCTATGTATCTAATAATATAAGATGCGTGGCGCCACCTAGCGGACTGCGACTGAACTGCAAGGGTATATCAACTTCGGCTCCGCCCGAAGTTAGCTTTCCTTTCTTGTTTAATAAGACCTTATCTCCCATTTTCAACTCAAAATCTAAACTAGTTTTGTCGTAAATAATTTTTTGTTTTATTTTATGAGATTCTAGCTTTAGTCTGGCTCTCTTAAATGCCTGTTCTAATCTGAATTTTGATTCCTTAGCATAATCTTCTATATTATAAAGAGGTTTTATGTTTTCTATGCTATTAAAATGCTTTGGTAGATTTTAAGTTTTACCAAAAACTAGCTCGTATGGACAATAGTCATGTGCCATAGAGGGGGTCGTATTAAAACAATAGACGAAGTATTGTAGCCATACATCCCAATCCGTTTTGTCAACTGAGATGTATGAACGAATGTACTCATTGAGTGTTCTGTGGCTTCGCTCCACGGTACCTACAGTTTGTTGATGATGTGCAGTAGAAGTTACGTTTTCAATATTTAAGTTTTTATATAGACCTTCAATAATTGAATTTTTATATTCCGTTCCCATGTCCGTAATGAACGTCTTCATTGGACCGTACTTTAGAATAAAATCTTCAAATCTTCAAAGCTACCGTATTTGCACTTTTATTTGGTATTGGTATCGCTACCAGGCATTTGGTTAAATCGCATATGAGGGTTACTGCATACTCGTTTCCATTGTTTGATTTTGGTAGTGGACCAACCGTATCCACAATTACTCTATCGAAAGCTCTTTGTAGAGTTTCAGTTATAGTTAATGGGGTCTTAGTGTGTTTAGGTGTTTTAGACTTTTGGCATTTAGGACATTTCTTTATGTACTCTTTTATGTATTTGGACATATTTTTCCAGTAATAGTGCCTCTGGACCTTGGCCAAGGTTTTAGTAATGCCTGTATGACCACCTTGTATTGGATCATCGTGAAATGTAGACAATATAGCTTCTTTTTCTTTATTATTTTGTATTACGGTCACCGGGTTGAGTAGCGCTACTCTTAATGATATATAATATATATCAATATATAATTGCCCATATTTTTAAAATTATCAATTGAAACATGTTCAAAGATATTTTCCCACGGTGCCACTTTAAGTTGGCTGATTTTGTGCACACCGCTTGCTTTTCAAGCCTTTGAAAGAATTGACCTAAGTCAAGGGTTCCATTAGTATACAAATCGCTATCATTATATCTTGCTGTAATTTTTCTTCCGTGCTTAAATAAACACATATTGTCATTTACATGCAAGGTCACTACTTTACGTACTTCATCATTACTAATGACCTCATATACGTTGGGCTTTGAAGCTTTTTCTATGGATTGCTTATGCAATTCTATTTTTTCTTTTCCTGCGCAGGATTTTTGTCTACTTTGGTTTCTGGTAGTGACTTTCAGAATTTTTATGTTTAAATGTATGTTTTTCAAGTCGGTGATTGTTATTCTAGACAGCGCATCGGCTACATAATTATCTTTACCCTTTAGATACTCTACTGTAAAATTATATTCCTCTAATTCAAGTCTCATTCATGTTAGTTTGGAACTGGGATTTATCATTGAAAATAAATAGGTAAGTGCTCTGTGGTCTGTTTTGACAGTGAAGTGTCTACCATAAATATATGGTCTGAAGTATGTTATTGCCCAATGAATAGCTGCTAATTCTTGTTCTGTAGTGCTCTTGTTGCTTTCACCTTTCGTAAAGGATCTTGATGCGTATGCAACTGCGAGCTGTAATCCATTTTTATTTTGAGTTAGTACTGCTCCACAAGCGTATTTGCTTGCATCTATAATTATGCAAAATTCTTTGCTAAAATCTGGGTATTGCAACAGAGTTGGGTTTATTAATGCTGATTTTAGATGTGCGAAAGCGTTTTGACATTCTGTTGTCCATTCGAATTTTACATTTTTCCTACATAATCTTGTTATGTGACGAGAGTATTCTGCAAAATTCTTTATGAAACGTCTGTAATAATTGCAAAATGCAACGAATCTTCTAGCGCTGTCCACATCATGTGGGACTGGGTAATTTTGAATGACGTCGTATTTTTTGTCGTTGGGCAAGATTCCTTTATTTGTGCATTTATGTCCTAGGAAGGTGACTTCATGCATGAAAAATGAACATTTTTCGGGATGTAACTTTAGGTTGTTTTTCCTACATTTCTCAAAAACATCTTGCTAGGTTCTTGAGCATGTGGTTTTCCGAGCAACCTATGACTATTAAGTCATCCATGTAAAGAAATGCTTGCGAAGGTTCCAATCCAGAAAAAGCTATAGCCTTCATTCTCTGAGTTAGTTTGTAGCTATTTTTAAACCGAATGGTAATCGCGTGAAACGATATGAACCATTGTTCGTTGAAAAGGATGTTATATCTCGTGAATTTTTTTCGAGTTCAATTTGGTGAAAACCGGTCATTAAGTCGAGACATGAGAAATACTTTGCTCTACCTAGTTGATCTAAAATGTCATCGATTCTAGGGAGTGGAAATTTATCAGTGTCGCCGCTTGGCCGATCACAGGGAATGCCTTTAAACACTTCAAAACACTAGTGCTGAACAACAGTTGGAGTTATGTGTTGTTGATGGTTTTATTCTGGAAGAGTTACATTAATTACTTATCTTTACAACTACTTAGTCTTTAACATACCGCAGTTTCTCTTCCCTCTTATCGTGATGACGCAAATCGGTCTAATTCCGCCAAATTGTTTCCCTCTGTTTACACTTTTTTTTGTGGGACCAAATAACCTAAACTTAAATACCAAAGCTATCGATACAAAAAATACTGCGGCGCTTAGTTTAAACTTAACTAACTATCGATAACCTAATCCGTTCCGCGACATCCTTACCCCCGTGAAGCAGCCGCATTCACCAAATCCAGGACAGCTAACTTCGAAGCGGGACGCATTATAGTCTTGGCTCGATCGTTAGTCCGCACTGCCACTCGACGAGGTACTCCATCTCTTCCGGTGAACACCTCTTCCACGACGCCTCGTTTCCACTCCCTTCGTGGTATGGCAGGATCACAGATGAACACCAGGTCTCCTCGGCGAATTGGCTCGACGTGCTTGCACCATCTCTCCCTGCGCACAAGTGTAGGCAGGTACTCATGCATCCATCTCTTCCAGAAACGATCCCGCATCATCCTCGCTATGCGCCACTGCTTCCGGGTAGCGCATCTCACGAACTCCTGTCCGTCATCCTTGGGAAGGTCTGGAACATCGGGTGCTCCCTTCAGCAAGTCGTTGGGTGTCAGTGGAGCCTCCTGGTCCATCGTCACTGGTAGATGAGTGAGCGGACGAGAGTTCACTATGCTCTCCGCCTCAATCAGCAGGTTCTCCAGTACGTGCTCCTTGGGCGCAAGCTCATTCATCGTGTGCGCCAGCACCTTCTTCACACACTGCACCATCCTTTCCCAGGCGCCACCCTCAGCTGGGTTCGCCGGGCAACTGAAGACCCATTCGACTCCTTTGAACGACAGCTCACCCTGGATCTGTGCAGGCTCGAACACTTCGCTGAACCTCCTGGCTTCGCGGTCGGCTCCAACGAAGTTCTTTCCATTGTCGCTTCTAATCCTGATGACGGGTCCACGTCGGCACATGAAGTTCCTCATAGCGATTATGCAGGAATCGGTGGACAAATCGTGAGCCATCTCTAAGTGGATAGCTCTTGTGGTTAGACACGTAAACAGTGCCACCCACCTCTTCTCCGTGCGTCGTCCAACCGTCACAAATAGCGGTCCAAAATAGTCCAATCCGGTGAACTTAAAGGGCCATCCGTTGGCCTCCAGCCGGTCCTCTGGTAGGGGACCCATCTCGGGCTGAGTTGGTCGTGCCCTTCGCAGCTTGCAAACGTTGCATTTGCTCACCACCCTTCGTAGCAGCCTCCGTAAGTTCGTAATCCAGAACTTCTGCCGGATCGCTCCGATGGTTGCCTCCGTGTTTTGGTGGCACATCCTCTCGTGGTAATGCTGCACGATCATCTCCGCCAGTGCCTCATCGTGACACAGAATGATCGGTCGACGTGCACTGTATGGCACGCACGTCGCGTCGTCGATCCTTCCGCTGGCTCGCATTACTCCGTCCTCGTCGAAATATGGGGACAGACCATGCAATCGACCATGCAATAAATCTGAGCACCCATGCGGTGCTCCTCAACAGTCGATTGTAGTTCGAGAATCTCTGCAGGGATATGAAATTTACCATGACCAAGGCAAACTCACATTTCATTTCCTCTTCGTCGGGCGTCGGAGGGATCCACCCCTCGCTCGATCTTGGTCAGCTCTCCTTTGGTCCTCGAACAAATGGTGGACCGCTTAGCCATCTCGAACCGATGCTCAGGTCCACGGCCTTGCGCGGCCTCGTCGCGTCGTCTGCCACGTTTTCGCCAGACGGAATCCATCTCCACTGGGACGCCTCCGTGGATTCCAAGATCTCCGCCACTCGATTACCGATGAACTGTTTGTATCTCCGGTGGGTGCTGCTTATCCAGTGCAACACAGTCTTAGAGTCCGTCCATAATACGCAGCTGCTGATCGCCACACCGTGCTCTTGCTTGACGGTGTCCATCAGTCTCGTGCCCAATACTGCTGTCTGAAGTTCCAGTCGCGGGATCGACATAGTCCTCATCGGGGCGCATTTCGTCTTGGAGCTTATGAAATGCGCCTGCACGTCTCCGTTGACGTAAGTGGCCCGCCAATAGGCCGCTGCTGCGAACGCCGACTGACTGGAGTCCACAAAGATGTGCAGCTGTAGCATCTGCACGCGTCCACCGCCGAAGTAGTAGCGCGGACATCGGAAATCTTCGATCTTGCTCATTTCTTGCCGCCAATCCTCTAAGGCTGCGGCCAAATCAGCTGGTAGCGGCTCGTCCCAGTTGACTCCTTTCCGCCAAATCTCTCTCATTAGCAATTTGGCTGTCACCATATAGCAGCTCAGGAATCAAATCGGGTCAAACGTGGACATGACCAGGCTTAGGAACTCCTTCTTGGTAGGGACGCGTTCCCCTGTCATCACGATTCTCGGGACTCGATGATATTTGATGCCGAACTTGAAGTCGTCTGTAGCCGGCTGCCAGTACATTCCTAGTACCTTCTCCTCAGCTTCGGTCTATCTGACGCTAGCGACGGATTTAAGTGGGTTCAACGCTCTGACCACACTAGCCGAACTGGAAGTAAATCGACACAATTCAAATCCTGCATCTGCGTGAATTTCTCTCACCCGTGTCGAAACGGCGATAGCTTCTTCTTCACTGGTGAAACTGTCGACGTAGTCGTCCACGTAGTGGTATTCCTTGAAGGCCAGGGCTGCTCGCGGGTCTGTGCTGCTGTACTGCGAGGCATTCAAGGTCTTCACGTAGTCCGCCGAACATGGTGAGCAAGCTGCTCCGAACGTCATCACTTGCATCTCGTATGTGTCCGGCTCCCGCTGGTCATCTCCGTTCCTCCACAGGAACCTCTGGGAACCTCTATCTTGTGGCTGCATCAGTACCTGATGAAACATCTCCTTGAGGTCTGCACAAACCCCAACTGCTCCTTCCCGAAAATAGAAGTGCACTGCTGGGAGTGGCTTGTAGCGCTGTGGGCCTTTCAGTAGCGGTGAATTGAGGGACACTCCGTTCACCTTGGCAGCCGCGTCGAAGACCAGCCGGATTTTTCCATGTTTGTTCGGGTTTTCCACCCCGAAATGCGGCAGGTACCATAACTTGCCTTCCTGGAACCTCTGGACTTCCTGGGGCTCCAGTCGCCGTGCATACCTCTTCTTCACGTAGTCATCCATCAATCCTTTATAGGCCCGCGCGAAGTCCACGTCGCTTATCCCAGGATAGAAGATTATCCTGGGGCACGGCTAGGAGGCACGAACTCTGAAGCGGTGAGCTCACCTTTCCGCTCACCGGTCCATACACCACCCATCCAAGTGCGGTGGCTGCTGCAAATGGTCCTCCAGATCCATAGCTTCTTGTTTTGAGGGGTATTCCAAGATGCGCATGATCCAGTCCAATTAGGATACTCGGCGTCGCATTGTTGTACGGCTTCACAGGCAGGCGCGCATTTGCCTCCACTGCCTGTACATCAACCCGACGCAGGCTCTGCATCGGAAGGTTCAAATTGGCTACTCCGTACACGTTCTTCAGCCCATGGCGCTTTGGCTTGCCCGCTGCACTGATCTGCAGGCTAACCACTTTCGTGTGCTCTTTGGCAGATTTCTCACCAAACCATTGCACGTTCAGTTGGCGACTCTCGCCTTTCAGGTTCAGGCTGCGGATGAGTTCGTCATCGATGAGCGTGACAGACGATCCTTCATCCAGCAGTGCATAGGTGTCGACCTGCTTATTCTCCCCGTACAACGTCACGGGTAGAATCCGGAATAGTAGGTGGCATCCAATCGAGTCAACGCAGCTCAGGTTCCGATGCGTCAAATCGTGGCGGTCACTCGTCGATCGCCTTTCATCCTGCTCACGCCCCGCGTCTATAACTGCGGCTGACGTGGGACGGCTCCTCTCGTTGGAATCCACTGGTCGTGGAATTCCACTCCGTTTGCTGCTGCTTCTCTGGTCGCTCCTGCGGCCTCCCTCTGCGACGTACGGCTGTCTAGAATGTCCAGGTGACTCGTGGAGAAGGTAGTGATGCCTCATTTGGCATCCGTGGACGTTGCATCCGCGGTTCTTCCTGCAGAACCGGGACATGTGTCCGGGCTCCAGACACGAGAAGCATAGCCTCAACTTCCTCGCTGACTCAATCCGCGTCGTCGTAGAAACGCTGTTGAATTCCTTGCAGTCCCTGATCTGGTGTTGTCCCTCGCATATAGGGCAACATCTGGGGCGGTCGGCATACCGCTCCTCCTCGCGAACACTATTCGCGTGCTGGATCCTTCGCTTCGGTTGCTCCTTGGCTCCAACGTCAGTGACAGTGCACACCAGTCTTGCGAATTCATGAACCCATTCGCTCAGGTGCACCACTGTCGGATATGGTTGTATCGTGACCGCGTGCCTCGCCCAGTCCAACCTCTTGCTCAGCGGCAACTTGGCGATCAGCTCCTCCATTAGGGTTGGGTTCCCTAGGTGCTGGCTGCCGATCGTGGTTGACTGCAGGAGGTATGCTCGCCGTCGCCACTTCATATGGCAGGTGCGATGGTGCAGATACCTCCAAATTGTGTGTCGGCTCCCGTGGCGGATGGACATAACCTAGCCCAGGCTGCGCCGTGGCGGTCACACAAAATGGCAGAGAATAGCCCACTGTTGTTGTTGGTGTGTATGTCTGTGTGACAGGTTGCCCGTTTGCATAATGGCCGCCCAGCGTCGGCGCCAAATTTCCACACCATTGTGGCGGCAAACTTGCACTCAATTGTGCCGGCAACTGCAGCGATGACGTCACTCCAAGCTCCGTTTGCATCATTCCACTCAAACATGGCGGTGTATTCGCCGCACCGCTCACTCCAACGCCGCGTGCCCCGATTCCAACGGGATTCCTGGCGGCCTCTGCTTGTCCTCCACTTGCCCTTGCCTTTTCCAGCTCCGACTCGAGACGTGCGATCCTTTCCATCAGGGCCGCCACTTGCACAGTTGTGGGGTCTGTAATCTGCCCCCTTGCTTCGGGCTGCAGGTTACTTGCCGCTTTCCTGGCGGCTGTTCCACTTTCCTTCGGAGTCTGTGGCCGCTGCCGATCACCAGCCACACTCGCAGAGCTTGCCGGGGTGCAAGTTGCTGTGGCCTTGGTGGTTGCAGTTGCGGGAACACCCGAGGCTTCCAGCCTGGGGCTCCGCCGACGCGAATGCTTCGTGGGCATCATGTTGCAGAGTGCGAATAAAAGAAAATGTCGCCGCTTGGCCGATCACAGGGAATGCCTTTAAACACTTCAAAACACTAGTGCTGGACAACAGTTGGAGTTCTGTGTTGTTGATGGTTTTATTCTGGAAGAGTTACATTAATTACTTATCTTTACAACTACTTAGTCTTTAACTTACCGCAGTTTCTCTTCCCTCTTATCGTGATGGTGCAAATCGGTCTAATTCCGCCAAATTGTTTCCCTCTGTTTACACTTTTTTTTGTGGGACCAAATAACCTAAACTTAAATACCAAAGCTATCGATACAAAAAATACTGCGGCGCTTAGTTTAAACTAAACTAACTATCGATAACCTAATCCGTTCCGCGACAATCAGATAAGAGTTTTTATTAATTTGATGATTATCTATTACTAATCGCCATTTTTTATTTTCTGAATTTGGGAGTGACTTTTTTGGTACTAGCAAAAGTGGGCTATTATAGGGTGATACAGAGGGTTCTACTATTTTATCATTAATGAGTTTTTGGACTTGTCTTTGAATTTCGTCTTGTTGACTATGAGGGTTTCTGTAATTTTTTGTATATACGGGTTCATCATCACTTAATCTCGGTTTTTGTTTATAGAAATTATTTGTAGTGATCGCTTCGGTTTCTAGTCCGAATACATCACTATACTGGGTGCATAATTTTGTAAGTTGATCATTGAATTGAGGTGGGAAGTTTTTTGTAAGTTGGGATAATACAGTTTTTTTACGGTTTTCGGGGTCTGTTTTTACTACATCGTAGTTTGAAAGTGGTTCATGATGAATATTTTTAATACTAACTACCTGATCTATATTTGTGGTATTTAGTAGTCTTACATATGCATTCTGGACTGTTGCTATGGTATTTGCTATATAGATACCTTTATGAATCTCTTGATTCGGAATCAATACACTATTTTCTTCGGAATTTATCTTAATTTTTCGGATGACTTGGGATCTTGCTGGCAGAATTAGGGAGTTGTTGCCAGAACTGTATGTTATCGGAACATAAATTGGATATTTGAGATTATTTGGTCTAATTACAAGCCAGTCTTCAGAAGGCTTGAAGTCTAATTGACAATTGTACCTTTTGATAAAATCTATTCCCAGTATCCCATCACAAGGAATAGCGAATTGCACATTTACTATATGGAAATCATGTGGGATGATGTACTTAGAAGTCTGAATTTCAATAGAAGTTATGCCTTTTGATTTTGTAACCTCTTGGCTTATACCCTGTATGTTTATGATATGATTATCTTGAATGTTTTGAAAATTATCAGAATTTTCCTTTAATATGGAAATTTCTGCACCTGTATCTAGTAGAAAAACGAATTCCTTTCCTGTTGCTGCGTTTATGAAACTAGCGAATGTACTTTGACTGAGATTTATAGTGTGAATTTTTTTGTTTTTTACTGACGTGTATCTAAAGGTGTTTGGGGGTTTTCCGAATTCGTTTGGGCTATCCTTATATTGTTATTCTGTTAATTATTATTATTACCGTTATTATTGTTGTTTCCCCCACGGCTATTTCCGCCGCGGTTGTTGTTTGTGTAATAACTGTTATTCTGGTTACCGTTATTTCTGTAGTAGCTATTGTTTTGATTATAACCGTTATTCTGGTAATATCTGGTATTATTATAATTACCTCGATTATTACCTCTACCGCGATAATTGTTTCTGAAATTATTACCGCGATAATTATTTCCTCGTTGGGTGTATAATATTGAATTGGCATTACCTGTCATTTCAGTACTGCATTGTATGTGCTTTATGACGGCTTCATTTAAAGTTATGAAAGGCCAGCTTCCAATATTGTTTTGAGGCGGCCATGCTCACAGTTTTTAACCATTGTGGTTATGGCTTCCTTAGTACTGAATTTGTCAGCGTGTTCGGCCGATAGGCCTTCGTCAATGTACGAAGCTTCTAGGAGCTTTCTTAAGTTGTCTATTTCCGTCGTGAATTTTTCCGCAGTTTTGCCTTTCTTGGTTGTTTTCGCCATTTTGGCTTTAATTATGTCAGAGGTTTCTCCGACTATAGTGTCTTGTAGTTTTCTGATTATTGTTCCTTCATTTTGGACTCTGTATAAAGTTGATCCAATTATTTTGGATTTAATTACTTCTACAGCCAAATTCTCGAATGTGCCTTTCGATAGGTTAACTAACCTCAAAGCTGTTATAAATCTTTGAAGGTGTAACCTTTGCCCGTTAAATTCCGGGATGGCATTCGATATTTCTTTAATGTATGCCCTTTGGGCAATGCTCTCGTCAGCCATTGCGGTTGGTTTTAATTCTACAATGCTGTCGTTAAATTCAGAGTCGGACAAGTCCTGGTCTGATAATTCAGATTGAATAAGGACTGCCGGAACCGTAAGTGTTGGGCCAAGCAGCCACCAAAAGGTGCATTTAAAATAATCATAAAATGCTAAGCTGCAGCTGTTGTTATCAGCATGTTTTCGTCTCTGTTTTGTCTCCCAGTTTCGCATGCGCTTTATTGTTATTTGTAGCGTATGCGCTTTGGGGAGCTTTGGTTGAGCTTCTGCGCAAGCTCTTAGGTTTTTATGACTTGTAATTCGGCCTTGTTTTGGACCGGCAGCGGAATTTGTTTTGGGGTTAAATTGACCCAATAAAAATATTGAAATCGAATTTGTGGATTGTGTATTAATTCGGTCGCTATCAAAATTCTGATAGCTCAACATTGGTGACCCCGAAGTGATCTCATCCCGGTTTATTATTGTTATCAGCATTAAAAGTGCCAAGAAAACGCCCTTGTTGTTGTTGCTACAAGTTGCATTTTAATTGAAGAATGGAGTCTGGAGCTGAGATTATTGGAGCTGCTGCCGCAAACCGGGAAAGGATGCTGCGGAGAAGAGCAGAGGTGGCCTGCCAAGAAATGGAGGCGCTGCATCACAAGGTGAAGGCTGCGGCGCGGACTGAGGATTCTTCCATTTTGGCGCTGGAGTCGGTGGAGAAGCGTTTGCGTGAGCGGTTCACCGCGCTTCAAGAAGAGTTGGAGGAGCTTAATTTTAGCGAGATCGGGAGTGATCTGTATTGGAGATTCTCGCAGCTGGCGACTGATGTGGAAGTGGAAATTCAGTTGGAGGTTGCCAAGCGCTCCATTAGAATCGCTGCCCACTCCACACTTCTCGACGGTGCCAGTGTATCGCCAATGCCATACAAGCAAGCCCCCTCCTTGCCACCGTTGCCGATGCCAACATTCAGCGGCGGCTATGCCGAGTGGCCGGATTTCTGCGCCCTTTTTAAGACCACGATCGACAGCCATCCCCACCTAACGAAAATGGAAAAGCTCCGGTGGCTCATTTCATGCCTGCGCGAGTTAGCCTTGGATACGGTGAGAGCTCTGGAAATTAATGACGCGAACTACGATGTGGCCCTTGACCTATTGCGCAATCGTTTTAGTAATCGTCGTTTAATATTTCAGTCTCACATTAATGAGATCCTGCAGCTTCGTGTGGTCGAGCCAGGATCTGTTACTACTTTGCGGGAGCTATCGGATCGGTTCAATGGGCATATGCGGGCTCTTCTGAGTTCCGGATCAGCTGCCGAGATCCAAGGATGCTTGGTTATCCAGATTATCCTGCAGAAGTTGGATCCTGCCACAAAGGCCAAGTGGGAAGACACTCTCGCCGGAAGCAACGACAGCATTCCATCTTGGGAGTCCATGGCACGATTCTTGGAGCAAAGGTGCCGGACTCTTGAATGCGTCGAGTTTTCTTTGGCGGCGTCTCCCCCAGCTAACCAAGTGGGCCGAGGTAGATCTTGGAATAACCGATCTTCGTGCATGGTTATTAACGCCCGTCCTGCTCTATGCGCCCTGTGTGGCATTTCGGTGCACGAGCTTCCTTCTTGTTCAAAATTTAGTGCTTTGACAATTGAGGAACGGTACGACGAAGTGCGGCGTCTGGCTCGCTGTTTTGTTTGTCTGGACGATGGCCATCTCGCTCGCGGATGCTCAGCTTCCCGCTGCTCGACGTGCATTCAGCGTCATCATATTTTGTTGCACTCTCGCGGGCAGATTTCACCCACACGAGTCTCCCGTCCCATCGGTGCCGTTACTGTTGCGCACCCATCCCGCTCAATCAACCCTGTTATGAACCAGGATCGCAATGCTGAGCTAGTGCTCCTGCCAACAGCCAATGTACTCGTTCGTGGTCGATCTGGAGCCTTCTTGCCTTGCCGAGTTTTATTGGATTCCGGCTCACAAGTGCACCTCATCTCGTCGCGGCTGGCGAATGAACTTCAGCTTGGCCGTTCCAAATGCTCCACTACGGTGGCCGGTTTCGGCGGCGCTGGGTTTGATACGGATGGAGCATCCGTTAATGTGTGCTTGAAGTCCCGCCTTAGCACGTACTCAGTGGAAATTGAGGCTGTTGTAGCTTCACATATAACGGACTATCAACCTAGCCAGGACATAGATGCTTCGCGCTGGAAGATTCCTGGCAATTTGGATCTAGCTGACCCTAACTTCTACAAAACGCAGCGAGTGGACCTGTTGATTGGAGCCAGCTTATTCTTTGACCTATTGTCGGCTGGTCAAATCCAATTAGGTCACGGGCTTCCCATTGCCCAGAATACGCGATTTGGCTGGGTGATTTCTGGACGCGTTGAACTATCACGGGATGTGTCGTCGCTCTATGCTAGGAAAGACAACCCAAGGAATACTCACTGGAATGATGTGACTGCTGTCCCTTCCAACAGTGTTATTGAAGGCCCACCCTTCAATGGGGGGAGGATGTTGGGCCAAGCAGCCACCAAAAGGTGCATTTAAAATAATCATAAAATGCTAAGCTGCAGCTGTTGTTATCAGCATGTTTTCGTCTCTGTTTTGTCTCCCAGTTTCGCATGCGCTTTATTGTTATTTGTAGCGTATGCGCTTTGGGGAGCTTTGGTTGAGCTTCTGCGCAAGCTCTTAGGTTTTTATGACTTGTAATTTGGCTTTGTTTTGGACCGGCAGCGGAATTTGTTTTGGGGTTAAATTGACCCAATAAAAATATTTAAATCGAATTTGTGGATTGTGTATTAATTCGGTCGCTATCAAAATTCTGATAGCTCAACAGTAAGGTTGTTAATATCGCTTTCTTCTATTTCTTGTTGGTCAACAACTTCTTTTGATTCTGGTTCGTCACCAGCTTCAATTGTTATTGAAGTATTGAGAATAGTAGGTGTTGAAATATCAAGCTTGAACCTTTCTTTAACAGATGTTAGATTAGATCTTAGTCTGATCAAAAACTTTGATACTCGAGACCAGTGATCCGGATTTAACTTTTCTCTGTGCTCATATATTAATATTCGAGCTTCATTAAAGCATTTAATTAATATTTCTACGTGTTTATTGACCGTTGTTTTTTGTATCGATCTATTCTGTGTTAGTGACTTATGAGATTTGTCGAATTCTGCTTTAATGCTTGATCATATAAAAAACCTCTTGACGAGGTAAAGTACCGGTGACGAACCTGCATGCGAAACCCAAAATATCTGATATCAATTTTAGTGACGAAAATATGCTATATAGGTGTACAAAATTGCATATAAAAAATATTCTTGTTCGGCACGTGACTGATTTTTTTTTGTTTTTCTTGCACGTGCCGAACAACTTTACGTTTACGTTTTACTTTTTAAGCCTTTTTTTATTTGGATTTTATTTTTGAAATATTTGAAAATATCTTATGTACAAACTTTCATAAGGATGGGCCGACTATATCCTATAGCTGTCATAGAACGATCGGAATTGGCATAACTTTGGTGTTTTTTAAGTTAGAAAGATGGGACTTGGTACAGATTCCATTTTGGGCAAAATAATCTTATTGGCCAAATTTCATAGGGATCGGCCAACTATATCCAATAGCCGCCATATAACTGAACGATCGGAAATGGCACAACTGCAAGGGTATATCAACTTCGGCTTCGCCCGAAGTTAGCTTTCTTTTCTTGTTTTTCTTTGGGACCTCAAGATTGGTACCTCAACCGACCCGTCCGACATTTCTTTCAGAAGTTATTCAAGAAATTAGATTTTTACAGCTTTTTCAAAAAGTTGTAGAACAATAATTGCTTATATCATATGAGTCATATGACATTAACAAAAATCTCCAATTTTATTCAGTATTGCAAAGAAAAAAATATAGACAAACAGACCCACTTGCTTCATTTTGAAAAAACTGTAAAACTCGAATTTCTTGAATTCATTTAGATCGGTTGCCTACAGAAAATTTTTAATACTTCGGCTATATATAGAGTTTCCTCGCGCACGCCTAGGCATGCAGGTCGTCACCTCGTGGACTTCCGTCCACAGTGATAACTTCTGAAAGAAATGTCGGATCGGGTCGGTTAAAGTACCAATCTTCTGAGTCTTCTGATTAAGACATGAGACACTGAAAAACAAAATAGAATTACATCAAAAGATGCCATTAAGCAACAAAGTTCGAGGTTAGCCGAGTGGGGAGCGTCGTGGTGCCTAACACGGAGGGCCTGGGTTCGAGTCCAACTTGAGTCAATGTTTACGTTTTACTTTTTAAGCCCTTTTTTATTTGGATTTTATTTTTAAATATATAAACTAAAATCTGAAAAGATATACTCCATTTTTTTTTGGGGTATTGACCAAATATATGCAGACTGCAAAAAGCAAAGTTGCCAATCAAATACACACACATGTATAAGTAAATGCAAGCTTCACAGGAGGCTGTACAAAATGGGTAGCTGCACTTACAGGACTATATCTTGAGTTAACGGATTTTGCCAGATATGAGCGATATATCAAAAGTTGCGTCATCTCAAAAGGTATCTCCACGTGCAATATAAAAAGGATCAGCCGACCAAATTTTGAAAAATAATTTTTTTTCTTAAAAAAAAAGTTTATTTTCAGTGTATTTTTTTTTGTGTACTGTATAGACGTTTGGTCTCAAAGAAAGTGAAATTGATATTTAAAAAAACATTTCAACGGTGTAAAGCTCTTTTTGATATCTTTCTTAATTATAAAGCTATGAATTTTTTCATTAACAAAGTTTTTTTAATTTTTTGACGTAAGCTTAAGGTATTTCAAAAAGTTGTAGAACAATAGTTGCTCATATGATAGTAACAAACATTTTCCAATTTTTTTCAGGATTTTTAAGGTAAAAATAGTGCAAACAGACAAACCGACAAACCGACGCAAACTGGCTTCATTTTGAAGAAGAAGAAAAAATCGAATTTTTCGAATAAGTTCTGAATGAAATGTCGGATCGGGTCGATTGAGGTACCAATCGACGCGTATTTAGCTCTAGAATGCGAATATATAAAAATATTCTATCTGGGGACTAAAATGTGTCCACCAGCCCCACTTTAGTGATAAAAATTTTTTTTACTTTCACCCTAATTTCTCCCAAACCAAATAACTTTTGGTATATGTTTTGGCAAATATTATCTAATTGAAACAATACCTTTCGATTGGTATATCATTCATTTAGATCGGTTGCCTACAGAAAATTTTTAATTCTTCGGCTATATATAGAGTTTCCTCGCGCACGCCTAGGCATGAAGGTCGTCACCTCGTGGACTTTCGTCCACAGTGATAGTTCTTTCGATAATTCATTCCATTCCATTATATTAAGGGTATGGATTATTTTTTAGAAACCATCATAACAATCGTTCTACCTAAAAGTAGATGCTCGTCTATTCTTGATTTCACTAGCACACCCGGGATTGTTGTTAATACTATTCCTTTTTGGGTTGCGGTGCAGTGAAACAATGGTGAAACGTGGCAGTTAAATGTTTCTATATAAAGTATTTCTAACTCATACACACTACCTGGGGTTGTTGATACTAACTGCTTGATCCTTTCTTTGAAAAAGGGGTCCTTTTCATATGTTTTGTCTATGGCTCTTTGTGTACTCAAACTGGAATTATTTTCTTTTAAACTTTCTTTATTTTATTTATTTTTTCATTGTACGTAAAGATAAGATTATTCGTGAACATATGAAATCGTTTTTTTTTTTTGTATATATCATTTGTATATATCATCTTTAATATATCAGAATTTGGCATTGAGGGTTGTTACTGTTTATTTTTTTTATATATGTCTAAAAATTAATTTTTATTTTTCCGTTATTTTTTTTTTATTTTGTCCAGATCGATAGCCTGGCTTTTATTAATCGCTCTTTNTGTTAACTTGTATGCACGCAAAATAATTCATATTATTATTTGGAACGTCATTAAGAAATCTTAATGACCAAACATTGGTGATCTAATTAACAATTTCATGAGCATAAAATAAAACCAGCGCGAATATATTTGGTTCATTTTTGCGAAGTATTTAAACATATGCATTTTTGAATATACTGAATACAATGCATCAGTGGCTGGAAAAAAATCATTTCGTATTTATAATTAGTTTTTTTTAATAATATAAATAAATACATAAAAATACAATACGACCGGTGTTCGCCGCACTTTAATTCAAATTAAATATAATCAAATTAGCAATATATTTTTGGCTCAGAGAATTATTTAGCGTTTTTTTTATTTTGATTGATATTTTGAAGTAAATTATAGTGGTGATGAACTCCAGCGGCGCCGTGACAAAAGCGTCCACTCCAGCTCGGAGTGTTATTTTAAAATGCAAGGCTAAGGGTATTCTCCAGTGTCCATGGTGGACGATGCCATGCTCCACGTGCGTCATGGCCAGTTAAGGCCAGGATCCACGGGAAGCTTGAAGAATTGGATATTTCAGAAATAAGAAGCGACTTGCAATGGACCGTTTCTGTGCTTGTAGCGACGATGCATGCCAAAATTGAGCACGAGACGTCGCTGCACTCTTCTCGAATTGCTCGGGACTCAGCTTTAGCATTTGCATTTTTTTTCAAAGGTTGGTCCCAGCTACTCAGGCCAGTGAGAGGAAGGTGGGAGGTAAAATTCCGTCGAATTCGGACCCATCCGGAAGGGTATCAAATAATTGCAGACTTCCAGCAACCAACTTTCTTTTTTTTCGTCTACGTCAGCCACAGCTGCACCTTTCATACCTCATCGATCCTGGACCTTTGCTGTTGCTATGCGGCGTGTCGGGTACCCTTAAAGGTATCGCTCCTTTCGAAGAAGAATCTTCTTACTGCGATGAGTTTCTAAATTGAGAAGCTGTAATTTCTACACCAGTGGAAAACTGGTTTGATAATTGGTTTTTACCCAAATCATCGATAAAATTAAATTGGTCACAATCGGACGCAATAAGGATTTGTCAAATAAATTTAAAATGGGTTTAAAGCAATGTCGTATTACTTAAAAGCCTTCTTTTCTTTTCCTAACATTTAGCTGATTCCTTTAAAAAAAACAATTTAAACCAAATATACTTGCGAATTGAATATGATACAGCCACGAACACTCGGAAATTTTACATGAAGTATTTTTAATTTGAATTTCATTACAAACCACCGAACCGACACAAGTGTTTTTAAAAAATTTTTATTACAACATTTGAAATAAAATAATCACTTTATAAAAAAATATAAAAGAATCTAAAAAGAAAGCAATTATTTTTAATTGATTTTGAATTAAAACTATCGGTAATATATCGGTAATCGGTATTATTTAACAAAAAAAATGTTAGAAAAACAAACTAAGCATTCACTTGAACTTTTGGAAATCCTATTGACAGAAGGAGGTCCTATAAAAAAACTTCAGCAATTGGGGAATGAAGATATAGAGAATTGACAACATTAAGGTCTGTTAATTCAAAAAAAATTTAATGAGAAGAATAAAACTCAAACCTAATATATTTCAGTTCCCTCCATTAAAACGGTCTTCTTTATGCGAAATCCTTCATTTCATTATTTTTTAATTCGTTTATAAATAAGTCCGGCTGGACCAACTGTTTTTGCTGATTGGTGCTCGCAACAAATGCCGCGGCTAGCTCACAGAGTTTGTGGATCGTTCCACCGAATTTATAGATTCGACGTGATTGCCCGAGCCCAGAAATGACACAGGATGCATCGTTTTATAAATATCCCCTTTATTTTTAAAATTGTTACAAAGGGGGAATCCCATCGACTGCTCAGTTCAGCCGATCGACCGCTCGTGCTCCCGTCGTTCCCCGTCCGCCACACACGTCCGCCAAAGCTTTAGCCCAGCAGGGCGTGTGGTCTTGTTGCCTGGCGCCGGTTTGGCTCACGGTTCCCCCCGTTTGGACTCACCTGCTCCAATTGCGGGGCCTATGCTGCCCCTCTCCTGCCGCTGTCGCTGCTCCCGTTGCTGCTATCCTGTCTCCGCTGCTCCTGTCATCGTCGCTGCTCCTGTCGCCGTTGCTGTTCCTGGTTTTCGCTGCTTTTCTATTGTGGGCTCCGTGGATCGTCGATATCCTTGGCTCTCTGAGAATGCCCTTTTGACGTGGCCGGCACCGTGCTAGCAGACCAATAGGCTCACCTCCCAGGCATACGCCGAGCAGGATACCCCGGGTAGGATACGCTTCTTGGTGCCTGATGGCCGGATCAGGGCACGAAGGGCCTACCAACACCACAGGACACGCCCCCGGTTGCGTAGGATCTATGGCTGACCAGAGGTTTAGCGTCGCATCTCCTTTAACAGGTGATACGCTGTGCGTACGCCCCAGCGGAGTCAGATAGGAGTAATTTGACTTAGCCGGGGTGTCCCTCTTTGGCTTCACTGTTGGGCTTGAGTTGGGCCCCCCCCCCAGAATTTAATGTTTTTCGCCAGGTCAAAATCCTTTTTTAACATCTCTATTCAGAGTTGATGAGTGCTATTAGTGTATTGCCTCTCTTGCACTTGTTAACATTGTGCATGTGTACCTTTAGATGTAGACACTCGGGTAGTTTCCGCTCGCGAACGCGGATCATACAAAAGGGTGGAATGGGAGAATAGCAAAAACCATGATTGTTCCAAAAGTATATGAGTAAAAAGAACACACCCGAGACTAACGGGTGTTTTCATAAATACCCAGATGTTCACGCATTGATCTGTTGCCTTTGTTGCACTTTAGGGAAGAATATCTGTTTGGGGAAGAATATCTGTATTTTGTAGTGTTGATGTAGTGTTTCAAAAATTATCTTGCAAATACATTCGGCGCCACATATGTAGATAGCATAACTGAAGGGTAACGAAGAGCTGGTAGAAATCTTGGATGGTCCTTGAATCGCCCAAGTGTTTCTAGATTCCGACTTCCGACCGCGCAGTCAACTTGCCTGGCAATCTATCTTTTTTCGTACAGTGAAGTCCCTCAGTCCTGTTTTTGCATTTTTTTGAAAGAAGAGCACTTATCTCATTAACTATACTACGGCCATCGCCGTTATCTTATTTGCATACTTCCACTGTGCTTAAGGGCACGGGTATAGTGGGGCAATCACCCTTTCATCGTATAATTCAAATCATTGTATACATTGGTACTACCTAGCGGTCATCAGCGGCCCATCTAGGAGTAGCATTGTTACCCGGCCCCCAATTCTTTATCTAACCATTGGGACAGCAGCCACGCCGCGGCTTCCATATGACCCAGCAAACACTCTACCTATGTCACGTCATCGGCACAAATTGCAAATTACCTTCAATTAAAAAATTCGCCGGCGGAGAAAAAGTGACGGATTTGAATAAGAAGGAGGCGATTAGAAAATGTGCATGATGGACCGTCCAGGGCTGTCGCCATTTCAATGTAGTGTCGGGGCCCGTTCTCAAAGAGCTCGTGAATTTTTTTTTTAATAATATTGGAGCCACATACGTGAGCAACGTGGATGTTGACGACTCACTTTCCGATCCAAGGACCCTCAGCCGAAATACCGGACAAAAAGCCACTGGATTTGGAAATACTGGAATTGGAATTGGAAATTAAGAAATACTGGTAACGCCGGAGATGTATCAGCCACAATCGACACCTTCGTGCAGCGGAAATTCATGGGACCGTCCAAGTACCCGAAACTCTGTAAACAACAGGAACAGGTGCATAAAATATGCACCCGACGTTTTTTGGGTGCACTCATTGCGTGAGTGGCATGATGCCGTTCTCTTTAAATTTAAATTTAGTTTTTCATTCGAAATTTTTCTAACTCTATCGTTGCAGAGCCATTGGCTTTAAATTTTTTATAAAATATATTTTTTAATAAATTGAATACTTTGTATTAATAAAACATGCAAAGTATAATTTTTTTGTTTAATTGTTTAATTTTTTTAACAGAATTTTTCACCAGTTCAACCACAACTTAATTGCATTTTTTTTTATCAGTGAGCTGTAAAAACAAGGAAATGTAACTAAAGCACAGCTGCCCGAGAGTCGCTTTTAAACTTCAAGCAAGAAAGTGAAGCTTATTTCGGGCGGAGCCGAAGTTGATATACCCTTGCAGTTAAGGTTTTGCCATTTTCAACCGTTCAGTCATATGGCGGTTATACGATAGTCGGCCGATCCTTATGAAATTTGGCAAAACGGATTATATAGTCCAAAATGGAATCATCATTCTAGCTTAAAAGACTCCAAAGTTATGCCAATTCCGATCTTTCAGTTATATGGCAGGTATAGGATATAGTCGACCGATCCTTCTGAAATTCAGCAAATCGGATTATTTTTTCCAAAATAGAATATGTACCCCGTTCCATCTTTCCTACTTAAAAAACACCAAAGTTATGCCAATTCCGATATTTTTATGACAGCTATGGGATATAGTCGGCCGAATTTTGTACACAAGATATTTTGGTAAAATATAACATGTGGGGAAAGTCCCAACCCTCAAACTAACACCAAAGTTATGGCATTTCCGTCAGTCAGTTATATTGCAGCTATAGTTCCGACTTATATACTACCAGCAAGGAAAAGAAGGATGTGTGCAAAGTTTTAACTCGTTAGCTCTTAAACAAAGAGACTAGTTTGCGTAGAAACCGACAGACAGACGGACAGACGGACATGCTTATATCGACTCAGGAGGTGATCCTGATCAAGAATATATATACTATATAGGGTCGGAGATGTCTCCTTCACAGCGTTGCACACTTTTGACCAAAATTATAATACCCTCTGCAAGGGTATAATAAGTTGTGTTGTTACGGCCCTGAAAAGGCGGGGAAAAGAATTTAAGTACCGTAGGATATTATTAATAAGCGCATATTAATATAAGTTACTAAGTATATATGTAAGATTAAGTTAATATTCTTTATAAAAAAGAAATTATTCATTATACGTTTTGTTAAGAGGAGCCCCTTGTAATAATGGTGTTCCTCCAATGAGTTTCGTTTTAAAACTGTTTTTATTTCATACACTTCTCTTAAAAGAAAGATACATGAAAATCTTAAATCTATCTAAAACTATCAACGGACTGCACGTTGACATGCAATTTGAACAATTTCTTCTCTTAAGTGTACGGCCAAAACTGTGAACGACAGAACCTATGTTTGTTCTGGACTTTGATTCAGGGGAGCTTAAAGGTTATGAAGCAGGCAAAATTATTTGTGGAGATTTTTTGCTGTTGGCCTGTGTAATTGAATCACAATATCAATAAACAACTCTGACCACTTGACTCTCAGTTAAGTTGTCTTCTGCTGCTAAATAAGTCTCCAATGGGTAAAAAATCCGCTAATGATGTGCTTGTGGCGAATAACACCATGTTTTAATTTTGGATTTAAGGGAAAGCTTGAAATAATTTTATTAAATTTATTATAGGTGGTTAAACAATAATTTTGTCAATTAAATCGGAGTTTTTAATCTCATATTTTCAATAAGTCATAATCAATTCAATAAAATTATTTTGAGTTTTTCCTTAAAACCAAAATTTAAACATAATTCAATATATGGTAAAATTTGATCAGTTTCTTCTCTTAGGTGTACCGCGGAAACTGTGGGTGATAGAAACTATGTTTTTTCTGGACTTTGGTTCAGGGGAGCTTAAAGGTTATGGAGCCGGTGAAATTATGCATGAAAATTTTTTGCTGTTGGCCTGTGTTATTCGCCACAAGCACATCATTAGCGGATTTTTTACCCATTGGAGACTTATTAGCAGCAGAAGACAACTTAACTGAGAGTCAAGTGGTCAGAGTTGTTTATTGATATTGCGATTCAATTACACAGGCCAACAGCAAAAAATCTCCACGCATCTCCAGAACAAACATAGGTTCTATCACCAACAGTTTTCGCGGTACACTTAAGAGAAGAAATTTTTCAATATGGGTACGATCTCTTGACATTCTATGTTTGGAATTCGTATCGTGTTCAATGCTTGAACATTTGCAAAGGGTCACAAAAAAGGTGTACATTGTATATATTTTTAAATTCATTATATTGTCCTTTGATGTATATGTGTACATTTTCTTTTGTATTAAATTTATAAATTTCTTTTCTTCAATATTAGAAAATTACTATTATTATAATTGTTTGATAACAATATATTGTTCATTCGAATGGATCGAATGACACGAGTGATGAGTAAGCATTGTTCATATTTGCAAAATAAGCAAATCACACAGTTATTTAGTATTTGACATTCTTGGTGTTATCTCTTCCCCTCTTAAAGTTGGGGAACATAGAAGACCAATTTTGATGTACAAAATTGGTACACCTGTCGTTCTCAAAATCGAACTTTGGGGAAAAAATTTGTAAAACTAAGTAAAATCGTTCTTGGTCAAGTGCGTTTTTACTTGGTTTAAGTACGAAGTTCTGGCTTTTTTTCTGAGTGTATTTATTTTTGGAATTCTTATGATAAGGTAGTTATGGCTTGTTGCGAGTTTAACCTGCGAAAATTCTAGTAGGTCTTCCATATTAATGATTAATTTTTTATTCTTTTAAAATTTTCTTTATAATGTTGGTTTTGATTGATAAAAATATAAAAGAGTTTCGAATATTTGTTTTCCAGGCAATAGCATATAGTATTGTAGGGTCAGGCAGTAAGTATATATATAAGCAGTGGCGGCGCGAGGGGGGGGCAAAAGGGGCAGTCGCCCCGAGCGCCAAGACTAAGGGGCGGCAAAATTGGTGCAATTTTAGCAAAAAAAAAAAAAAAAGCAAAAAAATTGTATCAATGCAAAAAAGGGCGGCAAAAGCGTCATTCGCCCCAAGCGCCAACGAGGCCGCGCCGCCACTGTATATAAGTTTGTCTTTATTTATGTTATCGCTATTGTTGGTCGCAAGCCGACTCTTCTCGGCCGCTCGGCTTCACTTCTAGCATACATACATACATTCCACTTGCAAGTGCATTCGCCGCGCATTAATATATATACATTCCAAAACTCAATGTACGATTCTGAGCGCACAGTGGGATAAACCGTGTTCGTCGCGTGCAATTATGATTAAATAAAATCAAATAAATTATAATCAATATAATTTTGGCGCTAGAATAATTTACTGCGTTTCTTTACTTGATTGTTTATAGTTCAATTATAGTAGCGATGAACTCCAGCGGCGCAGTCACATTATAAATTAGCAGTCCGAGTTGTAGTGGGTGAGGCAATGGGTATTCTCCATGATTTAAATAGGATCCAAGGAGCCCTCCAGCCTGTGACCAAGGTGGATGATGCCATGCTCCACAATCGTCATGGCCCGTTGGTAGCCATGTACGACATCAAGGCCATCCACCGGGAGCATGGGGAATTGGATATTTCAGAGATCAGCAGCGACTTGCGATGGGACGTTGCGTCGATGCTATCCGAAATCGAGCACGAGACCTAGCTGCATCGCTGAATTGCATCGGTTTGAGGGCTTCCAGATAAATTCAATGCCCACATGCGAGCCTTGAAAAATTTGGGGAAAATTTCAGATCGCCAGCAGCATCTTTGTCCAAGTGCTCCATCGAGGGTTGGACCCAGCTACCCAGTCCAAGTGGAAGGAAGGTCTCAATGCTTCGAACTGGGCCCTAATCCTTACTTGGTGAAGTCGATGGCTGAATTTCAGGAAACCCGGCTTGGATGGGTTGTGGGGCGGCTCACACGTACAGAGAAGCTCATTCGTAGCCACAGCTCACATTAAGAAGTGGCCGTTTTCGAGAAGTATGGATCTAGTTCATGGCCTAGATGGAGTGGCTCAGGTGGTAGGTTTTAGAACCGGATCTGGCACTACCAAGCGCGCAGGGGTTAAGCTTCGCAGGCCTCAACTGGGGGGAGAATGTCATAGATTTATCTCTAAAATATAAGAAGTATAGTTTGTCTTATCTTTATTTATCTTATCGCTATTGTTGGTCGCAAACCGACTCTTGGAGTCGACAAGTGAAGATGGGTAGAAGCAGCCCTAGCAGTAAAATGCTTTGAGTTCCTAGCCAAGGAACCAGTCCCCCCCTCCTGACTAAACAGACGCGGGGTGATTCCAAAGCAGCGTAAAAGTGATAGCCTGCGACGATGACAGGTCCGCAGAGCTATATAAGACGGTAGACGAGCTAGAAGAGGTCTGCGAGGGCGCCAAGTTTTTTGAGCTGAGCTGGCGGGACGTCCCAAGTAGATAAAGAGCAAGGATCGGGATCCCAGCCTCCATAAAGGAACCAAGCCAGATCCTTTCCATGCTACCAAGATGTAACCCACATCTTCCCACGATGGTTTGACGTGTGGTAAAGGTGGAGGATATAGAAGGGCCGACCAATCAGGCGGTCCTTATTATAAATAAAGTTAGTTTAGCTCCCATTGAGACTGCTCACGGGGAGCTTAACTTTGGTTTTATTTCAATAATAATAAAAGTCAATAAGTCGGACTCGAATACCTCTTCCTGCGCAATAAAGGAGATGACCCCACATTTATTATTGCACATCGTAGAGAATCCATTGACTTCACGCTTGTATCGAAACAGGTACTAAGTACCACTCTTTTACCTTAATTTAAAAATCACAGAACCAGCAGTTTTTCAAAACCACAGAAAAACCACGTGGGCCAAACAATACCTTATCCAATCTTATCAGACACTGTTGCACCCCAACCACCAGACTACCCTCAAGCCGTTGAAAGTCGGAACACTATGGTGCAAGTTTTCACTCAGGCCTGCAAATATTCCCTTAGAAGGGCATGTCCATCATGGTGGTCTTTAGAGCTAGCAACCCTCAAGACCGCAAGCGAACCCTTTAATAAGGTCAAAGTGGGAAATGAGGAGCGAATAAAATGTCTCTTTGGCCTCTTACAAAAAGGCCATCTGAAAAGCAAAGCGCTTCTCATGAAACTCCATCTGCTTGGACATCGAAAACACAACCCAAGCTGCGAGGCTTAATAAAATTGTATCCCATTCAGCCACATCTCTATGCTACCTCAAAAAATAAGATGGCACTTGGACTAGTACAAGCGCCCCTGCAACAGACTCTCCTCCCAATACAAGTGCCCTTCTTACAAATTTCAAACTAGATATTTACCAGAAAACCCTACAATGGGCAATACACATTTTCAAGCCTTATAAATCGGTTGGCCCAGACGAGATAATCCAACATCCTGCACAAATCCAACAAGCAGGAGACATTGCCACAAATTGCCTAGGCAAACTTCTACAACAGTGGCTTAAATCACGGATCGAATTCATACCCAAGGTGGCAAGCCATAACATACGACCCCAAAAGATCAGTGTATCACCCTTCCTAACGCTAGAAAAAGCCATAGGCCTCAACCTATGATCCACACTTTGCCCCACCAAAATCTCTAACGCACAACATGCTTACAAAAAAGCTAAGTCCACCGAGACTTCCCTCCATGCGCTCATTTCCAAAACAGAGAATGCCTTTTCCCAGAAAGAATATGCCTAGGTAGCCTTTCTGGATATGACGGGGCCCTGATGACTTTTGGGGTAGATGATCACCTGGACGGGATCATTGATCAGCTGGTAACCTGCAGAACAGTGATGTCCTCACTAAGTACATCCCCTTTAACAAGGGCCGTTACCACAAGGAGGAGTCCTCTCTCCTGTGAAACATAGCTGTACACTCGATTTTATGTTAGATGAAAGAGGGAGGCTGTAAGATAGTGGCATACGTGTATGACATAGCAATCCTGTTCATAGGCAAACACAGACGTTTTGCGCTCTTATGAGCGCGAAACTACAAACCCTAGCCGAATGGACAAGGGGTAAACGCGAAGAAAACAGACTTAGTACATTTTAGCAGGAAATACAATATACCGCCCTTCGTCCTCCCACGTCTAAACAACCAAAGGCTCTTCTTCAACAAGAGTGCCAAATTTCCAGGGGTAATATTTTACACAGACGTTTTGCGCTCTTATGAGCGCGAAACTACAAACCCTAGCCGAATGGACAAGGGGTAAACGCGAAGAAAACAGACTTAGTACATTTTAGCAGGAAATACAATATACCACCCTTCGTCCTCCCACGTCTAAACAACCAAAGGCTCTTCTTCAACAAGAGTGCTAGAGAGTTTCTAGGGGTAATATTGGAAAGGAGAACAAAAAAGAAATGTCAAAAAAGTCTGCTGTAGCCCTCTTTACCTGCAAAAAAGCAATAGGACTCAAGTGGGGCATGTCCCTCTATATTGTAGGATCTACACCGCCATAGTCAGGAACGTACTACTGAATGGAGCACTAGTGGCCAGCACTCAAAAAGAATAGCGTCCTTAAAATGCTGGAAAAAATCCAGCGAGCAGAAGCACTTTGCAAAGTGGTGCACTACAATCCACCCCAAACGAAGTCCTAAGTGCATACTTAGGATACCAAACCCAGGACAAGCTGGAATAGAGCAAGCGAAGGTAGCGGAAATCAGGCTAAAGGAATCCCACCAATGGAGCTCCTCAACACGGGCCACTCCGACATTCTGCCAAATGACCCACTTATTCCCAATAGTACAGACTACGGCACCCCCAGCGAGTATCCACAAACACCTTTTCAGACCCTCATTCCTTATAGAGAAGAATGGGGGACCAATGCACAGGCCCAGCGAACGCATTAAGCTTCTACAGTGATGGTTCCAAACTAAATAATAGAGTAGGGGAGGAATATGCTCCGAACAAATAGGCATCAAAGCCTCTTTCAGCCGAGGTGATAGCCATATGGGAAGCACTAAATTACCTAATAATATACAACTCCACACAATGAGGAGTCAATATATACTGTGACAGCCAGGCGGATATAAATCGATTTTATTTTACAGTTCACAAAATTCAAACGGGGCACTGGCTAATGGGAACACATGCTAGGCGAATAAATTCGCCCCATAACGACTACTGCCGCAGCTGTGGGGACGAAGAAGAGGAAGAAACTGTGCAGCACCTTCTATGCCACTGCCCAGCTCTGCAGTCACCCAGACTTCAACACCTAGGTGATGGTTTTCTCAGTAACATCTCGACGATGTCAGAAACAGGTTCAAACAGGAAAGAAAAATTTACCAAATCCTTAGGGAAGGGAAAATGGTTAGCATAAATGCTAGAGCATAAGTCGTTTTTGCGAATAAAGGGAATTACATCAGGCCCACGGTATCGCGAGGGACAAGGGACGGTCTAAGTGTGGTGGTTGTGGTGGCAACTCTTGTAGTAGCCGTTGAGTTGCTAGCTCTGAAGATCACCAGGGTGGCCTGTTTCGCTTTATTAGTTTAGTTCTTGGACATGCTCTTCTGAAGACATTCTTATAAGTTTGAGTGAATTCTTGTTCCATATAACTGTATCTTTCAACGGTTTGAGAATAATCAGGTAGCTTTAGTGCAATGGCACTTGATGGGATTTGGTAATACTTGGCCCAGTCGGCTTTTTTAGGGTTTTAAAAAACTGCTGGTTCTGTGTTTTTAAAATTAAAGCAGATTTCTATGTACCTGTGGTGGGAGAAAGAGTGTTTTTCTAGGACCTTTCATAGGTTTACGTGGCTTAGTATCTGTTTCGATATAAGCGTTAGGTCAATGGATTCTCTACGATGTGCAATAATAAAGGTAGGGTCATCTCCCCTATTGCATAGGAAAAGGTTTGGTCTAAGAATAAAATTGAAAAGAGAACGACCGCGTTGGAAAAGAGTCGTTCGCGTTGGAGCTGCATCGCTGTAAGTAGGAAGCAAGAATATACTGAGGTACTTTTTAGTTAATATGCAGGCTCTGGTTTTACCTTCAGTGTTAGCTTCTAGTAGCTTGTACTCCCTGGTCGCTAGTCCAGAAACACTACCTCATTCTGAACATGGTTCCTGGACAAGGACTATATCGGCTCCATCATCGGCCAGATGGAGCAGCAGCTCAGCTGAAGCTGCCTTACAATGGGGAAAGTTTAATCCGTAAGGACATCTGTCCGCTTCCCCTCCACCATTGTGGAGCGGCTGAACTGTGCAGCAACGACGCAGCAGTGCTGTTTCAGTAGACCTTTATTGTGATGCAGCAAAAACCAAAGATTAGCTCCCCGTGAGCAGGTTCTATGGGAGCTTAACTGTCTTTATTTATGATGAAGACCACCAGATTTGTCGTCCCCTCTATCTATTCCACCATCGCCACATGCCAGTCCGTCGTGGGAAGATGTGAGTTACATCTTTGTAGCATTGTGAGGATCTAGCTTGGGTTCCTTATGGAGGCCGGGACCTAGATCCTTGCTCTGGATCTATTTGGGAATAAGCTTGGCGCCCTCGTAAACCTCACCTAGTTCTTATAACCTGTCTTATAACCTCCCCGAGTCTTTGCAGGAGGAGGAGCTGGCTCCTTGGCCATCGTCTCAGGCTATCACTTTTGCCTTATAAACACCCCGCTGCCTTATAACCTCCTTGCGTCTTTGCAGAAGGAGGGCCTGGTTCCTTCGGCTGGAGCTTAAAGCAGTTTGCTGCTATGGCTGCTTCTACCCATCTCTACTTGTCCCTTGGGACTTTACCGTTGGAGTTACCCCTGTCTTTTCGCTATTTCTGTGATGGACTGCTTTCGTTGTTTGCGCAAATGCTTTGCCATAAGTCCTCCCGGCACATCCTGGGATTTCTCCCTTTTGGGATGTGGTTTTGGCTCCTGGGGAGCTGGGGGTCTCGGCGTCTTGGAATATTGTGGAAGGACTCCTTTGGCCCATTCCACCTTTTTTAGCCATTCAATGGAAATTTTCTGCGATTTGGCCCTTCCGTGTCTTCGCAGAATCAACCCTGAATTTTTTTTTTTGCCTATGTATGCTTTTTTTGGCCAAGTTTGCCAGCCGCTTCGGGTTCGCTGCCCTTTTCCGCAACTGCGGGAGGCAACAGGGAACTTGGGCCAGGAGATGCCGCCATGGTGGCGGTAGTGGGTGGTTTGCTGTTGGCCACCCCGAGTTTGCCTGGCTTGCTTGGATCTGCATCGTCTTCGTCAGTTTGTCAGACTCTTTCGTCATTGCCAGTGTTTTTTTTTTTTGGGAGATCCAAAATCCTTGATTAATTTATTTTTATTTGATTGTTTCAAGCTTTACTTTCATACGACGCCCGTGTAAAGCTTCTTAGAATGACACCTTAGTTCGGCACGGTGTGAGATGGTGTTTTGGGATGGGAGGTAGGTAGGAATTTTGAAGGATAGGGAAAATGTCGTAAACGGCACCACATAGGCCATGGATTCCCGATGTCCGGTGCTGATTATTTGCGAGGAGAATCCCCGAGGAGGGTCTTGTTATGGGATCCTTCCCTTTATTTAAAGCTAACCTTAACTGAAAAGGCCATTCAATATCCGTAACCTGCGATCCGCTCGGTAGCCCTAAGCTAGGCATCCTAGGAGTCATCTCACAAACTCTTTGGACCAAACAAAATTTCCGTTTCTTGTCTAAAAATGTTGACCTTTTTGTTTTAAAAATTTAAAAAAAATGCAGGCAATAAAGCGCAAATAAGTTACAAAAAACTATTTTTTAACAATAATATTCGACCAGATTCTAAGAAATAAACCGTTCCTTCTTACCCTATTCTAAGGTATAAATGAAGAGTCAGTTCTAACGGCAGTTCTAATTTCTCCTACAACTCTGGTTTGTTCATAAGTTTAGTTTCAAGGTCAGCGAAAAGATTGTGCATGGGTAAAACTTTTTATTATTTCTTTTTTGGATTTCATAAAATGATCGTATATTGGGTCGATCGTGTTTACAGTTTGTGCCGCTAGTTTGTGAAATTTAATTTGCCTATTCTTTCCAATATCAGAACATAATTTTTCACATATTATTGCTTTTATTGCTCCTAGTTTTTTCATAGTTACCAAGATTTCCATGGGAGGACTTCAGTGTGTATTTTTAACAATTGTATTTTGTGTTGTTTCTTAGGAACAAATATAAAATTCTACCAAATCAATGATTTCTTGTTGATCAGATTCCGTGTGCCATAAAGTTTTTCCCTCAGCTCATTTATTAAATTTTTTTTCTGATTTTATATTGAATTGGCGTTACCCTTTATTTACGTTGAACAGTATTTTTCTCCCTGCGAAACTGTTATCATGGGATCTATTCATATAGTTAACGAACCGAGAAGGAATGGACTGATCTACGTCCATGAGTGTTGGTTTTGGTTGGGGTCTGGCAGGTGAGTTGGGGTTGAAAGAAGCTTGCGCTAATGATTGACTTGCAAGAGTTTAGTTGGGTGGGGTCGGTCAGTCTAACGATGTTTCTAATGTCTTTGGTGGGATAACAGGTTTCGGTACTTTAGTTAGATTGTTGATCGATTTCATAGATTTCGATTTTACAGATGAAAATTGTGTTTCGTCGTTCGGCGTAAGGGCGTCGTTAGGGCGTATTCAAGGTATACGAAGATACGTATATAGGGATAATAGGCTCCTTGCGGTCTGGCCATTCCTAGTATTCTGATAATCTATTAGGTTGTGAAAATGTAATACCAAAAGTTGAGAAAGACTGCCGTTCAGGCTTCTTACAAATGTATCTAGAGCTTTCTCTCTATACAGTGCTGTTAAGGGCGGTTTTTGGGGTCTTTGTTTTAAAGCGGCCAAATGTGATTTTTTTAAAGATCTGGGCGACATTCGGAACTTGTATCCTTTCATATTTTTTTCACTGAGTCTCGGCACAAGCGCTAGGTAAAAGATAAAGTTAATATTCCTTATAAAAAAAACAGTGTGTGTCTAAGGACACGAGTGAGGAACGAAGTTCCTTCAGCATGTTTTCGTTTAGCAAGCATGACGAGATGGAGGTCAATGAAGGAGAGACAGGAGTGAATGAAGGCGAAAAATGATTTACAACAATGATTTACAACATTTATACAAAAATGATTTTGATTACTTATTTATTCTAGGTATATAAATCTAATCAGTTCAATTCCAACATAGTGAGAATTGGCTTATGGTATCTAAAGTAAAGCAAACATTTCAGATTCAATTTTGTCCAAGTATCTCGAAAAAACTGCGTCGTTTTGAATTTTGTTGTAAACATTGTTGGGTCGTTATTAATTTTCAAATCAAATTGTTCAAGGAAAAATTGTGTCAGGGGCTCTGATTTTTTATCAGAAAAGTTGATGTTAAAATCACCGGCCAAAACTAGGGGAATTTCATACAAATTTGTAGTATTATATCTCCGAAGAAGTAGAGCCGATCTCTTCTTCGAAGAGAACCTTCTTTAGTATATTCTAATATTACTCTGTGAATTAACTCTTGAATGTCCACAATTTTCTGATTCGGTGAAACTGCCATTTCCATTACACACTGAGCCGCACAATGGTTCGCAACGCTTGTATGTCGAACAGAAAAGTCCTGAAGGTTTTTGGAAATCATCTCCATGTTCGGCGCTAGGAATCTAGTTATATCACTAATGTTCTGATATATTGCTACACCCCCCGCTCAAACAGTATCACGTTTGAACGATACGATTGGAGTGTGGTAGAGAAGTGTGGAAGAGGTGTGGAAGAGAGTGTAAGCAATAAAATGTTGCTCTTCAGAATAACTACGTGATCTAAATTGGCGTAATGATTTTTAAGACCTTGCACATTAAAAGTAAACAACGAAACACCTTTTTTATTGCTAATAACATCGACGATAACTTGCGCTCTTGTTTTCAGTGTATTTAAGGACAGCCTATTGAGTTCTGCCAACAACAAAGAAGTTGATGTTGCTTGTCTACGATTATGATGAAATCTGTATTGTGTTGGGTCATCATGAGGTGTAACAATGAACAAACCTTCGATACTAAATACACGAGATAGTGCAACATAGCCTAGATGCTGAGTCTTGTCATACTCATAGACAATTTGATCGAATGTCCCGCCCTGTGATTTGTTAAACATTCACGCAGCACCTTGTCCGTTGTCAAGGGGATGGTCGATGTTCTCAATTCAATAGGCACAGCAAGAGGACTGACTCTGCTTTGAATTGCTAATCTGGCATTTTTTTTCCTCGCTTTTCAACGAACTTTTGGTGAACCACAAAATTCCAGCCAGACTCGGCAAATGTTGTTGTCTTCATTGAAGTCCAGATGAACTAATTTGCCAACTGCCCCATTCACAATTTCATCAGTCACATCAATGCTCGCCGCAACTAAATAATATTTTCCTTTTACGAAAGTTACTTGGTACGGTAGTCCACTGGTATCGATAACACTCTTTTTGTCCAATCTGACGCGACAAGTAGCTTCTTGTTCAGCCGTGTTAGTTCCCGTGACGATGTCAGTCGCTGTTCAAATAACTTTATCGGAATCTCCTTGCAAAATTTCATTAAAAACGAACACCGTTAGGGCACAATTTTAGAGCATCTTCTTTCGTGTAAAATCTTGTTTCAATTAGCTGCAGTCTGATGGCTCTAATATATCGCCGTTTCCCATTTTCGTCAGTATTGAAGTATTGAAAATTGCAAAATCGCCTGTCTCATAACTTGAGTGAGCTGGTAAAACTTGAGACTTCGCCACAGATGAGGTCCAACCATTGGTGTTCTAATTGGCTTGTTTATTAATGTGGCTCTCACAGGTGGCGCCTGACGTTAATCCCCAATTAAAATTACGTCTATATCTCCAAAATCCTGATTGTGATTTCCTGTAATTTGCTTCAGACGCAAATCAGTTTTAGCCAATAATTCTGCACCTATCAGGTTGATTTTATCATATATCAGTATACCATAATCAGTACCCTGATGTATCGAAAAAGCGATCTATATAGATGATAGAGGTAACAATTTGGATATCGAAATTGTAAGAGCAGTATGCATTGTTGTACCATTAATCGCCACAGCAACTTTACCAGTAGAAGCGAAAGTTATGTACGCATTACAGTACCCGTTTCCATCATAAGTTTGATCCCAAAAGTCTTTCCATTTCCAACTGGACCAGCCAAAAAAATTTGAAATGGTGAATTATTTTTAGTTTGATATAATGTGCATTAAAAGTTCCTTTTGCTCACAGTTAGCCGACCTCATCAGTTCGTTGAAGAGTTGAGTTTGCATTAAACTTTCTTTTTTCTTTGCTATGGCTCCAACTTTGTTGAACGATGCGTATTGTATATCAGCATTAATGGCAGAATGAGAATCATTCAATTATCGCTCATGAGGATCAGCTTCGAAAATGACGTTGGCTTCTTGTTGTAATGGTGCTCTTCTTCATCTTCTTTACCTTCTCAATGTCTAAATTCGATTTAAACTCTTTCCTACTCTTTAAAATCAAATTTTTGTTGTCTTCGTATATTTGAATAAACTTAATTTCAGCAAGTATGTCGTTATCTTCGCTTCTAAAAGGAATATGCAATAATACAATCTCTCGTCTGTAATCGTTGAAATTATTGGCCATTTCATAATTACGATATCTAGCAATTCTGGGAATTTTCCGTTGGTAGTACTCTTCTTTTGCGTTCATAGTGTAATTAGCAACGAAGTAGATCAATTTCACATCTTCCATAATGGCGGGCCTTTTTTCATATCTATCGAACCAATTTTCTTTCTATACATTGCTGCAGTCATCATCTAGCTTCTGTACTTCCTTCAAGGTCTTCCTTATTCTTTGACGTTCAGTTGGATATATTGTTGGAATATAAACAGTGGTGACAGATGCTTTAGCCATTGGTTTACTAAACAATTACAGCTTCGTGTGCTGTAATTGTTCAACGCACAATTTCTTCGTTATATCTACTATTGTTGTGGCCGATGTAAACAATCGGGGCAGGGCTGCCACCTAGTCCCGGGCAGGGAAATGTTTGAATAAGAGGGTTGATGACCTGGGACGGATCGGGTCCGGAACAACGGTCTGATCCGAATGACCATGCCAGGGAAAGATCGAAGGGAAGGTGAAAGGCAGCGGTCAAGCGGTGCGGTCGTAGAAATATGAAATTAAAAAAAAAAAAAGAGGAAGACAAAGAAAAAAAAAGAGCTTTCTCATGTTTTGTTGCGCAAAGGGATCATAATTTTGCCGGATCAGGTGAATTAAAGGAGACAAAGCGGGAAGCAGGATCGGCAGGAAGATAAGGTAAGAGGTCGGTCCAGGAAGGAGAGCCGTAATTAATGGGCTTCTTCATTTCCAGGACCGACCAGACTCGCATCTCCGGGGGAAGAAGCCAGGCCGGGAAGAAAAAAAGCTAGGTATTTTTTTTGGGGAATTTAAATATCTACAAAATCAAAAAAAAACCCAACGGTCGTTTGATCCCCCTCTCTTCCTATTGATTTTGGCGCCGCAGTTTTTTTTTGGCGCCTTGCTGAAGATAGAAGCCGGGCCTGGAATGTGATTGGGAAGGGCGGCTGAAGGTGTTGATTTGACCCACCGAGGACGGACCCCAGGCTAGGAGGCTCCTTTTATATATATATATGACGGGTTGGCCATAATCCGGAGAATTGCCCCGCCTTCTCGGGGCCGGAATCCGCCCACGAAGGAAAGAAGCCTGGAAGATAGCCGATTGAAAATCCGACAGAGATTTCAAAATATATTAGAAGAGAACCGTTTTTGCCTTATTGATTATTTATTTCTATTTTATAATTATTTAGT
>JAJJHT010012682.1:611582-634138 GCA_021223865.1 Drosophila pandora
TTTTTTTCAATTATTTATTTATTTATTCATTTATTTAATTTGTTTATTTATTCATTTTGTTTATTTATTTATTTGTCTATTTATTTATCTATTTATTTATTTATTTATTTTGGTTATCGGGGACTCATTCTGGTGGTACCGGCCGGTATTGAAATTAATTATTATAGTCAGTCAGTGCTTGCATATAAATAGATTAGATAATTCCTTATTGGAAAACTTGAGAAAAATAATAAGAGGACTCTATGGGTAAACCAAGCCTATCGATGCTCGAAGAAGGGGAAAGAGATTTGGGCATGGAGGGGGGAGCACAGGGCGGTAACGAGCAAAGCAGAGAGACTACTCGACTCAGCGCACAACAAAGGGGGGCAATCCCGAGGAACCTCAGCATGGAACAAGCATCAACTCCATTCGGGACGTACTCTCATGTCCAATTAGATCCCATTCAGGAGCAGTATAGCCTAGAAATATAGCCTGGGGGGCCTCATAGCCTAGTGGTTAGTGTACTAGCTCGCTAAGCGTGAGGTCGTGGGTTCGAGCCCCACTCGTGCCAAGTGCATGGCCCTGCAAGTTTTTCGGCGCTCGCGCATATGATGTAAGTAGCGAAAAGCTCTCGTTGGATTCTCGCTATTTATAATTATGTGCATGAGACCCGAAAAACCGGCATTCCCAGATGTCGTTAGGTGGCAAGCCCACTTCTGAGATAGGTTGCACTCGGCTAATCACCGGATCGACTGAACAATAACGATTACAGAAACAAACACAAGATCAGAAAAAACACTCACACCCCCAGCCCGATGACGACCCGCCGCTTTTCGCAACGGACACGGATTGGACAATGGAATGTGATGACCCTAATGGAGGCTTCCAGAATTGCGCAGTTTGAATAAGGAGATGGGCATAGTTAGGATTGGAACCCAGGAGTGGAACCCGCAAGGAAGAAGAAGAGTGGGACGCCCCAAAGCTAACCTGGCGCCGATCTACAATACGCGAACTCGCAGACAATAATACCATCACCTGGGGACTTGGCAAAAGAGAACAGCTCCCAAGCTCTAAGCTCCCAAGCGGAGTAATAGGAATAAAAAAAAAAAATAGCCTGGAAAACGCAGAGGCCTATGCATCCTTCAATCGACGAGAGATGCAGGCCCTCATTCACACCTCGCAAGAGCAGCTAAGGGTAGATCTCAGCCAACTGGTGGATCGAAGGATCGACCTGTGCATGAAGACGGGATTTGAACAAATACTCTGGAAGCTGGATCGGGACTCCGGAAAAGTTCCTTCCTCGAGGTCATCAGAATCCTCCATGGCCACCCAGGTGAAGAATCCACGGCCTAATGGTTCAGCTGGCGGTTCTCCCAATTCAGAAAAGCAACAGGGAGACAAACAAAAGGCAGAGAAAGCTACGGTTTTCCTTGCCCCACCAAGTTCAGGGACAGGAAACAACGGAAGCCAAGGAGACGCATTAGGAACGGTCGGAACGAACGCCTTGCTGAACCGGGTAAAAGCGGAAAGCAGCCAAAGAGCGGAGCGAAGCGGAAATTGGGCGTTTCCACCACCGCCGAATAATTGGAGGCACCGGAGCTCGAGCAGGAATAGAAGTTTCCAAGGACCGCAAATGGACGGGCCCAGAAGCACCAATATGGCTGGAACATATATGGTACCGCAGGAACAGGGAGCACAACAGAGGAGCCGGCAGTATGTTCCGTAGATAAATGGGGTTTCCAATTTTCAGGTAGTCCAGGAACGATGAGGGCGGAAGATTTTCTGTTCCGGGTAGAACACCTTCAGAAACAATATGGGATGCCGTGGATTGAGCTGCTTCGAGACTTCCACCGGTTGTTAACGGAAGAGGCATCCGAATGGTACTGGCTGCTAATAAGGACCAAGCCGCCACAAGACTGGAGAGAATTAAAAGAAGCCCTGCAACGCAGATATTGCGATAATAGAGGCGACTTCGATCAGATCCAGGATATCGCGGAGAGGAAGGAACGGCAAGGGGAGTTACTGGAGGAGTATTTTATGGCCCTAAGTAGACTGGTAGCTTCGGTGAAATCAGGAGTGGAAAACGATTGGGTCATCAAGACGGCAAAAAGAAATCTCCTAGAACCGATGAGGCAGTGGATTTATCCAATGCGAGTCTACACCCTAGAACACCTGCACGATGAGTGCAAGGAAGTGGAACGAGTGCTAAATCTGAAGCAAGGAGCAGGAGCCCCGGGAGGAGCAACGACTTGGAAGACCAGAAAAGGTGCATCCCTACTGGACAGGAGGACCAACCGAAATGAACGCAACGGACAAACTAGGAGATACGGTGGCGGCGATATCTAGCGGCGCACCCCGAAAATTGATCACCTGATGGAACTGTCAGCAGGAGGGTCATGTCTACATGGACTGTTCCAAATGTGTACAAATTTCTGTTACAAATGTGGATTGGCAAATACAGTAACGCCCAAATGCCCAAATTGCAGGCCGGGAAACGCCAACAGGAACGTTGCGTCGGAGGGCAACCAGCGTTCGACGAAAGAGCCCGAAGTTAAGAAGAGGCAGTAGGAAGGCTAAGGATAGAAGCACGAGTACCCTTATCAGACACCCAGAAAGCGATAGGAAGTAAAGCGGAAAATAGAGTCCATCGAAGTTTGGAGGAGAGGGTGCGTCAGTATAAGGAGGCGAGGGAAAGAATCTTCCGAGAGAACCAGCTAGCAGGGATGACGATGGTTACAAGAAGAGTCAAGAAGATCCGCGAGGGCTTCAAAGCGAGAAAAAAGGAACGCCAGGAAGTAACCCGCTCGGTGATGTCCATGACGCGTGAAGGACCCAAAACAGACCCACGACCATACGCAATGGTCAAGGTAGCAGGGAGAATGATGAGAGAACTACTAGATTCCGGAGCTTCGATTAGTCTAATTGGAAGAGGCTGCAGAGAATTGGTGGAACGTCTCGAAATCCCATGGAAGCCATGGCATGCTAAGGTCCGAACGGCGAATGGATCGCAGCAGCAGATCTTGGGCAAGGTGAAGATGAAAGTGGAGTACAAAAAAAGGACTCGGGAAATCCTATTCTATCTATGTCCATCGTTGGAGCAGGAATTATACCTAGGAGTGAATTTCTGGCAGGAGTTTGAAATCGCGTCGGAGTTGTTTGGGGTATGCGAGGTGGAAATGGCTGAAGAGAAAGCGAACAGAACAGAGACAGAGAAGGATGGTCATGAGCAGCATGAACTGGGAGAAGAGAAAACAAAACAACTAAACAAGATAAAGAACTCGTTCCTGAATTTCGAGGAGAACGGTCTAGGAAGGACAGAGGTCATGAAGCATAGCATCGAGCTGACGGAAGGGGCCACCCCAATCAAGGATCGGCACTATCCGGTATCACCAGCGGTGCAGACACTCATTTACCAAGAAATAGATGAGATGCTACGCCTGGGAGTTATAGAGGAGAGTGACAGTGCATGGAGTAACACCATCACGTTAGTCCGAAAGCCAGGAAAGAATCGCCTCTGCCTCGATGCCCGAAAGCTGAACAAGATAACGGTCAAGGACGCGTATCAGCAGCAGAACATCGAGGGGATCTTGAGTCGCATAGAAATGACAAGGTATATCTCGAGTATGGACCTTAAGCATGCGTTCTGGCAGATAGAGCTGGACGAAGCCAGCAAGAGGTATACGGCGTTTACGGTCCCGGGACGCCTGTTGTACCATTTCGTGGTGATGCCATTCGGGTTGACAAACGCAGCCCAAAGGCTGTGTCTGATGGACAAAGTCATACCGCAGAGGCTCAGGGAAAGCGTCTTCGTGTACCTGGACAAACTATTGGTAGTGTCAGAAAATTTTCAGGAACACATGGAAATGCTGGAAGAGGTATCCAGGAGCCTGAAGGCAGCAGGGCTGACGATTGGCCTAAAGAAGTCGCACTTCTGCTTCAAGGAGCTGCGTTACCTAGGATATGTGATCAGCGGAGGAATCGTGAGGACGGACCCAGAGAAAGTGGAGGCCATAAAAAAGGTGACGATGCCAAAAAGTGCCAAGGAGGTTCGACGGTTTCTCGGGATGGCAGGGTGGTATCGAAAATTCATACGGAACTTTGCAGAACTGGCGGCGCCGCTCACGGATACCTTGAAAAAAGGCAAGTTCGTTATGACAGAGGAGGCGGAGAAGTCCGTAGGGACGCTGAAGGAGGCGCTGAGTGAATCACCGGTTCTGAGACATCCGGATTTTAAAAGGATATTTTATGTACAGTGCGATGCTTAAGATACCGGAGTAGGAGCGGTACTGTTCGGCCCATAGCCTTCTTTTCGCAGAAACTGAACCCAGCGCAGCGCAACTACAGCGTGACGGAGAAAAAATGTTTAGCAGCCGTGCTGGCGGTGGAATGTTTTCGTCCGTACATTGAGCTTATGCCATGTAAGCTGATCACGGATCATTCAAGCCTACAATGGATCATGTCCGTCAAGAACCTGGCCGGAAGGTTAGCGAGGTGGTCGTTCAAACTGCAACCATATCAGATGGCAACCGAGCACTGCAAAGGATCAGAGAACGTGGTGGCAGACACGCTCTCCAGGATGGTGGAAGCCGTTGAGGAACCAGAGGAAGACTGGATTCTCGGATTCCAAACCACGGAATTTTAATCTCAAGAGTACATGGAATTAAAGCAGTTGCTCGAGGCGGAAAAGGATAGGTTTCCGGATGAAAAGATTGTGGATGGCTTCGTGTTCAAAAGGACCGAATGTAAAAGCGCGGTGGAGTTGGAGGAGAATACCTGGAAGTTGTGGTTACCGGCCTCGCTGAGCGCGGCCATGATACCCAGGCGCATTCCCCGCCCGATAAGGCTCATGGAGGGATGGCGAAGACCCTGCATCGCTTAAGGCAGCGATTTTATTGGCCAGGAATGGTGGCTCAGGTTTGGGCTTTTGTGAGGGAATGTCGGACTTGCAAAGAGACGAAGCCTACGAATAGCGGCCCGCGGCCAGGTCTAGGAGCCGAAACTGTAACCTACAGGCCATTCCAGAAGCTATACATAGATTTCTTGGGGAAATATCCGAGATCTCGAAAAGGGCACGCGTATATCTTTATTGTGGTAGACCATTTCTCAAAGTTTGTGTTCCTGAAAGCCATGAAGGAAGCAATGACGGCAGAGGTGGTTAGGTTCCTAGTGGGTGAGGTGTTTCACACCTTTGGAGTGCCGGAGACCATTCATTCAGACAATGGGAAACAGTTCTTGGCAAAGCGATTCCAGGAAATGATGCAGGAATTCCACATCCGCCACGTCAGGACAGCAGTGTATTCCCCTCAGTCGAATGCGGCGGAGAGGGTGAACCAGTCGGTACTGAACGCCATTAGGGCATACCTGGACGAGGACCACCGAGATTGGGACCTGTACCTGATGGAAATTGAAGCAGCTTTGTGAACGTCAGTGCATACGGTGACGGGGTTAACCCCGCACTTTGCCCTGTTTGGACAGCACATGTTCACAGATGGAACCGAATATAAGGTGGCTAGAAAGATAAAGGCGCTGGAGGACAATGAGCTCCTGTATTTTCCGCCGTCGGACAGGATAGCCTTGAACAGAGACGCGGTAAGGAGGAACATGCACGGGGCACATGAAGCAAGTGCATGAACTTATAACAGGAAGACGCGAGTGATTCGGTTTCGGCCTGGCCAGGAAGTCTTCCGGAGGAATTTTGTCTTGAGCGACTTTGGGAAGAGCTTCAATGCCAAATTCGCAAGGAAGTTTGTGAAATGCAGAATCCGAAGGCCGATCGGCGAAAATATGTATGAGCTGGAGAATCTGGACGGAAAGACCGCGGGAGTATTCCACGTAAAGGATCTGAGGCAGTGACACTAATAAGAAAGGGAGGAGATTACGACCAGCGGAGAGGTGCCTGGAAGAGAGAAGAAAGCATAAATCAGGCATCTTGTAGATATGGAGGTACTTGCGGGACAGGAAGACGCCGGCAGAGAGAAGTCAAGTGAATCCGAGGGGTCGTCTCCCACGTTGGGCGCTGATGATAGGGTTCAGAGCCGCCTCCCGAGCATGGGTCTGATCAAAGAAGTAGAGCTGAATCGTCCATCTTTCCATTGTCATTTGACGCTAATAAGCGTAAAATGCTAATGTGGCTTTTGTGGCCGATGTAAACAATCGGGGCAGGGCTGCCACCTAGTCCCGGGCAGGGAAATTTTTGAATAAGAGGGTTGATGACCTGGGACGGATCGGGTCCGGAACAACGGTCTGATCCGAATGACCATGCCAGGGAAAGATCGAAGGGAAGGTGAATTGAAAGGCAGCGGTCAAGCGGTGCGATCGTAGAAATATGAAAAAAAAAAAAAAAAAAAAAAAGGAAGACAAAGAAAAAAAAAGAGCTTTCTCATGTTCTGTGGCGCAAAGGGATCATAATTTTGCCGGATCAGGTGAATTAAAGGAGACAAAGCGGGAAGCAGGATCGGCAGGAAGATAAGGTAAGAGGTTGGTCCAGGAAGGAGAGCCGTAATTAATGGGCTTCTTCATTTCCAGGACCGACCAGACTCGCATCTCCGGGGGAAGAAGCCAGGCCGGGAAGAAAAAAAGCTAGGCCTTGCGTATTTTTTTTGGGGAATTTAAATATCTACAAAATCAAAAAAAAACCCAACGGTCGTTTGATCCCCCTCTCTTCCTATTGATTTTGGCGCCGCAGTTTTTTTTTGGCGCCTTGCTGAAGATAGAAGCCGGGCCTGGAATGTGATTGGGAAGGGCGGCTGAAGGTGTTGATTTGACCCACCGAGGACGGACCCCAGGCTAGGAGGCTCCTTTTATATATATATATGACGGGTTGGCCATAATCCGGAGAATTGCCCCGCCTTCTCGGGGCCGGAATCCGCCCACGAAGGAAAGAAGCCTGGAAGATAGCCGATTGAAAATCCGACAGAGATTTCAAAATATATTAGAAGAGAACCGTTTTTGCCTTATTGATTATTTATTTCTATTTTATAATTATTTATTATTTAATTTTAATATCCATTTATTTTTGTGTTGGTGTATATGTATTTCATTGTTCTTTAATTATTCCGTTATTTTTTTTATTCTGGTTTTTTTTTTTTTATATATATTTATTCTATTCTTTTTATTTGTACATTTAAATGTAAGTTCCGATCGCGGCCGTTGGAGCTAACGGTTGAAAATTTCCCAAAGAAATTAAATAAATTTCTTTTTGTTTTGACGGTAGTCCCTACATATTAAGGAGAGCTCTCTTAGGTAGGGATATAAATCCGGGCGGAAAATGAGTTGGTTATATTATTATGATAATTGCCGTATTATTATGATTTAAGCCCAGAGCGAAACCAAAGCGTCGGAATAGGAGAAAGTAAAAGATAAAGATAAAAAAACTGATTAAGCATAATTTGTATAGAATATTTAATAAAAGTTTGAATGAAAGAATGAAGACTGAGTAGAAGATAAAGTGGGGGGTAGGGATAGGATAACGGGATAGTAGGAGGGGATTGAGAGGAAAGAAATAGGGGCGGACGCAAGAAGTGGCCAGCGTTCCGCTACGGTAGGGTGGGTAGGCCCAACTACTCCATGTCAGCAGGAGTAGGTTCCCGTGTTGATCAGGTGAGGATGAGAGTTAGAAGTTTGTTTGTAGAAGTATGTTAGGATTTGAATTTAAATGTTGTGGGGAATTTAGTGTTGTGAAACATCTAACATGTGCTGTTTAGTATATGTTGGATGTTTATTATTGTTAGCGGTCTGTATGGGAAGGGTCAGGGAAACCACGGCCCTGGTTGAGCTAGCCGGAGCCAGACCCATGCCGATTGGCGTACCGTAGGACCAGGAGTTGGTCATAACACTATATCAAACTCTGGATTTTCGTCCATAACCTGAATAATCTGTTGTTGTAAATTGCTGATGTAAGCAGTACAAGCGTACTCATCTTGAATGATTTGGAAATCCATCTTTGATTGCAGACAATGGAACACAAATGGATTAAAAGGATTATGGCATTTTTCACCTGGTGTTCGACGGAAAAATAACTTCGGTCGCTATGTTCCAGCTCTGATTATATTGTAATGTGATATGCGCATATATGCACAATTAATATCATATATATATATATCGACCACCCACTGTACCAATAGTACTTAAAGGGTACACACTGTAACACTTTGTCGCAGTGTTTATGTTATCCAAGGTCTCGGTCATAAACCTAAGTGCACCGAAATATGAATCGCCCGCTGTGCCTTTGCTGTACGCCGAAAAGTGCATATGTCCGCATATACGTAACACGAGTGGACCTTATGCATGCCCACATACCTCCGCCTAAGCGAACATAACATAAATATATATTCATACTAGCTGACCCGGACACGCGTTGCTGTGGCTTTTTCACACAGATGGTATTTATAAAAAAATATGGTGATCTCAGATTTATTATTTTCATTCAAATTTATGACAAATACAGTATATTACATTTAATTTAACACCATTCGGTGCACAATGTTTTTGGTTAACCTGTCTTTACCTAACACAAATAGATTCGACGGTTTCCCAACACGTGAACACGCAACATATAGTTGCCCATGAGAAAAACATGGATTTCTCAAATCTAAACCACAAATGGACATTGTTTGACCTAAAGATTTATTTATAGACATGGCGAAAGCTAGACGAATTGGAAACTGTAGCCTTTTGAAGGGTATGGTAGAATCGGATGGTATCATCGGAATACGTGGCAGCAGGACCACTTTTCCTTTAAACATCCTGTTGGGCTAAGCAGCCACCAGATAGGCTAATTAGAATATTGATAATTTGTTTATCTGCAGCGGCATTTAATCTTCTCTTTTGTCTCCCAGATTCGCATGCACTTTGTTGTCATTTTGTAGCGCATGCGCTTTTGGGAGCTTTGGAAGAGCTTCTGCGCCAAAGCGGTTCTTCTTCTTGTTGTATTTTGGGAGTTGTTATTGACGGGCCGCTATTTGTTTTATTGTGCGGAATTAGCTTAATAAATTGAATATAAACTATTGAATCTCGTCTTTAATTCGGTCGCTATCAAAACTCTGATCGCTAAACATTGGTGACCCCGACGTGATCGCGCCCGAAGTTCAATCAGTTTAATTTCCCGAGAAACTGAAAAAACTGCGGTACAAAAAACACAAAAATTAAAAAAAAAAAAAAAACATCTCTTGGTTGTCGATTTGCATCACTCGCACTGGAGATTTGCGGGATGGAGTCTGGATGTGGAACTACTGGATCTGCTGCCGCAAGCCGGGAAAGGATGCTGCGGAGAAGAGCAGAGGTGACGTGCCAGGAGATGGAGGCGCTGCATCAAAAGGTGAAGGCTGCAGCGCGGAATGAGGATGGCACCATTATGGCGCTGGAGTCAGTGGAGAAGCGTTTGCGTGAGTGGTTCACCGCGCTTCAAGAAGAGTTGGAGGAGCTTAACTTCAGCGAGATCGGGAGTGAGCTTTATTGGAAATTCTCGCAGCTGGCGACTGATGTGCAGGTGGACATTCAGGTGGAGGTTGCCAAGCACTCCATGAGAATCGCTGCCCACTCCACACTTCTCGACGGTGCCGGTGTCTCACCCATGCCATACAAGCCAGCCCCATCCTTACCACCGTTGCCGATGCCAACATTTAGCGGCGGCTATGTTGACTGGCCGGATTTCTTTGCCCTTTTTAAGACGACGATTGACAGCCATCCTCACCTAACAAAAATGGAAAAGCTTCGGTGGCTCATTTCATGCCTGCGCGAGTCAGCCTTGGAGACGGTGAGAGCGCTGGAAATTACTGACGCGAACTACGATGTGGCTCTTGACCTTTTGCGCAATCGGTTTAGTAATCGGCGATTAATTTTCCAGTCTCACATCAACGAGATCCTGCAGCTTCGTGTGGTCGAGCCCGGATCTGTTGCTACGTTGCGGGAGCTGTCGGATCGGTTCAATGGGCATATGCGTGCTCTCATGAGTTCCGGATCAGCTGCCGAGATCCAAGGATGCTTGCTCATCCAGATTGTCCTACAGAAGTTGGATCCTGTCACAAAAGCCAACTGGGAAGACACTCTGGCCGGAAACAACGACAGCCTTCCGTCTTGGGAGTCCATGGCACGATTTTTGGAGCAAAGGTGCCGGACTCTTGAATGCGTCGACTTTTCTTTGGCTGCGTATCCACCAGCTAACAAAGTGGGCCGAGGGAGATCTACGAATAACCGATCGTCGTGCATGATTATCAACGCTCGTCCAGCTCTATGCGCCCTGTGTGGTGTTTTGGCGCACGCGCTTCCTACATGTCCCAGCTTCCTTGACTTGCCACTTAGTCAACGGTACGACGAAGTGCGACGGCTGACCCGCTGCTTTGAATGTTTGGAGGATGGTCATTTTGCACGCGGATGTTCAGCTGCCCGATGTCCAAAGTGCAATCGCCGACATCATGCTTTGTTGCACCATTGCGGGCAGCTGCCCAGCTCTAACAATTCCCCACCACTACGAGATTTGGTTTCCGCCGCTGGTGTTGCCGTTGCTGCTCCACCTTCCCAGTCAATCAACACGATCTTGACGCAGGATCGCCCTACTGAAGTGCTTCTGCCAACCGCCAATATCCTCATCCGTGGTCGATCAGGTGTCTTCCTGCCTTGCAGAGTGTTATTGGACTCTGGTTCACAAGTTCACCTTATTTCATCGCGGCTGGCAAGTCAACTTCAGCTTCGTCGCACCAAAAGCTGTGTAGCGGTCGCAGGTCTCGGCGGCACTGAGTTTGCTACGGATGGATCCTCCGTTAATGTGTGTGTGAAGTCTCGACTAACCACATATTGTGCGAGCCTAGAAGCGGTTATAGTGTCTCATATTGCGGACTGTCAGCCCAGCCTTAAAATTGATATTTCGAAATGGAAGATTCCTCACGGCGTAGCGCTGGCTGATCCCAACTTCCACAGACCGCAAGGTGTGGACCGGCTTATTGGAGCCAGCCTGTTCTTCAACCTATTGTCAGTTGGCCAAATCCAATTAGGTCACTGCCTCCCAGTTGTCCAAAATACACTATTTGGATGTGTGGTTTCTGGACGCAATGGACTATCGCGGGATGCTGGATTGCCCTATGCAGAAGGAGAAGAGGAGAAGAATCAACGTTCCGGACCCCCTGCACTCGTTAGGAGAACTCGACTCCCGCATTGGTCTATTGGGGGGAGCAATGCATGGTCAAGGGTTTGGAAGAAATTGGTGTGCCTTTTTCGCCCTGTGAGTTTTTAATCTTCTTAATGAAACTACGCAACCTGTAGAATATCCCTTAAAAGATGTGTCTGCTGCCCTTCCAAAATTGTTATTGAAGGCACGCCCTTCAATAGGGGGGAGGATGTTGGGCTAAGCAGCCACCAGATAGGCTAATTAGAATATTGATAATTTGTTTATCTGCAGCGGCATTTAATCTTCTCTTTTGTCTCCCAGATTCGCATGCACTTTGTTGTCATTTTGTAGCGCATGCGCTTTTAGGAGCTTTGGAAGAGCTTCTGCGCCAAAGCGGTTCTTCTTCTTGTTGTATTTTGGGAGTTGTTATTGACGGGCCGCTATTTGTTTTATTGTGCGGAATTAGCTTTATAAATTGAATATAAACTATTGAATCTCGTCTTTAATTCGGTCGCTATCAAAACTCTGATCGCTCAACACATCCCAACCAAAATGGTTGCTTCAACAATGTTTCCGGTGATCTTTTTGATGACCAAACGCGTACCGTTACATAATTGAGGTGGATTTAAATTACGGAGGAGAATAATAGGCGAACCAATCTTTAATCGAAGATTATGTGGTGGCATTCCAGGGATATCTAATGAATTTAAAAATTCAATCGGAAAATTTACACTTTCATTTTCATCAACAACAGGTTATCAGGCATTGGCATCAGTGAACCGATTTTATGGTACACCTGGCCTTGAATTTTGAATGTAGTTTCAAAATTACGTCCATCGGATGCACGATCGAAAATTTTAGTTGCCCCAAATGACGTCATTTGGAAGCAAGAATTAAATTTGCGTATCTTACGCAAAAATAATTTGAAATCATCTGAATTGCCAGTAAGAAGGGATAATAAAGGCTCCGGCGGAGCGGGTAGAGGTGAAAGCACAACTTTGCCTGATGCGCAGCACATGCCGGCAGCTTCATTCCGAAATTTCAATGCCTGACAATATTGACATACTTTATCCATTCCACCGATAGCTATTTTTGAATGCGTTGAGTAGTTAATATCTGGTGCATATTCAAAGGCAAGCCGAACGAATGATGCACGTGTTAATGAGCGGCTGATCCGTTGCCTTCGTAGATCTAGTACTCGTATTGTATCTATGTTTCGTTCTCGTGCCGCTCTTATTCTCGTAATATTCTGTTGCAGACGTTCGTCACGGTGTTCTTGAGATTCTTGTGCAGGACTTTCTGCAGTCCTAATTCTTTGAGCTGCATTCATTGTTTCGATTTGTTGTGGTAATTGCTGAGCTCTTTCAACACATTTGCGTCGTGAATCTCTGCTGCTCGCGTTGTTGAGGTTCGATTTTTTCGGTGCCATATTCAGTGTATTATCTTCAATTTAATTGACACTTCAGTCTAAGTAACATATGACACGCCATCTGATAGAATCATTTGGAGTTAACAAATAATTATGACTGTCAAATAATAACAGACAAATAATTAGCAATTGATTAAAATTGCGACTACAATTTGAGATTTAAACTATCCTATCTCTCAAGTTGGATCGAACTGCACATGGTGTGCGAATTTTATTATAATCGGTTAAGTGGTTTAGGAGTCCATTAAGGACAAACATTGTGACACGAGATTTATATATATTAGATATAAATATTTAGGAATATGTCGGAGATAAGATAGATTTAATTCAAATAATATTTACTGATTAATTATAAGTTAAGTGTATGGTCCAAAAGGAAATAAATGATCATTGAAAATGAAGAGAGAGAAGCTTATTAAAGAGCGCGGTAGGGAAAGAGAGTAAAGCCCTGCTGAGCGTGGCGCAATGATGGAAAGAAGGAAGTGGAAAGGGAAGGCAATCGAGAACAGCCATCGGAAGTGAAAGGTCATAAGAAAGAATATCATTGCGACTCGCTGCGTGTGTAAAATAGAAAATGACTGAGAAAAACGACCAACATTTCCCGACATCAGAAGTAGGATCACCGCCCCTACAAGATAACTCGGAAGATAGCTGGCGCAGACTATTAGAATCGCAAAATAGAGTGATAACCAAACTATTAAAAGCAACGCCGCAACCTGACACGCGCGCCGCATCCGCGATGTTACCGATATTCATCCCCGAAGCTGCAGAAGCCGACGCGGCAGCATGGTGCAAAACGGCGGATATGATTTTAAGTGAACATCCACAAGAAGGTGCATCCTTGGTGATGACGCTCAGTAAATCGCTACTCCGTAGTGCATCGCAGTGGCTTTCGCAAATTTGTTTTCCCGGAATGAGCTGGTCGCGATTCCGAGATTGGTTCATGGAACGCTACGAAGGCAACGAGACGCCGGCAGCAGTGTTGCTCAACATGCTCAAGGGACGTCCTAATGCAAATGAATGCCTCTCGGTGTATTCAAGCCGACTAATTATATCGTTATTGACCAAGTGGAAACCAATGACCCATGAGGAGATCGCTATATCCCTAGTCTTGGCTCATGCATCCCAAATTGACCCCAGACTGCAGCGTGTAGCGTTCACCACAAACATAAAAACACGTGCTAACTGCAACAACAACTCAAGGCGCACACGTTCAGCAGAAATTTAGAATTTTCTGGATTCAAATGCAGACGCCGATTAGATGCCATAATTGCGGAAAACTTGGACATAAGGCAATGGAGTGTCGCAAGAGGAGAACAGAAGAACGAAACGAGACTAGACATGGCGAAAGCAACAACAGAACAACGATGGTACGAGAGAGATCAACAATAACTTGCTTCAAGTCTGGCGGCGTTGGACATATCGCTTCAGTGTGTACGAGAGAAACAGCAACAGCGAGCCGAAGCAGCAACAAAAGGAGAGTAGACATGTGCGCATTACATCAGCCAAATGGGACTGCAATTCAATTTGGTGAGAAGTTTCCATTTTTCTTTGATTCTGGATCAGAATGCTCTTTGGTTAAAGAAACAGTTGGTGCCAAGCTGGCTGGAAAAAGAATCCATAACATGGTTGTTTTGAGAGGCATAGGCGACAATGTTGTCAAGAGCAATATGCAGATTCTGTCCACCATACAAATTTCTGAATTTAATTTTGAATTGTCATTTCATGTAGTAGATAATAAGTGCCTCAAATATGATATGATAACACAGGCCGACAATTTCCAACTTTTTTTTTCCTCCACGCATAATTTTACCTGCTCCATAACCTTAAGGCTCCCCTGAACCAAAGTCCAGAACATACATAGGTTCTATCACCCACAGTTTCCGCGGTACACCTAAGAGAAGAAATTGATCGAATTTTACCATATATTGAATTATGTAGGCCGTGTAATGGCGATGACCATCATTGTTTCTAGTACATATCATTTTTGAAATGTATGTGTACCAACTAAAATTAAAAAATGGTATCTAGCAGTTACCATATCTTTGGAATACGCATCCAAAGTTGAAATCTCCGATTTTCTACATTAAATTTTGGTCTTCTATGATTTTTTCCCAAACATTTTTCTATGGAAGATTTTTATTTTCTTATTGAAATCAGTAGATCATACCATTTTTTAATTTTGGATTTAAGGAAAAACTCGAAATAATTTTATTGAATTTATTATAGGTGGTTAAACAATATTTTCCGTCAATTAAATTGGAGTTTTTAATCTCATATTTTCAAAAAGTCATGGCTGTCTACAATTTCTGTAAGCTTTTACAAAACAAGTTGAACAATAGATACGTTTTGAACATAGAAACTGTTTTAGATAGCCATGACTTTTTAAAAATATGAGATTAAAAACTCCAATTTAATTGACGAAAATATTGTTTAACCACCTATAATAAATTCAATAAAATTATATTCGTCAATTAAATTGGAGTTTTTAATCTCATATTTTCAAAAAGTCATGGCTGTCTACAATTTCTGTAAGCTTTTACAAAACAAGTTGAACAATAGATACGTTTTGAACATAGAAACTGTTTTAGATAGCCATGACTTTTTAAAAATATGAGATTAAAAACTCCAATTTAATTGACGAAAATATTGTTTAACCACCTATAATAAATTCAATAAAATTATTTCGAGTTTTTCCTTAAATCCAAAATTAAAAAATGGTATGATCTACTGATTTCAATAAGAAAATAAAAATCTTTCATAGAAAAATGTTTGGGAAAAAATCATAGAAGACCAAAATTTAATGTAGAAAATCGGAGATTTCAACTTTGGATGCGTATTCCAAAGATATGGTAACTGCTAGATACCATTTTTTAATTTTAGTTGGTACACATACATTTCAAAAATGATATGTACTAGAAACAATGATGGTCATCGCCATTACACGGCCTACATAATTCAATATATGGTAAAATTCGATCAATTTCTTCTCTTAGGTGTACCGCGGAAACTGTGGGTGATAGAACCTATGTATGTTCTGGACTTTGGTTCAGGGGAGCCTAAAGATTATGGAGCAGGTAAAATTATGCGTGGAGATTTTTTGCTGTTGGCCTGTGTAATTGGACAAGACATTTTTGAGCTTGGTTTTGGAGTAACTTTAAAAAGAGATAGATTCGATATCTACAAAACTCAAACCGTATTGTCTTTAAATAATGATAAAAATGTAAACGAGATAGATCATAAAAGTAATGTTAATTTGGAGCTAAGCAATAGTGATAAGTTAAAATTAAACGACATACTGGCCAAATATTCCAAATTTTTTATTGATGGCATTCCAAATAGACGTGTTACGACAGGTTCTTTAGAAATCCGTTTAGTGGACGTAAACAATACAGTACAGAGACGACCATATCGTCTTAGCGAGAGTGAGAAAGAAATAGTAAGAGAAAAGATTCAGCAAATGCTAGAATCCAACTTAATTAGACCAAGTAGCTCCCCTTTCGCTTCCAATGTTACTTGTAAAAAAGAAGGACGGCAGTGACAGACTGTGCATAGATTATTGAGAACTCAACGCAAATACTGTGTCAGATAGATACCCCTTGCCATTAATATCAGACCAAATAGATCGCCTGCAAGGCGGGAAATATTTCTCTAGCCTAGACATGGCCAGTGCCTTCTATCAGGTGCCAATTCACCCCGATTCGGTTGAGCGAACTGCATTCGTGACACCAGAGGGTCAATATGAATTTTTAGCTATGCCCTTTGGCCTCAAAAACGCTTCGTCAGTCTTTCAACGTGCCATAGTTTGAGCTTTAGGGGATTTGGTTAATAAATATGCAGTAGTCTATATCGATGACGTATTAATTGTTTCTAGTACTATAGAGGAAGCATTTGACATATTGGAAACAGTTCTAAGCGTATTATCAAAGTCAGGCTTTTCCTTTAACATTAAAAAATGCAAATTTCTGCAAACGGAGATAGAGTACTTAGGTTTTCTTATAAGAGATGGCGAGCTAAAACCCAATCCTCGAAAAAAACAAGCACTAACTCAACTTCCCAAACCAGAATCAGTCACACAAACTAGACAGTTCATAGGTTTAGCATCTTACTTTAGGAAATTTGTCCCACATTTCTCAGAAGTAATGAAGCCTCTTTATCTGCTAACATCAAAAATAAACGAATTTGAGTGGAGCGAAAAGCATGAGGAAATTCTCGTTGCTCACGTTGACTGCTTGTCTAGGAATCCCGTCACCATAGTAGAGCAGGAAATTTTGAGTAAGGTAGTGGAGGTACGAGTTGACTTGGCAGCTATAACCCACAACTGGCTTATATCCGAACAGAAGCGTGATCAAGACATATCGCAAATCATGACCGATTTAAATAGTGATGAAATGCAGAAAGAAACAGCTAATTCTTATTAAATCAGGAGTAGTTTGCTGCATCGTAAAATTCAAAGAAATGGGAAGACACGATGCTTGCCAGTCGTTCCCAGGGCATTTAGGTGGTCGGTGGTTAATCATGTTCACGAAGCCGTAATGCACTTGGGGTGGCAAAAAACCCTAGATAAGATTTACGAGCAATATTGGTTTGATGGAATGTCAAAATACGTGCGAAGATTTGTAGAAAATTGTGTGACATGTAAATTGTCAAAATCGGTGTCAGGTAAAATACAATCGGAGTTACATCCCATTCCCAAAATAGAGATACCATGGCATACGGTGCACATTGATACTAGTGGGAAATTAAGCGGAAAAAAGGACGAGAAGGAATACGTAATAGTTCAAATTGATGCCTTCACCAAATTTGTTTACCTGTACCACACGTGGAACTTGGACACGGTGAACTGCATACAGTCAGTAAAGTCTGCGATATCAGTATTTGGTGTTCCTAACAGAATTATAGCGGACCAAGGTAGATGCTTCACGAGAAGCGAATTTCGAAAATTCTGTTCCAATAACAAAATTGACCTTCATGTAGTAGCAACGGGTGCCAGTATGGCAAATGGCCAGGTGGAGCGCGATATGAGTGTGCTAAAGGGCATGCTAACGGCTGTAGAGACAAGTGAGCGAACATGGCAAGAAGCATTGGGCGAAGTACAATTGGCAATAAACTGTACCATGAACCGGGTTACTAACCATAGTCCATTAGAGCTGATGATTGGCAAAGAAGCGAGACCCTTGGGAATGCTCACTATAAATGAGGAAGAGCGTGTAGATCTGAATAAGGCTAGGAAGGAAGCTAAGGAAGGCATAAGTAAGAATGCTCAGTATGATAAGGCAAGAGTAAATAAAAAGCATGCTCAGGTAGTAAGGCATAAAATTGGCGATCATGTATTGCTGAAAAGCGAAGAGCGGCACCAAACGAAATTGGATCCAAAGTTTAAGGGACCATTCGAAATTGTACAATTGCTAGATGTTGACCGATATTTGTTAAAATCATTGACAACTAGAAGGGTGTATAAATACCCGCATGATAGTGTGCGTAGTGTGCCTAAAGATCGAGAGACCTTGGAATTTGAAGAAGAGCTTGACGACGGCAAAAAGTAGTGCGTGCAAGCAAGAGATCTGTGACCCAAGAGGGGTGCGAGGGAAAAATTTTATGCAGAAGAGAGCGTAGTACTCTGATTTGTATGAGAGAAGCCTGCTAAAATTATGATTTGATGATAAGTGAATTGGTAACCAGATGATTGAGCTTGAGCGGAAGAGAGCGTGTACTCTAAGATATGTGAAAGAAAAGAAAGTTATCCTGCTAAGCTAATCTCTGATGGATATAAGGCCAAGTGGTTGGGTTTGTACGGAAGAGAGCTTGTACTCTAGAGAATTTGAGAAGTGTTATCCCGTCAAACTAACGCTTGAAGGCACAAGAAGTGCAATTGATTTTGTTTTGAAGTATAAGTAAGCTTTGTAATCATAGGGATAAGCTAAGTAATATAAAATATTGACAATGATGTGTTCTGATAAATCTTGTACTATGCAAAGCAACACGAGGACGTGTTATAGTCAGGAAGGCCGTGTCGGAGATAAGATAGATTTAATTCAAATAATATTTACTGATTAATTATAAGTTAAGTGTATGGTCCAAAAGGAAATAAATGATCATTGAAAATGAAAAGAGAGAAGCTTATTAGAATAAGAGCGCGGTAGGGAAAGAGAGTAAAGCCCTGCTGAGCGTGGCGCAATGATGGAAAGAAGGAAGTGGAAAGGGAAGGCAATCGAGAACAGCCATCGGAAGTGAAAGGTCATAAGGAAGAATATCATTGCGACTTGCTGCGTGTGTAAAATAGAAAATGACTGAGAAAAACGACCAACATTTCCCGACAAATACATAACCGTCTCTCCGCTGCCGCTTTGGGCAGCGCAGCTACGAGACTTAGACTTCCTTTAACTCCTAAGTAAATTTGTAAAACCAGAAACTCCCATGAGCTCGGAGCGGCAACAACAGCTGCTCCGAATACAATCCAAACCTCATATGAATAAAGATATGCAAAACCTCAACCAACCTTATAATAAATAAATAATTGGGAACGCATCTGCAAACCTGGAGAGCCTTCGATAAAACATTACATGGCGACCGTGACAGGACAAAGGATATCGAAGGATCCCCAACACAGAAGGCATCAAAGGATCAACAACTGAGGAAAAAAAAAAACGAAAAATCAACGAAAAAAAACACAGACAGCAGCAGCCACTTTTAAATGGAATTCCAATGATTTAAATGGTAACAAAATATCGCAGTAAGTAGAGTTTGATGTGTGCAAAACGATGTGGTGTGGTAAAAAATGTGTGCAAAACGAAGAAAGAATAAAACCACAGCCACAGCCACAGCCACACACACATCCACCTACACTGCAATACCAAACATATCCAAAGACAAAATAAAACTTAATCCACCGCCAAAACAGGAGTTACCAAGAGGACCCCTGGAATCACCGTTCTGCGAAGAAACCTGTGCCAGCACCGGTGCCCCAGCAACCAAATAAAGAAGATAAGCCTGTGCAGCCAGGACCGGCCCCGTTTAGCGCTCCAAGCTAAGCCCGGAACAGTGAACCCGGGACAGTGAACCGACAGCGCTACCAAGAGCGTAAAAATTTTTTTTCCCCCATGCACTGCGTTGCATATTTTTTTGTATTGCACTGCGACTTTTTATAGTATAAAAAAAAATCCTTTGTAAAATTGAGCTACATTAAAGTTGCCTGATTAGCGTGTGGCCTGAAAACCATACAAAAAATAGGCAGGTTTTTTTATGTAAAAAAAATTACAATGAAAAAAAAAACAACCAATGTATATATAAAAAATAGGCAGGTTTTATAAAAAAAAAAAGGTACAAATAAAAAAAAAAAACGCAATATACATATAGCCAAATAAGGCAAGTCTTTAAATGAGCCAAACTGAATGGCAAATAAATAATAAATTAAATCATACAATTTACACAAAAAATTATATACCAATTCTAGAGAAAATATCCAAAATGGGTTTAGTAGATGTAAAACAAGTGGACACCACAGCAAATGTAATAAATAAAATTGAGTCCAGCGTTACGAACACAGAATTGACAAATATCCTATTATCAATTATTGTATTCATTTTGATCGCATTCATTTTGTATAAAGCATAAATTTTTCATAATAAATGTATAGCAAAAAGAGCGATTCATAAAAGCCATGCTATCGATCTGGACAAAATATAAAAAAAATACGAAAAAAAAATAAATAAATAAATTTTTACACATATATAATTAAAAAAAAAAAAATAACAACGCTCAATGCCAAATTCTGATATATTAAAGATGCACCCATGATATATATAAAAAAAAAAACGATTTCATATGTTCACGAATAATCTTATCTTTACGTACAATGAAAACAAAATAAAATAAAAACAAATAAAATAAAGAAAGTTGAAAGAAATAATTCCAGTATGAGTACACAAAGAGCGATAGACAAAACATATGAAAAGGACCCCTATTTCAACGAAAGGATCAAGCATTTAGTATCAACAACCCCAGTAAGTGTGTATGAGTTAGAAATACTTTATATAGAAACATTTAACTGCCACGTTTCACCATTGTTTCACTGCACCGCAACCCAAAAAGGAATAGTATAAACAACAATTCCGGGTGTGCTAGTGAAATCAAGAATAGACGAGCATCTACTTTTAGGTAGAACGATTGTTATGATGGTTTCTAAAAGATAATCCATACCCATAATATAATGGAATGGAATGAATTATCGAAAGAACTATCAAGCATTAAAGCAGAATTCAACAAATCGCATAAGTCACTAACACAGAATAGACCGATACAAAAAACAACGGTCAAAAAACAAGTAGAAATATTAGTTAAATGCTTTAATGAAGCTCGAATATTAATATATGAACACAGAGAAAAGTTAAATCCGGATCACTGGTCTCAAGTATCAAAGTTTTTGATCAGACAAAGATCTAATCTAACATCTGTTAAAGAAAGGTTCAAGCTTGATATTTCAATACCTACTATTCTCAATACTTCAATAACAATTGAAGCTGGTGACGAACCAGAATCAAAAGAAGTTATTGACCAACAAGAAATAGAAGAAAGCGATATTAACAACCTTACGGTTCCGGCAGTCCTTATTCAATCTGAATTATCAGACCAGGACTTGTCCGACTCTGAATTTAACGACAGCATTGTAGAATTAAAACCAACCACAATGGCTGACGAGAGCATTGCCCAAAGAACATACATTAGAGAAATATCGAATGCCATCCCTGAATTTAACGGGCAAAGGTTACACCTTTAAAGATTTATAACAGCTTTGAGTTTAGTTAACCTAACGAAAGGCACATTCGAGAATTTGGCTGTAGAAGTAATTAAATCCAAAATAATTGGATCAACTTTATACAGAGTCCAAAATGAAAGAACTATAGAAGCAATAATCAGAAAACTAGAAGACACTATAGTCGAAGAAACCTCTGACATAATTAAAGCCAAAATGGCGAAAACAACCCAGAAAGGCAAAACTGCGGAAAAATTCACGACGGAAATATACAACTTAAGGAAGCTCCTAGAAGCTTAGTACATTGACGAAGGCCTATCGGCCGAACACGCTGACAAATTCAGTTCAAGGAGACCATAACCACAATCGTTAAAAACTGTGAGCATGGCCGCCTCAAAACAATATTGGAAGCAGGGTTTCATAACTATGAATGAAGCCGTCACAAAGTACATACAATGCAGTACTGAAATGACAGGTAATGCCAATTCAATATTATACACCCAACGAGGAAATAATTATCGCGGTAATAATTTCAGAAACAATTATCGAGGTAGAGGTAATAATCGAGGTAATTATAATAATACCAGATATTACCAAAATAACGGTTATACTCAAAACAATAGCTACTACAGAAATAACGGTAACCAGAATAACAGTTATTACACAAACAACAACCGCGGCGGAAATAACCGTGGTGGAAACAACCGCGGCGGAAATAGCCGTGGGGGAAACAACAATAATAACGGTAATAATAATAATAACCAAAATAACAATATAAGGATAGCTCAAACGAATTCGGAAAACCCCCAAACACCTTTAGATACACGTCAGTAAAAAACAACAACATTCACACTATAAATCTCAGTCAAAGTACATTCGCTAGTTTCATAAACGCAGCAACAGGAAAAGAATTCGTTTTTCTACTAGATACAGGTGCAGAAATTTCCATATTAAAGGAAAATTCTGATCATTTTCAAAAAATTCAAGATAATCATATCATAAACATACAGGGTATAAGCCAAGAGGTTACCAAATCAAAAGGCATTCTATTGAACTTCTATTGAAATTCAGACTTCTAAGTACATCATCCCACATGATTTCCATATAGTAAATGTGCAATTCGCTATTCCTTGTGATGGGATACTGGGAATAGATTTTATCAAAAGGTACAATTGTCAATTAGACTTCAAGCCTTCTGAAGACTGGCTTGTAATTAGACCAAATAATCTCAAATATTCAATTTATGTTCCGATAACATACAGTTCTGGCAACAACTCCCTAATTCTGCCAGCAAG
>JAJJHT010012836.1:0-25707 GCA_021223865.1 Drosophila pandora
CTGTCTCTGTCTCTGTCTCTGTCTCTGTCTCTGTCTCTGTCTCTGTCTCTGTGTCTGTGGTTTTCCTCAAGTACCGGTGGTATGGTGGTTCGGCTGATTCCTTATCGGCCGGTCCTACTGGCGGTCCGTTTCACGGGAGCAACACTCGAAGTAGGTTAGATAGCACGGGGTCTGCTGGTGGTACGTTTCACGGGAGCAACATCTCTACCAACGATAATTCTATACGACCTGTTGTCTCCTTCGCCTTGTTGCGCGCCCTCGTAACCATTCTCCTTGGGCATCCCATAAAGTACTAAACCTTTTTTTCTGGTTGGTCAGCGCGCATACAGGACTCTTGGTCCTCTCTTGACCTTGCTTCTGGCTCCCTTTCAGAGATGCATGTTACCCATGCCAGATAAGAGGTGACTTCTACTTCTTGACTTTCCTTGGTTACTGGCCCTTGCACTCTGTGCTCTTCAGTTGTGAGTTGACAACCTTGGGCTTGTGGTTTGGGGTCCGTTTGCGGCTCTCCTTGTTGATCTTGTCGTGGCTCGTTATCTTCTTGTTGATCCGTAATGAGTGGGGAACTATGTACTCTTCCGGATTTTACTATTTGCTCCTTGCCGATGCATGCAATCAAACCTTGTCGTGGCTCGTTAGCTTCCGGTGTCCAAGCCGTCGTATTACCGACGACTTGTTCTGCCTTGATATTAGGAGCTGATTCCGGTCGCACTACCCCCATCACAATCCATCCAAGCGCGGTATTTTTTAGTAGTGGTTGTCCTTCTCCCAAATATGTCTGTTGTGGCCTCATAAGCTGGGAGATGATTTCGGCGCCCAACAACAGATCAATATTCTGGGCTGCGTAAATTCAGGATCGGCTAAGCGCAACTGAGGTGAGATGTTTCTTGGCGCTTGAATAGGGTGGGATAGTTGATTGGGCATTATTTCTAAGTAGTCTAACGACGTAGTCTAACGACGTTGATTTGATCTTTGAAGTCAGTGGTTAATGATGATAGGGTCACCACAGCCTCTTTTCGTGATCTTTTAGTTCTGAAAATGATATGTACTGGAAACAATGATGGTCATAGCCATTACACGGACTACATAATTCAATATATGGTAAAATTTGATCAATTTCTTCTCTTAGGTGTACCGCGGAAACGGTGGGTGATAGAACCTATGTTTGTTCTGGACTTTGGTTCAGGGGAGCCTTAAGGTTAAGGAGCAGGTAAAATTATGCGTGGAGATTTTTTGCTGTTGGCCTGTGTTATTTAGTATTTTAGTAGTATTATCAGTTTTGATTGACTCACTCAATGATTGACTCACATTGTTCTCACTCATTCCACAGTTGTACAACTGAACTATAATTAATTAACAAGCTATCTGCAGCGATCAGCCAGATCCAGCAATTCTGGTACCTCAAATACATCATGTACATCTGCATAGTTGTACACAGTTGACATACAAGCTGTACAGTGTTAAAAAAAAACATAAGTATACTTCTCACTCTCGAAAAGTACAATCATAGTGAGTACACTGAAAATGTTGTGCTTTTTTATTGTGACATATAGTATCATACTGTACAGTAATGACCGAGTGCAGTGTTTTTAAGAACACTACACTACTGTACAGATCCTTTATGCAACAAATGAGTACATTCATGCATAAGTCTATTATAAACCTTCACCTCAACCATTCATAACATTAATAGCCTGTATACCCCAAGAAAGAGTGTTGGGCCTGATCCTATACATCCTCTGTTCGGTAGACATCCGGGCATGCTGCCAGACACTCATCTTGTTCGTCCGTAGAGCGTTATGCGGCAACTACGTCAAACTTGAACTCACGGGAGTCACCGTAGGTCCCGGAGTCGTAGTCAAAGATCGTAAATAGTCTTGACTTAATTTACCTGGATTCTCCAAGGGACTGTTCGGGTTGGCTAGACGCTTGCTCTGATCAGTTGATGTGCTTGAAGTCCTGGGGTGGTTTTCCTCAAGAACCGGTGGTATGGTGGTTCGGCTGATTCCTTATCGGCCGGTCCTACTGGCGGTCCGTTTCACGGGAGCAACACTCGAAGTAGGTTAGATAGCGCGGGGTCTGCTGGTGATTCGTTTCACGGGAGCAACACTCGAGCTAGACTGGTATGCCGCGGGGTCTCCTCGTGGTCCGTTTCACGGGAGCAACACTCGAAGTAGTTAGGTAACGCGGGGTCTAAATTCAGGATCGACTAAGCGCAACTGAGGTGAGATGTTTTTTGGCGCTTGAATAGGGTGGGATGGTTGATTGGGCATTATTTCCGGTAGTCTAACGACGTTGATTTGATCTTTGAAGTCAGTGGTTAATGATGATAGGGTCACCACAGCCTTTTTTCGTGATCTTTTAGTTCTTCCTCCCAGTGCAGCGATATTCAGAGTTGATGGCTCCAATTTTAGTCCAAGTGTGTCAGCCATCCTTCTGGTGATTATGTTAATCTGTGATCCAGAATCTAGGAGTGTGCGGCATTGCTGATGGGTTCCGGCTGGGCCATGTATTGCCACTTGGGCGGTTGGTAACAGAACGATGGGCTTATCTGTAAGCAGGGCTGTGGCTGAACACACCAATCGTGATGAACTGGATCGAAGTGGAGCAGCCGACGTATTTTTCTGCATTGTTACTTGACTGGTTGCCTGACGCTCAAGGTTTTCTAACATCTGCTTCAGAGATTGTCGATTGGTTGGATCGGTGACGGCTAGTTCTAGAGCTGACAGCGTGTGTGGATCCAATCTTTCCTCAATGATGTGTATCAAGATTGGGTCCCAGTTTTCTGTTGATACTTTGAGTGCGTCGGGAGTGGCGACCGTTCGGAGCACGGTATCATTCAAGCTGCGCAGCTGGTCCGCTGATCCATTTGTTCTGGGGTGTCCGAAAAGCTCTTGAATCGTGGATTTAATTAACAGCCGTTCATTGTGGTATCGATTCTTTAGTCGTTGCCATGCATCCTGGTAACTGGTCTGTCCGCCAATCGACGTTGCGATTAGGTTTTGTGCTTCACCTGTTACATGATTCTCCAATTGCGGAATTTCACTGCATCGCTGTAGTCTTGATCGTGGATGCATTTCGTAAAAATTTCGTCCCCGTGACGATTTCCTTCCATAGCTCCTTCATGTGTTGTCTGACGTGTGTGGACACTTTCCGTCCTTCGGTGAGGTTGCACAGAAAGTCTTCCATATCGTCTAGTCGTCCTTCATGTCTTCGTTTTAATTATGTTAATCGAAGGTCTTCTCCTTCGTTTCCTCGTGATGATTGTGCCTTTGGCTCGCGATTTTCGCCTGTTTTCCGGGGCCTTTGGGACGGGCCTGACGCTGATGGGATTCCATCCGAAAATATTGCTTCATATTTTTTCACAAGCTCTTCTAGTGCTTTGGCCTTTGTGAAATACTCATTCTCAGAACTTAGTGCTAGCTCATGGAGCTTGGCATCATTTTTTTTAAACTGGGTCCATGAGTGAGTGAGCTGTCTGAGTCTCTCCTCGAAGTATCCTCCCTTGAGTTTACGCTCTGCGGAGTCCTTAGTGAAGTTTCTTATTAGCCTTTGGATGACTATGTTGCTTTCAGTTTGCTCATCAATGAGCATTTGGATTACGGGGTCTGATTCTGATCCCATTGTTGCGATGTATCTCTCCCTTTTTTTTTTTTGTTGAGTTAAATTGCGTTGAGGTTTGTGTTCAAGTTGTGATCCTAAAGGATCACGTCGGGGTCACCAAACTCACGGGAGTAACGGTAGGTCCCGGAGTCGTAGTCAAAGACCGTAAATATTCTTAACTAAATTAACCTGGATTCTGCAAGGGAATGCTCGGGTTGGCCAGACGCTTGCTGTAATCAGGCTGGAGTTGATGTGCTTGAAGTCCTGGTGTGGTTTTCCTCAAGTACCGATGGTATGGTGGTTCGGCTGATTCCTTATCGGCCGGTCCTTCTGGCGGTCCGTTTCACGGGAGCAACACTCGAAGTAGGTAAGATAGCGCGGGGTCTGCTGGTGGTCCGTTTCACGGGAGCAACACTCGAGCTAGACTGGTATGCCGCGGGGTCTCCTCGTGGTCCGTTTCACGGGAGCAACACTCGAAGTAGTTAGGTAACGCGGGGTCTACTGGCGGTCCGTTTCACGGGAGCAACACTCAAAGTAGACTGGTATGCCGCGGGATCAACTCGTGGTCCGTTTCACGGGAGCAACACGCGAAGTAATGAGGTGACGCGGGGTCTACTTGTGGTTCGTTTCACGGGAGCAACACTAGAAGTAGACTGGTATGCCGCGGATTCTTCTTGTGAACCGTTTTACACAGGATCACTCGAAGTAGGTTGATTTTAAGTGCCGTGGTTCAGACACTGAGTAACGAGACGATTGACTCTGATTTCGGAACTGTCTTTATTTCAGAAGAATAACTCTTATATAAGATGCTAAATTATACATCATTACATCTAAGAAAGGTCAAAGTTCTGGACGTGCTAAACTAAGGTTAATGCCAGGGTCACCCACCTCTAAGTCTGCTGACTCAGATTGTTTGTTCACGTACTGCTTCCTACACGCATTTCGGCTTCGCTGGCTGCTTTCGGCTTGCCTCGGTCAGTCGGTCATTCTTCCCGCTAATCACACTGATTCTGCTTCCGGAGGTATGACTAGTGCCGAGTTAGTAGGTTGGATATAGGTATATGCTTATTACTAATTATTTATAGTTGAGAAAATCGGTTAGTGGGTTTGTATATTGCGACATGCTGCTGCATATTGATTGGATCAAATTACTAAGTGTGCATATAGGGTAGTAGGTCTTGGCACTAGGTGCCAACACATCTTAATCTTCACTGATAACACTGCTATTGTTAGACGCTCAAACTGGCCAACAACAACATCGGCACATCCAAGAGAACTTCTGGTGGCAGTGGAACAATGGAATCCAATAATCTGCTAGGCAGGAAGGCACCTGATCGACCACAGGGAGTGCAACAGGGAATGATGTCGGCGATTGCACGTTGGGCAAGGGAACATCCGCGTGCAAAATGGCTGTCCTTTAAATATACAAAACAGCGGGTTAGTCGTAACATTTCGTCGTACCCTTGACTAATTGGCAAGGCAATGAAGCTTGGAGAAAGAGGAAACGCAGGAGCAGGACGGGCATTAATAACCATGCGCGAAGACCCACTTGGATAGTTGGGGGACACCCAGCTAAAGAAAAGTCAACGCCATGGAAGGCTGTCATTGTTTCAGGCGAGAGATTCCTCCAACTTGGCTTTTGTGGAAGGATCTAGCTTCTGACGGATAATCTGGATAAGCAAGCATCCTTGGATCCGGCAGCTGATCTGGATTTCATGAGAGCCTGCATATGCCCATTGAACCGATCCAATAGCTCCCGCAAAGTAGCAACAAACCATGACTCGACCATACAAAGCTGCTGGATCTCTACATAAGAATAAGAATTATATGTTTTAAGGTTTTAACACAGCGCTTTAATGCATAGGATTCCCAACAACCCAACAAACTATGTTAAATTCAAGAAGAATTGTTATTATTAATTTATTGTTTATTAATAGATCATTTTATTTAAAAACAAATATAACAAGTTGAAAAATCCGGCCAATAGTTTATATTTAATTTGTGAGTTCTTCAATCAAACCATTTCAAGCCACTTATCAAATCCTTTAAGTAAATTTTCTTCCAAGAGCACATTTCCTCCTGTCTCAGATTCTTCAGAAAAATGGTCTTCAAGAAACGTTCCCGCCTCAGGATCATCTTCTTTATTGAACAACTGCTTGGTTATTTTTAAAATTCTCTGAAATTAAAAGGTAAAATTAAAATTGTAGAAAATTTTTTGACAAATTTTGAGCAAATATAAAAAATATGTATACATTTAAAAAATGTTTAACCTTATTTTATTATATTTAAGAGCTTTTAGGAGCTTTTAAGAGCTTTATTTGTCTGGTTTTTTTTAAAGTTATTTTTAATATTTTTTCATGAATTTTACACGAATGTGTTTGCTACATCATGCTCCCTAACTTCATGGCAATCCGTCATGCCATTTCATGCCACAGACCAAGAGTGGCTTTCAACGTTAACATTGGTTTCACTGTTTCAAAAAAATAAAAGGGTGTGTCAAGCCTACGCAAGACAGAAGTGAAACTTCTAGTATTCCTCTCTCTCTATTTTCACTTCATCATCTCTATTTTCTCTCTTAGGTTAGTTTGAAAATTAGAGGTTAAATAATTCAACGACGAAGCATGAATTTGCTTTTTCTAATATTTTCTTATAGATGAATGACGTTCGATTAATGTATAGTTCCAAAAATTTTCAATTTATTCACAAGTATACAATATTACATAAATAACAATATTACAATTAACAAGAAAGGAAAGCTAACTTCGGGCGGAGCCGAAGTTGATATACCCTTGCAGTTCAGTCGCAGTCCGCTAGGTGGCGCCACGTATCTTATATTATTAGATATATAGCGGATCGTATATAGTCGACCGATCCTTATGAAATTTTGCAAACCACGTTACTTTGTCTAAAATGGAATCTGTACCAAGTCCCATCTTTCTAACTTAAAAAACACCAAAGTTATGCCAATTCCGATCGTTGTATGACAGCTATAGGATATAGTCGGCCGATCCTTTGTACATAAGATATGTTGGTCAAATATAACATGTGTGGAAAGTCCCAACCCTCTATCTTAAAAAACAACGAAGTTATGGCATTTCCGATCAATCAGTTATATGGCAGCTATAGGATATAGTCGACCGATCCCGGCCGTTCCGACTTATGTACTACCTGCAAGGAAAAGAAGGATGTGTGCAAAGTTTCAACTCGATAGCTCTAAAACTGAGAGACTAGTTTGCGTAGAAACCGACAGACAGACGGACAGACGGACAGACGGACCGACGGACAGACGGACAGACGGACATGCTCATATCGACTCAGGAGGTGATCCTGATCAAGAATATATATACTTTATAGGGTCGGAGATGTCTCCTTCACTGCGTTGCACACTTTTGACCAAAATTATAATACCCTCTGCAAGGGTATAAAAATTACAAAGAAATTACAATGACAATTTACCAATCATGTGCCATTTTCATTGTCAATTTCATGAATATCATTTCCTAATGTCGTGATAATTGGGTTATGGTAACTAAAGTGCGAGATATATACGTGAGCACTTAAATCCTTAATGAATCGTGCAAAAACTGCATCGATTGTTGTCCCGTGTCTAGTCGTGCTAGTGTTCCTATCATTAACAATATCCAAATTGAGTGTGTTTTTGAAAAAGTTCAATAACGCAGTTCGCTGGTGTCTGAGAGAGAGGAAAGAAGAGAAGAGAGACAACGTTCGTGAGCGGCTCCCCCACCTCAACAAGCGCATATGGTGAGAGAGGGACAGTGAACGGTGAGCGGTGGTGGGGGTACTCGCATTTTCGTGTCGATCCTGACTCGGTTTTACTCCGTCCCCGAAAATCCATTACGCGCCTAAAGAAGTTTCACTTCAAAAATTTTTGTCTTGTCGAATTCTATAATATCTTAGAATCTATAATATATAGAATATTGTCCTATATTTTTAAGTTTCGGAGATACAGCCTTGAAATGGTGGACGCTCGACGTCAGGTATAGGTTGAACGCCTGACCTTTTATTGTCTCTTAAAACTTTAAACGCGTTGTCAAAATTTATCGCGAACTACTCGAAGATATCATTTACAAGGTCTTGAACGAAGTAATTTTTTTAATACAACGCTAATATTACTAAGTGTGCATATAGGGTAGTAGGTCTTGGCACTAGGTGCCAACATTCTGCCCCCCCATTGAGGGATTCAATCCAATGCGGCTGGGCGTTGTTGTTGGATCGTCTCAGTGAACCAATGTGTACCCTTGCGCTAGAAAATATTGTGGATCTTAAAACTAATTACTAAAAATCTAATGTTAATACCAAAAAAAAAAATTTTTGAATCATGTGGGTGAGATCTCTACCAACGATAATTCTATACGACCTGTTGTCTCCTTCGCCTTGTTGCGCGCCCTCGTAACCATTCTCCTTGGGCATCCCATAAAGTACTAAACCTTTTTTTCTGGTTGGTCAGCGCGCATACAGGACTCTTGGTTCTCTCTTGACTTTGCTTCTTGCTACCTTTCGGAGATGCATGTTACCCATGCCAGATAGGAGGTGACTTCTACTTCTTGACTTTCCTTGGTTACTGGCCCTTGCACTCTGTGCTCTTCAGTTGTGAGTTGACAACCTTGGGCTTGTGGTTTGGGGTCCGTCTGCGGCTCTCCTTGTTGATCTTGTCGTGGCTCGTTATCTTCTTGTTGATCCGTAATGAGTGGGGAACTATGTACTCTTCCGGATTTTACTATTTGCTCCTTGCCGATGCATGCAATCAAACCTTGTCGTGGCTCGTTAGCTTCCGGTGTCCAAGCCGTCGTATTACCGACGACTTGTTCTGCCTTGATATTAGGAGCTGATTCCGGTCGCACTGGCCCCATCACAATCCATCCAAGCGCGGTATTTTTTAGTAGTGGTTGTCCTTCTCCCAAATATGTCTGTTGTGGCCTCATAAGCTGGGAGATGATTTCGGCGCCCAACAACAGATCAATATTCTGGGGCTGCGTAAATTCAGGATCGGCTAAGCGCAACTGAGGTGAGATGTTTCTTGGCGCTTGAATAGGGTGGGATGGTTGATTGGGCATTATTTCCGGTAGTCCAACGACGTTGATTTGATCTTTGAAGTCAGTGGTTAATGATGATAGGGTCACCACAGCCTTTTTTCGTGATCTTTTAGTTGTTCCTCATAGTGCAGCGATATTCAGAGTTGATGGCTCCAATTGTAGTCCAAGTGTGTCAGCCATCCTTCTGGTGATTATGTTAATCTGTGATCCAGAATCTAGGAGTGTGCGGCATTGCTGATGGGTTCCGGCTGGGCCATGTATTGCCACTTGGGCGGTTGGTAACAGAACGATGGGCTTATCTGTAAGCAGGGCTGTGGCTGAACACACCAATCGTGATGAACTGGATCGAAGTGGAGCAGCCGACGTATTTTTCTGCATTGTTACTTGACTGGTTGATTGGATCGGTGACGGCTAGTCTAGTTCAATCTTTCCTCAATGATGTGTATCAAGATTGGGTCCCAGTTGTCTGTTGACACTTTGAGTGCGTCGAGAGTGGCGACCGTTCGGAGCACGGTATCATGTAAGCTGCGCAGCTGGTCCGCTGATCCATTTGTTCTGGGGTGTCCGAAAAGCTCTTGAATCGTGGATTTAATTAACAGCCGTTCATTGTGGTATCGATTCTTTAGTCGTTGCCATGCATCCTGGTAACTGGTCTGTCCACCAATCGACATTGCGATTAGGTTTTGTGCTTCACCTGTTACATGATTCTCCAATTGCGGAATTTCACTGCATCGCTGTAGTCTTGATCGTGGATGCATTTCGTAAAAATTTCGTCCCCGTGACGATTACCTTCCATAGCTCCTTCATGTGTTGTCTGACGTGTGTGGACACTTTCCGTCCTTCGGTGAGGTTGCACAGAAAGTCTTCCATATCGTCTAGTCGTCCTTCATGTCTTCGTTTTAATTATGTTAATCGAAGGTCTTCTCCTTCGTTTCCTCGTGATGATTGTGCCTTTGGCTCGAGATTTTCGCCTGTTTTCCGGGGAATTTGGGACGGGCCTGACGCTGATGGGATTCCATCCGAAAATATTGCTTCATATTTTTTCTCAAGCTCTTCTAGTGCTTTGGCCTTTGTGAAATACTCATTCTCAGGACTTAGTGCTAGCTCATGGAGCTTGGCATCATTTTTTTTAAACTGGGTCCATGAGTGAGTGAGCTGTCGGAGTCTCTCCTCGAAGTATCCTCCCTTGAGTTTACGCTCTGCGGAGTCCTTAGTGAAGTTTCTTATTAGCCTTTGGATGACTATGTTGCTTTCAATTTGCTCATCAATGAGCATTTGGATTACGGGGTCTGATTCTGATCCCATTGTTGCGATGTATCTCTCCCTTTTTTTTTTTTTGTTGAGTTAAATTGCGTTGAGGTTTGTGTTCAAGTTGTGATCCTAAAGGATCACGTCGGGGTCACCAAATTTTCGTCCGTAGAGCGTTATGCGGAAACTACGTCAAACTTGAACTCACGGGAGTAACGGTAGGTCCCGGAGTCGTAGTCAAAGACCGTAAATAGTCTTGACTAAGTTTACCTGGATTCTGCAAGGGACTGCTCGGGTTGGCCAGACGCTTGCTGTAATCAGGCTGGAGTTGATGTGCTTGAAGTCCTGGGGTGGTATTCCTCAAGTACCGGTGGTATGGTGGTTCGGCTGATTCCTTATCGGCCGGTCCTACTGGCGGTCCGTTTCACGGGAGCAACACTCGAAGTAGGTTAGATAGCGCGGGGTCTGCTGGTGGTCCGTTTCACGGGAGCAACACTCGAAGTAGACTGGTATGCCGCGGGATCAACTCGTGGTCCGTTTCACGGGAGCAACACTCGAAGTAATGAGGTGACGCGGGGTCTACTGGCGGTCCGTTTCCCGGGAGCAACACTCAAAGAAGACTGGTATGCCGCGGGATCAACTCGTGGTCCGTTTCACGGGAGCAACACGCGAAGTAATGAGGTGACGCGGGGTCTACTTGTGGTCCGTTTCACGGGAGCAACTCTAGAAGTAGACTGGTATGCCGCGGATTCTTCTTGTGAACGGTTTTACACAGGATCACTCGAAGTAGGTTGATTTTAAGTGCCGTGGTTCAGACACTGAGTAACGAGACGATTGACTCTGATTTCGGAACTGTCTTTATTTCAGAAGAATAACTCTTATATAAGATGCTAAATTATACATCATTACATCTAAGAAAGGTCAAAGTTCTGGACGTGCTAAACTAAGGTTAATGCCAGGGTCACCCACCTCTGAGTCTGCTGACTCAGATTGTTTGTTCACATACTGCTTCCCACACGCATTTCGGCTTCGCTGGCTGCTTTCGGCTTGCCTCGGTCAGTCGGTCATTCTTCCCGCTGATCACGCTGATTCTGCTTCCGGAGCCATCGACTAGTGCCGAGTTAGTAGGTTGGATATAGGTATATGCTTATTACTAATTATTTATAGTTGAGAAAATCGGTTAGTGGGTTTGTATATTGCGACATGCTGCTGCATATTGATTGGATCAAATTACTAAGTGTGCATATAGGGTAGTAGGTCTTGGCACTAGGTGCCAACATATCTTAATCTTCACTGATAACACTGCTATTGTTAGACGCTCAAACTGGCCAACAACAACATCGGCACATCCAAGAGAACTTCTGGTGGCAGTGGAACAATGGAATCCATTAATCTGCTAGGCAGGAAGGCACCTGATCGACCACAGGGAGTGCAACAGGGAATGATGTCGGCGATTGCACGTTGGGCAAGGGAACATCCGCGTGCAAAATGGCTATCCTTTAAATATACAAAACAGCGGGTTAGTCGTAACATTTCGTCGTACCCTTGACTAATTGGCAAGGCAATGAAGCTTGGAGAAAGAGGAAACGCGTGCGCCAAAACACCACCCAGGGCGCATAGAGCAGGACGGGCATTAATAACCATGCGCGAAGATCGGTTATTGGAAGATCTACCGCGACCCACTTGGATAGTTGGGGGACACCCAGCTAAAGAATAGTCAACGCCATGGAAAGCTGTCATTGTTTCAGGCGAGAGAGTCCTCCAACTTGTCTTTTGTCGAAGGATCTAGCTTCTGACGGATAATCTGGATAAGCAAGCATCCTTGGATCCGGCAGCTGATCTGGATTTCATGAGAGCCTGCATATGCATATTGAACCGATCCAATAGCTCCCGCAAAGTAGCAACAAACCATGACTCGACCATACAAAGCTGCTGGATCTCTACATAAGAATAAGAATTATATGTTTTAAGGTTTTAACACAGCGCTTTAATGCATAGGATTCCCAACAACCCAACAAACTATGTTAAATTCAAGAAGAATTGTTATTATTAATTTATTGTTTATTAATAGATCATTTTATTTAAAAACAAATATAACAAGTTGAAAAATCCGGCCAATAGTTTATATTTAATTTGTGAGTTCTTCAATCAAACCATTTCAAGCCACTTATCAAATCCTTTAAGTAAATTTTCTTCCAAGAGCACATTTCCTCCTGTCTCAGATTCTTCAGAAAAATGGTCTTCAAGAAACGTTCCCGCCTCAGGATCATCTTCTTTATTGAACAACTGCTTGGTTATTTTTAAAATTCTCTGAAATTAAAAGGTAAAATTAAAATTGTAGAAAATTTTTTGACAAATTTTAAGCAAATATAAAAAATATGTATACATTTAAAAAATGTTTAACCTTATTTTATTCTATTTTTTTTACATTAAGAGCTTTATTTGTCTGTTTTTTTTTAAATTATTTTTAATATTTTTTTCATGAATTTTACACGAATGTGTTTGCTACATCATGCTCCCTAACTTTATGGCAATCCGTCATGCCATTTCATGCCACAGACCAAGAGTGGCTTTCAGCGTTTACATTGGTTTCACTGTTTCAAAAAAAAAATGTTTGTCTTGTCGAATTCTATAATATCTTAGAATCTATAATATATAGAATATTGTCCTATATTTTTAAGTTTCGGAGATACAGCCTTGAAATGGTGGACGCTCGAGGTCAGGTATAGGTTGAACGCCTGACCTTTTATTGTCTCTTAAAAATTTAAACGCGTTGTCAAAATTTATCGCGAACTACTCGAAATTTAACACAGGCCTTCGAGATATCATTTACAAGATCTTGAACGAAGTCATTTTTTCAATACAACGCTCTTTTTTTATATAAACGTCTGTCAAAAATCCAATTTAAATTTGTTTATCATAAAATGGCTAGTGTTGGGACTTGTGCCAGCGTCAAATATATTACATTTTGGTGACCCGACGTGATCGAGCCTTGGTGCCTGGTAAAGAAAAACTTGTTGCTGTTGTTTCCATTACTTCGCATCTTGCACGATAACTTTCGTAATGGAGTCTGGAGACGTAGCTAGTTCCTCGGTTCCGGCAAGCAATGAAAGGCTTTTGCTACTAAGAGCAGAGGTCACCTACCAGGAGTTAATGTCAAGGCTGGAGTGCAGAAGGAGGATTTCACCATCATGGTACTGAAGCCTTTGGAAATTTTGCTGCGTAATAAATTCACCACGCTCCAGGTTGAGTTCAAGCGATTGAATTCTAGTGAAATTGGGAGTAAATTATTCTGGAAGTTCTCCCAGCTTGCCGCTGATATGCGTGTTGACATCCAGGTGGAAATGGCCAGCAATCCATTTTTGCATTTTTTGGTTCGATCTGAGTAAAAAATTGCAACCAGATTCAGAAAAAACGACGTTTTCCAAAATACACACTCACTGTTGGGCATTGTGCCAGCATCGAATAACGTAAATATTACTAATTAATTGTCTCAGTGTAACCAGCCGCAGCGGTCCACTAATTGCCCGTTATCAGCTGTTCCATATTCTTTGATTCTCCCAGATTCGCATGCGCTTTGTTGTTCTTTTGTAGCGCATGCGCTTTGTTGTTCTTTTGTAGCGCATGCACTTTGGGAACTTTGGTGTGCGATTTGATATTCAGGTGGGAATGGCAAAGTACTCCATGAGGATACCTGCACACTCCACTCGTCTCGACGGCACCAATGATCCTAGTGCACCGTCAATGAAAATGGAAAATTTTCGCTAATGCAGTGCTAATCCTGCAATCGCCCTCCGTACTGACGATAATTATATTGCAATTGTCGACGAGTCTGCTGCAGCAATCGAAAGGTGCGCCTCCGCGCAATCCCGGAAAAACGGTTCCCGCCACTTTCACCACTCTATTATCATGGCTGAAGGGCTCTCTGGGACCGAAAATTATACACCTTGCGATCATCTGCAATATTATGTGATGATGTCTCATGCCCCTATGGATTTTTGTCGAAAGTTGAATTTGCAATGGGGGGAGGATGTTGGGATATTGTAATTATCGCTAATTCGTTCTCTCACTGTAACTATCCGCAGCGGTCCACTTTTTGTATGCCCGTTATCAGCCGTTCCATCTTCTTTGATTCCTCCAGACTCGCATACGCTTTGTTGTTCTTTTGTAGCTCATGCATTTTGGGAGCTTTGGTTGAGCGTCTGCGCAAGCTCTTAGTTACGCACTTGTATATTCCGCATCGATTTAAGCGGCTGCATTTTTGGGGTTAAGTTGACTCACAATAAATATTGGATATTTGAATTAAATTTGTTTAATTTATCCGCTATCAAAAATCTGATAGCTAGTATAAACTAACCACGCTGATACCACGAGGGGATTCATCACACTCACGATCAAGTCTCGAGTTTCTGATCACTCGCTACAAGTAAAAGCTCATATTCTAGGAAAAATCACATCTACGCTGGCAAGGGAAAACATCGATGCATCTGCGCTTGAGATCTTCAATGGGATTCCGCTTGCAGACACGGAATTCAACTCGGCATCGCCTATAGACGTTCTACTAGGTACCGATTCTGTATGGGCTATTTTAACCGGCAACAGGAAGCTGGATGCGCAAGGCAACATAATAGCTATTTCAACAATCTTTGGATGGGTTATCACATCAAAATTTATACCTTGGTATATTATTTATACCTTGGTTATTTTTATTTGTATACACTTGCAGAGGTTATTATAATTTTGGTCAAAAGTGTGCAACGCAGTAAGCAACATCTCCGACTCTATTAAGTATATATATTCTTGATCAGGATCACCTCCTGAGTCCATATGAGCATGACCGTCTGGCTCTGTGAAAACGTTTTACACGCTAAGTGTGCCGGGTTCACGGCCTCAGTTTCGGATGCAATCTCGCGTAGGTCTGGTCTCCACTTTTGCTGTGACGGTTGTCGTGCTGTTCAGGACGAAATGAGGTCGTTCATGAGGCAGACGAAAAACGGTTTCAAGGAGTTGATTAGTGGTTTTCGAAAAATCAATAACCAACTCTGTGCGCTTGATACACAGTTTAGTTTAGTCTTCAACTACTAAATGAGTCTCCAAAGCGTAAGAAATCCGCTCAGCCGACAACTATGCAGCCGCTTATATCTCTGGCCACCCCAAGGGCCGGACCTGAGAAAAATTCAGCTTCCGATTGTCTCGGAATCAATGAGCAATTGTCCGATATGTCCTCTGTGGCATCGTTTCAAGTGATCCCAAACCCAATAATTCAAACTTCTGTAACAGTCACCAAACAGGGTAATAAACCGTCCGGACCCCCGGTACGCACTGATGCCGCAGTATTAGTTACGGCGGCACCAAAACCCTTGCAGGTGATCCCACCATCCAAACACATTTTTGTTTCCCGGCTTGCCCCTGATACTTCGGAGATTGATATCTCGGCTTACATCAAAGCCAAAGCAAAAGCCGACATAAAGGTGGTGGATATTACAAAATTCAAATATTCTTACACCAGGCACACGTCATCTATTAAAGTACGTGTGCCCTTGCAGATGTTCAAGACGATCTGTTCCGCCAGCTTTTGGCCAGAGAACATTTTCGTCCAAGAAAATCAGCCAAGTACGGTGAAAAAAAAGATAACCAAACCTGTGGGTGTAAAACTCTCACATGTTAAGGCCACTGATCAACCTTCCACCTCATCTTCCTCAATCTCAAAAAACTAATGTCTTCATTAACACTTACCTATCAGAATACAAGAGGGTTACGTAGTAAACTTCCCAAACTGTATTCTGATACTTCTTTTTTTGCATCCCACATTATTGTATTTACAGAAACTTGGTTAAAGCCGGAGATCTTAAGCTCCGAAGTTTTTCCTAGTAGGTACACCACTTTTAGATGTGATAGAACTTTGCGAAGGGGAGGAGGAGTGCTAATTTCTGTAGACTCCAAATTCGCTTCTGAAGAGGTATCACAAGAGTTTGGTGACATTGAATTTTTTTTACATCAAAATCACTTTGTCCGATCAATCTTTGTATGTTACCTGTTCTTACATACCACCTTCGTCCGAACCGCCAACATACTGGCAACATTTGTCCGCTATTCGTTTGGTTTTCGATCGTCTGTCTGATGGTGACCAGCTGATAGCTCTGGGTGACTTTAATATCCCAGAACTTATGTGGTCAAATGTTGATAATTCACCGTCTTTACAGCTTAACTCCCACCATGACTTCCCTGAGGGCATGTTCGACATGTCACTCGGGCAAATTAACCACGTTAGAAATTCTTTAGGTCGGCTGTTGGACTTATGTTTCGTTTCTGATCCTGATGGAATTACTCTTTCCAGAACTTTGCCCCTTTCTAACCCTGAGGATCCATATCATCCCACTCTTGAGGTTTCAATCGAAAATAATTACTTTTTTGACCTTAAGTCTACAGTTAAATCTCAGAAAGTTCGTTTCTTTCGTAAGGCTGACTTTATGAAATTAAATAAGTTAATTTTGGAATTTGATTGGTCTGATTTACTGGCATGCGAGGATATAAACATCGCATTACAAAAATTTTATTACACTTTGAACATATTTTTCGACGCTTGCGTGCCGTGGAAATATCCGTCCGCTTCAACGAATCCGCCTTGGCATACAAGGCACCTTATAAATTTAAAGAATAAACAAACATAGATTATCTGGCTGTACAGTTAGTTATTCAAGATACTTAGTAGCTCGGTCCAATTTCGCCGTGCATAACGCAGAATGTTATAGGAGTTATATTCGCCGCTGCAGGATTCAGTTTACGCAGGATCCGAAGCAGTTTTATAACTTTGTAAGCACTAAGCGTAAACATGTATCTTTTCCCCCACTGCTTACGTTTGAGAACTCTTATGCGAACACCGATCAGGCAATGGCCGATCTCTTTGCACAGTTTTTTCAAACTTCCTATTCACCTAGCAGCAGTTAAGCTCAGCCTTACACTTATAATATCCAATCAGCCAACCTTATATTTTGCCCATCTTTCGATCAAAGTGGTGTGTTACCGTGTATTCGCCAGGCCCTGATGGAGTACCAGGCTGTGTTCTGAAGCACTGCGCCGAGGCACTGTGCAAACCGCTTGTTAAACTCTTTAATCTATCGCTGGAAACTTCGATCTTTCCCCTTATGTGGAAGGAATCCTTCATTATTCCGCTGCATAAAAAAGGGAAAAAATCCGACGCTGCTAATTATAGAGGCATCTCTAAATTGTCAGCAATTCCAAAGCTTTTTGAAAAACTTATCACTCCACATTTGCAACACCTATGTAGTTCAATAATAACTCCGTGCCAGCATGGCTTCATGAAGCGCCGCTCCACCACTACCAACTTATTGGAGCTAACATCTTTTATCACGGATGGCTTCCGGAATGGCTTACAAACAGACGTCATATACACTGACTTCAGTAAAGCATTTGACTCTGTTAACCATTCGCTTCTTATAACTCAACTCAGTCTTTTGGGATTCCCAACTGATCTTCTTATGTGGATTTCGAGCTACTTATCAGGGAGAACCCAACGTGTTTTCTTTAAAGATGTTACCTCGCGTTTAGTCCGCGCCACATCGGGGGTGCCCCAAGGAAGCCATCTTGGACCCCTACTTTTTACTCTGTTTATTAACGACTTGCCCCTTGCCTTAACTAATTCACTTGTACTTATGTACGCTGATGACGTTAAGCTATGCCTTCAGTATAAATTCACTAGCGCCCAGTCTTCAATCCGATTTGGATAAACTTCAAAATTGGTGTTTAGCAAATAACCTAAAGCTTAATGGATCGAAATGTAAACTTATGTCTTTTTACCGATCTAGTCCTTACCAGGCTTTTGACTTTCTCTATGGGAACGCCTTAAAACGATTAACTCAGGTTAATGATCTAGGCGTTCTATTAGATTTGAAACTTAAATTTACCGACCATGTATCTACCATGGTTAATAAAGCTATGGGTGTGCTTGGTTTTATTAAAAGATGGTCAAAAGAATTTAATGACCCGTACATAACTAAAACGTTACATACATCACTGGTCCGTCCGATTCTTGAGTATGGATCGTGTGTCTGGAGTCCTCAATATGGAGTACACCATAATCACATTGAATCTGTACAAAAAAACTTCCTTACTTTTGCTCTTAGGGGACTTAATTGGGATGCAAATCTGCAAATCTAATCAACTTACCATCATTAACAAATCGTAGAACGATGCTGGGTGTCATGTTTCTATATAATCTTATTTAGGGAAATATAGACAGCCAGCATTTACTAACACTCTTAAATTTTAACATTCCTAGTAGAAGGACCAGAAACTTTCGTCCTCTGCTTCTCAGCCATTGTAGTTCGACATATGCCCAACACGATCCGTTCAGGGTATTATGTTCGGACTACAATGGTCTCTACCACATCTTGTCACTTTGCTCTACTAACAATCTTAAATCGCTTATATTAACCGCCTTATCTGTGCAACACTCTTCCTCGTAATATCTTTCTCCTAATCCTCGCTTATCTATCTCGGATCTATTCCCGCGATTCGAGCCGTACGTTACGCGGCAGCGTCCCTCGGTCGGTTGGACGGGAGGTGGGCTGTACGCAGTGGGAACCGCGCAAAAAAAAAAAAAAAGTTTCATCAAAATATTTCATTTTTTATATGCAAAAAAAAATATTGAAAAAAGGCCGTTTTCTGCCCGAGGAAACCCTGTAACTTATTAAGGGGGCATGCGCACTTGTAATTTTCAAAAAATCGAATTTTTTTTTTTGCATTTTCTTAAAGTATATACATTTAGAAATGTGTCCACATTTGAAATGATCCGGTGAAAATACACTGAGCTACACATGTTGAAAGGAAGGGGCCTCCGGTAAGTGTAATGGTGAGTTGAAACTTTTAACACGTTTTTCTCAAAACTACGTTTTTGAAGTCGGTGACCACTCTTAGTCGAAAACTAGTGACCCGATTGTCTTGAAATTTAGCATGCTCTTTTATTACATAATAATCTAGTACTTAATCGAAGGATTGATTTTTTATGCCAAACTTTTTTTTTACAGCTGAAAAACTACCGCTTTTTTTTTAACGAAAAACGATTTTACAACTTTGAAAGGTCGCCATTTTGTCAAATATTTTTTTTTTAATATCCTTCGATTAAGTACTAGATAAACTTTTAATAAATGTAAATCCGTTTCATTTTTTGATTTCAAACGATCCAGATTTTCACAGTGTTGGTCACCGCAACTCGTCTTTTTCGGACGGACCTCACTTCGACGGGGCATAACTTTGAAACCCCTAAATATTTTCTACTTTTTTTTTCAAATTTAAGTTAAAATAATGTACTTTCACATAATAAAACGATATTTAAAAAAAATTCAATAGTTACGAGAAAAAAATTCGGGAAAAATTACTATTTTTTGGCCCTCCAACTGCGCATGCCCCTTAAAGAGTTGCTCGGTAGATTCCTGTAAATCAATGCCCGAAGACCCAAAAAAATAATTTTTTTTTCACGGCTAGCACTTGAAACCTTTGATTGATGTCCTAAGATCATTCAAAAGCAAAATAATAGCCCTCATAAAAGTGAAAAACATTAGAAAATTTAAATATTCCTCCTCTGTCGCTTATTGTTGCGACGATGCATAGGACCGGGATCTGAAGAAAGGAGTAAAGGGCATTCTGCAGCAAAATGCGGATCGCCGCCGGTCGCACTCTTACACACAGACACTCTACACACATTCTGGCACTAATCACTGGCATCACGAGTCTCCTATTCTATCGATTTTTTCTATATCCTATCATTTTCCATGCACCAATGACTATATCGCCAAAGAGAAACAACCGCTGCAGAATCCGAAGCAGCATGCGAACATAACACCGTAAAGGTATCATGCTGGTCCTATTTTAAGCTACACTGGCTTCGGCGTAGAGGATAAAAGCGTATAGTCTTTCTACTTGGATCTAAGCGTGTTAGTAGATGCAGACATCACCATTAATTAGACTATACAGTAAAATTACACCCTTCATATTTTGTTTGCAAATGATCTATTAAAAGGTACAAAAGGGGGTGAGGATTTCGAAAAAATTGTTTGGGGAAATGTTTGTTTCCCAGAAGACTATGTTTTTAGTTCGGATTCGATGTGATCTTGTCGAACTTTTTAAAGAGGTCTCCAGGCACACGATCCAGACTCAAGAATCGAGCGGATCAAATAGTTTTGTTAAATAATCTTTGAATACTTTAGATAATCTTTTAATAACCTTTTGGTTCCGGCAACATTAAATTTAATCCGTGTAAAATTCTGCGATATGCACATAATTATTACATTAAATTAAATCCGTGTAAAATTCTGCGATATGCACGGTGAAGTTTAAACAATTACTTAGAGTTTTGAGTAACAAATTGTACAGCCAATATTTTTAGGCCTTTGTAAGATATTATTATTTTATTTGTTATATATCTATTTATACCATATGAAAATATAAACATATTTCCCTGCACGCAAGAGTGAAGATATGTATTAAAAGTGTTTTGAAATGAATATTAGGCCACTATGTTGGACTAATAAAGTTTCAAATTATTAATTATCAAGGTCAGTCCTACACAGAAACGAACATTTTGAGATAGAAAGAGGTCGTCGATAGAAAAAGTAAAGATTCTGGTAAAAGTCAAGCATTCGACTAAAGAGAAATACTAGAAATATTATGGTTGATTTGACTTAGAAACACGTTAAATGTAGTAAGATTGGTGAGTAATTAAAGTTACTCGGATACTCGAAGATTTGTTAGCCTTTTGTGTGAAGGTGGTATATATTATATATACAGGAAATATATAATGATTGTCCGGTAAGGATGATTGTAATTCCAATAAATTTCTATTTTTCTTTGAATACTTTAGACAATCATTTAATAACCTTTTGGTTCCGGCAACATTAAATTTAATCCGTGTAAAATTCTGCGATATGCACGGTGAAGTTTAAACAATTTACTTAGAGTTTTGAGTAACAAATTGTACAGCCAATATTTTTAGGCCTTTGTAAGATATTATTATCTTATTTGTTATATATCTATTTATACCATATGAAAATATAAACATATTTCCCTGCACGCAAGAGTGAAAATATGTATTAAGTGTTTTGAAATGAATATTAGGCCAGTATATTGGACTAATAAAGTTTCAAATTATTAAGTATCAAGGTCAGACCTACACAGAAACGAACATTTTGAGATAGAAAGAGATCGTCGATAGAAAAAGTAAAGATTCTGGTAAAAGTCAAGCATTCGACTAAAGAGAAATACTAGAAATATTGTGGTTGATTTGACTAAGAAACACGTCAAATGTAATAAGATTGGTGTGTAATTAAAGTTACTCGGATACTCGAAGATTTGTTAGCCTTTTGTGTGAAGGTGGTATATATATACAGGAAATATATAATGATTGTCCGGAAAGGATGATTGTAATTCCAATAAATTTCTATTTTACCTACTCAGAAACAAAAACGGATTTTTCACAAATTGGGACTCTTCCTTCTCGAACACTAATTTGGAATGCACAAAAACGAATCAAAATGTAGTTTAGTAAGGTTTCTACCTAAACCCATAGTATTTTGATAAATAAGGAATCTTGAAAGATTACGTATCACGTAATATTCATACATACGTAATCACGATTACGTATGTAACTTTCCAAGCTTTAGTCCAAGTTTACTTCTTTCTTAGTAGCAGAAAAAGATCATCAAGTTGTTTACCAAGCGCTTGCCTAGATATAACAGGAGGCAAGTGGCAAGCAGCTGTTAAGGTGGCTTTTTGAGACATCCCGCTGCCATCAGAAACAAGCCACCTATGTTACATTTTGTATTAAATGAAAAGGCATGAACGCAATTGAATATATTTGACCAAAATAACATATGTACAGAATTTCAAGGATCGGCCGACTATATTCTATAGCTGTCATAGAACGATCGGAATTGGCATAACTTTGGTGTTTTTTAAGTTAGAAAGATGGGACTTGTTACAGATTCTATTTTGGACAATAATGATTTGCCAAATTTCATAAGGATCGGTCGACTAAATCCAATAGCAGCCATATAACTGAACGATCGAAAATGGTACAACTGCAAGGGTGTATCAACTTCGGCTCCGCCCGAAGTTAGCTTTCCTTTCTTGTTTTTATTAAAATTTATCAACAACAGTAAAAATAGTTTTCTTAGTTAAGTTAACAACAATAAGTCTATGGGGAGATAGAGGATAGAGAGTTTATGACTTGAGTACGGATGGGCGCTAGGTATTTCTTTGACCGCCAAAGTCCCTAACACTCCATGATACAGCTCTCTTCCTCAATGCTCATGATCCTTCAGGAGGATCCTGGCGACTTTGGATGTATTCCTTGGATGTGCGATCAGAAAAAAAGCCAGGCGTCGATCATCACCCCGTGTATTTTATAGACCGCTGGAAGGTTATGGCCATTCCACCGACCTCTATCTGCGACGTTTTCAGAACTTTATTGTCTTAATGTCTTAATGGCTTCGTTTGCCGCTTTTTCCATTTCATTATGTTTCTTTGCTACTACCACCAACGGTACGTCGTCCGCAAGGCCAATGACGTCATTTCCCGCTGGGAGCTGCAGCCTCAGGATACTTTACCACCGTAATCTCCCCAACCTCTTTGTTGTCAGCCGGGGGAATTCTCCGCAGGGAAACAGGGTTGCCATCTGGCAATAGCGACCCCAACATGTTTCTTAGCTCATCCGGGTTCGTGGCTTCCGGCGCACAGCCTTTTGACCACCATTTTGTTGGCGTTTTCCATAAGTTGTCCTCCACTAAGTCACACATCTCTAGCTGCTCTTCGTGAATGGATCTACCGTTCTGACTACCTCTGCTTTTGCACTTCTGCACCATAAGTGCATTGGCAGGAAGTGTGTGTTAGGCTGAGTTACCATTCTGATCAGGACAAAGGGAACAGAAGATGAGGATACCACGTAGTTAGGCCTAGAATCCCGGGAATGCAGAGAGAAGTAACGCTTGCAACGACAAATTTGGCCGTGAGGCGAGGCACATCCAAGAACAAATTAATTTACATCCAAGAACAGCACACAAAACAAAAAGGTAAGTGCTTCCCTTCATTGCTTTTCAACAGTTAGGGCATAAAACAAGACAAGTTCGGACAAGTAGGTAAAGGGGAGATAATAATTAATGGGAGTATTAATTGAAATTTCTTTCTTCCCTCCTGTTTGCCTGGTGTATGAGAAGCCATTTTTAGATCCACTTTCTCAATAGTTCGGTACCGCTACTTATGAATCCTGTCCATCGTATCCAGAGTATGACTATCGTCAGGATCACCGGCGTTCCCTTGTGGGCAGTTTGTGCTTCCTCCCACTTGGCCTGCGTTGAAGGACTCAGGGCCCTTTCTTTCGGCGTTCCAGGTCTTATCAACGCCAGCATGTGACTCTTAGACTTGTCTGACAACTCATGAAGGGTTGCAATGGGACTGGGCTGCCACAATTATGTGGGCTAGAAAATTAATCGCTGACAGTTAAACCTGTTGCAGAATAGATCGAGGGCCAAAAATTTCTCATCTATGTGACTGTGGAAAATTAGTCGAAGATTATTAGCGTGAATTTGGCGCATAAAACTGCATTTAAAACTGCAGACACCAAAAGAGTATGCAACTCTTTAAATTTCACGTACAAAGTTGCAGCCTTCTTTTCCAACTACTGTTTTTAATTTTAAGCGTACATCTCAGCTTCAGAATGCATACTTAGAGCAGAAACACCCAACAGCACTGAATGATAATCACGTGTTTTTCGGCAAAAGTTTGTTTGCGAAAATATACGACGAAATAATTGCTCAAAACGCAAGTGAACGCGTATTCACTTGCAACGGGAAAAACTGCAAAGCAAATCCCGACGAGGTCAACAAATGATTAGCTGCCAAATATTTTTATCAGGCGCGAGTTCTTTAATAAATCGGACTAAGGAGTTACTCGACCCGTTCCATGAGTCAACCTGACTGCTGCCCAAGATATAAAACGGCAAGCCATCAGCGGTTAGTGACAAAGGCCATAGAAAGTGATTCCCAGAAGCTTTAAATATGTTACTGGGTCATAATCAATTAACACTGTTCATCGTTTAAGTCCGCTCTCACAATAAACAAGAAAGGAAAGCTAACTTCGGGCGGAGCCGAAGTTGATATACCCTTGCAGTTGAGTCGCAGTCCGCTAGGTGGCGCGACGCATCACTGTGGACGGAAGTCCACGAGGTGACGACCTGCATGCCTAGGCGTGCGCGAGGAAACTCTATATATAGCCGAAGAATTAAAAATTTTCTGTAGGCAACCGATCTAAATGAATGATATACCAATCGAAAGGTATTGTTTCAATTAGATAATTTTTGTCGAAACATATTCCAAAAGTTATTTGGTTAGGGAGAAATTAGGGTGAAAGTAAAAAAAATTTTTATCACTAAAGTGGGGCTGGTGGACACATTTTAGTCCCCAGACAGAATATTTTTATATATTCGCATTCTAGAGCTAAATTGGTACCTCAATCGACCCGATCCAACATTTCATTCAGAAGTTATTCGAAAAATTCGATTTTTTCTTCTTCTTCAAAATGAAGCCAGTTTGCGTCGGTTTGTCTGTTTGCACTATTTTTATCTTAAAAATCCTGAAAAAAATTGGAAAATGTTTGTTACTATCATATGAGCAACTATTGTTCTACAACTTTTTGAAATACCTTCGGCTTACGTCAAAAAATTAAAAAAACTTTGTTAATGAATCACTTCCTCTCTTTATCTTAAAGCGGACGGACGTGTTTTTTTTGTGCGCACTACGTTTTTGTAAAACTTGCAATAAGCTATAAACAATCGGTGTTTATTTTCTTTACATTTATAAAAACAAATTACAATTTCGTAGATCCGTATCGCTTCGCGTGTGCAGTGATATATTTGGAGGTAAAAATATTAATTTGTTTAATTTACTTTCCAAACATAGCCCTGCTCTGCTTCTTCATCTCCAACGGTGTTGTTGCTATTCTTTTGCTTCTACTCTCGCTCAATAGAGATTCTTATCTCTATTTCTTTAAATCTTGCTAACTTGCACTAACTGCTCTCTTTAATCTCCCCCTTTCGTTTCCTTGGTACAGTGGTTCAAGGTTCCTCATTAATAAATCAAATAATATTCTTAAATTAATTATTAATTTTTTTTAATAATTTTTAATAAATTAATTATTTAATTTTTAATAATTTTTAATAAATTAATTATTTAATTTTAAATAATTTTTAATAAATTAATTATTTAAATTTTTTTAATAATTATGGATTTTAAATTGGTCTGTGCATTAAAGTCTTGCAATAAGACAATCTCGTCTTCCCAGCCTACCATCCATTGCTGGCTCTGTGAGAACGTGTTACACGCTAAGTGTGCCGGGTTCACGGCCTCAGTGTCGGATGCAATCTCGCGTAGGTCTGGACTCCACTTTTGCTGTGACGGTTGTCGTGCTGTTCAGGACGAAATGAGGTCGTTCATGAGGCAGACTAAAAGCGGTTTCAAGGAGTTGATTAGTGGTTTTCGAAAAATCAATGACCAACTCTGTGCGCTTGATACACAGTTTAGTAGTCTTCAACTACTAAATGAGTCTCCAAAGCGTAAGAAATCCGCTTTTAGTGATGTGCTCGGGTCGAATAATCTTCAGCCAGCTCAGCCGACAAATATACAGCCGCTTATATCTCTGGCCACCCCAAGGGCCGGACCTGAGAAAAATTCGGCTTCCGAATGTCTCGGGATCAATGAGCAATTGTCCGATATGTCCTCTGTGGCATCGCTTC
>JAJJHT010012836.1:26342-64891 GCA_021223865.1 Drosophila pandora
AAACCGCTTGTTAAACTCTTTAATCTATCGCTGGAAACTTCGATCTTTCCCCTTATGTGGAAGGAATCCTTCATTATTCCGCTGCATAAAAAAGGGAAAAAATCCGACGCTGCTAATTATAGAGGCATCTCTAAATTGTCAGCAATTCCAAAGCTTTTTGAAAAACTTATCACTCCACATTTGCAACACCTATGTAGTTCAATAATAACTCCGTGCCAGCATGGCTTCATGAAGCGCCGCTCCACCACTACCAACTTATTGGAGCTAACATCTTTTATCACGGATGGCTTCCGGAATGGCTTACAAACAGACGTCATATACACTGACTTCAGTAAAGCATTTGACTCTGTTAACCATTCGCTTCTTATAAGTAAACTCAGTCTTTTGGGATTCCCAACTGATCTTCTTATGTGGATTTCGAGCTACTTATCAGGGAGAACCCAACGTGTTTTCTTTAAAGATGTTACCTCGCGTTTAGTCCGCGCCACATCGGGGGTGCCCCAAGGAAGCCATCTTGGACCCCTACTTTTTACTCTGTTTATTAACGACTTGCCCCTTGCCTTAACTAATTCACTTGTACTTATGTACGCTGATGACGTTAAGCTATGCCTTCAGTATAAATTCACTAGCGCCCAGTCTAGACTTCAATCCGATTTGGATAAACTTCAAAATTGGTGTTTAGCAAATAACCTAAAGCTTAATGGATCGAAATGTAAACTTATGTCTTTTTACCGATCTAGTCCTCACCAGGCTATGTACTTTCTCTATGGGAACGCCTTAGAACGATTAACTCAGGTTAACGATCTAGGTGTCCTATTAGATTTGAAACTTAAATTTACCGACCATGTATCTACCATGGTTAATAAAGCCATGGGTGTGCTTGGTTTTATTAAAAGATGGTCAAAAGAATTTAATGACCCGTACATAACTAAAACGTTATATACATCACTGGTCCGTCCGATTCTAGAGTATGGATCGTGTGTCTGGAGTCCTCAATATGGAGTACACCAAGATCACATTGAATCTGTACAAAAAAACTTCCTTACTTTTGCTCTTAGGGGACTTAATTGGGATGCAAATCTTTACCTCCCCTCTTATCATAGTAGACTTTTACTAATCAACTTACCATCATTAACAAATCGTAGAACGATGCTGGGTGTCATGTTTCTATATAATCTTATTTATGGAAATATAGACAGCCAGCATTTACTAACACGTTTAAATTTTAACATTCCTAGTAGAAGGACCAGAAACTTTCGTCCTCTACTCCTCAGCCATTGTAGTTCGACATATGCCCAACACGATCCGTTCAGGGTATTATGTTCGGACTACAATGGTCTCTACCACATCTTATCACTTTGCTCTACTAACAATCTTAAATCGCTTATATTAACCGCCTTATCTATGCAACACCCTTCCTCGTAATATCTTTCTCCTATTCCTCGCTTATCTGTCTCGGATCTATTCCCGCGATTCGAGCCATACGGACGCGGCAGCGTCCCTCGGTCGGTTGGACGGGAGGTGGGCTGTACGTATGCAGTGGGAACCGCGCAAAAAAAATTCCTAACTTTATAATTAAGAAAGATATTAAAAAGAGCTTTACACCGTTGAAATTTTTTTTTAAATATCAATTTCACTTTCTTTGAGACCAAACGTCTATATAATACACAAAAAAAAAATACACTGAAAATAAACTTTTTTTTTAAGAAAAAAAATTATTTTTCAAAATTTGGTCGACTGATCCTTTTTATATTGCACGTGGAGATAGCTTTTGAGATGACGCAACTTTTGATATATCGCTCATATCTGGCAAAATCTGTTAACTCAAGAAATAGTCCTGTAAGTGCAGCTACCCATTTTGTACAGCCTTCTGTGAAGCTTGCATTTACTTATACATGTGTGTGTATTTGAATGGCAACTTTGCTTTTTGGAGTCTGCATTTATTTGGTCAATACCCTAAAAAAAAATGGAGTATATCTGCTCAGATTTTAGTTTATATATTTAAAAATAAAATCGAAATAAAAAAGGGCTTAAAAAGTAAAACGCAAACATTGACTCAAGTTGGACTCGAACCCAGGCCCTCCGTGTTAGGAACCACGACGCTCTCCACTCGGCTAACCTCGAACTTTGTTGCTTGATGGCAACTTTTGATGTAATTCTACTTTGTGTTTCAGTGTCTCATGTCTTAATGAGAAGACTCAGAAGATTGGTACTTCAACCGACCCGGTCCGACATTTCTTTCAGAAGTTATTCAAGAAATTGGATTTTTACAGTTTTTTCAAAATGAAGCCGGTGGGTCTGTTAGTCTATATTTTTTTTTTTCAATACTGAATAAAATTGGAGATTTTTGTTAATGTCATATGACTCATATGATATGAGTAATTATTGTTCTACAACTTTTTGAAAAAGCTGTAAAAATCTAATTTCTTGAATAACTTCTGAAAGAATTGTCGGACGGGTCGGTTGAGGTACCAATCTTGAGGTCCCAAAGAAAAACAAGAAAAGAAAGCTAACTTCGGACGAAGCCGAAGTTGATATACCCTTGCAGTTGTGCCATTTCCGATTGTTCAGTTATATGGCGGCTATTGGATATAGTTGGCCGATCCCTATGAAATTTGACCAATAAGATTATTTTGCCCAAAATGGAATCTGTACCAAGTCCCATCTTTCTAACTTAAAAAACACCAAAGTTATGCCAATTCCGATCGTTCTATGACAGCTATAGGATATAGTCGGCCCATCCTTATGAAATTTTGTACATAAAATATTTTCAAATATTTCAAAAATAAAATCCAAATAAAAAAGGGCTTAAAAAGTAAAACATAAACATTGACTCAACTAGGATTAGAACTCAGGCCTTCGCGTGTTAGAAACCACAACGGCCATTCGGCTAATCTCAAACTTCGTTACTTGATGGCAAATTTTGATGTAATTCTGCTTTGTGTTTCAGTGTCTCATGTCTTAATGAGAAGAATGCAAAATTTTATGAGTAGAAAGCTTTATATGCATATGCCCCCACTGAGCATATAATGCATATAAATAAAACTCTGCTTTACTTAAATTACAGCCACCACCGTTTTGGGCCAAATCATGAATTAAAAGCTAAAAAAAAAAACCAGGCAAACCAACTCCGCCAATACTTTCTAATATTTATTATTTTATATCGCACACCCAAAATAAATTGTTACATTCAACAATTGGTTTAACTAGAAAAACTGGAAAAACGTAATTTCCAGTTTTTTTTTTAATTTTTTATCTTTGCGCATTTTTTTTTAGATATAATACATGTTTATTATATGATTGATCGGATATGCCATAACTTTGTTTTTTTTTTTATAAGTTAGAAGGTTGGGACTTAGTACAGATTGCATTTTTGGAAATCTTATCCGATTTGCAAAATTTTATTAGGATAATTGGTCTAACTTTGTTGTTTTTGAAGCTAGAATGATGGGACTGTCTACGGTTTCCGTTTTGGGCAATCTAATCCTATGTTTCATAAGAATCGGCCAACTATATCCTATACCTGCCATATAACTGAACGATCGGAAATGGCACAACCTTTCTATTTTAATTTTTTATTAGAAATTTTGTTGATGGTGAAAGTCTCATAAGGATCGGACAACTATATAGGATCCGATATATATAATAATAATATAAGCTTCTGCTTAACTGCAAGGGTATATAAACTTCGGCTCCGCCCGAAGTTAGCTTTCCTTTCTTGTTTTTTTATAGTTTATTATATAGTGGAACTCTCATAAGGATAGGCCTCTCATCTGTTAATTTGTTAAAATAATTTGGTTTCCCACAACTACGAAACAATTTTGGATTTAAAATACATTTTTGGCCAAATTTTTAATAAAAATTTTTAAACTAACCAAATTTCAAAACCTTTGTAAATTAAAAATACGTATAACTTCAGAGCCACTGAAGCTATCGAAAAATTCTTTACGTCTTTGGAAAGGTTTTTAATTATTCCACCTTCTTGAATGTCAAAATCGATTGAGTTAAAAAAAAGAGTTTTGATGTTTATCCTAACATTTAAAGTATTGCTAACTGTGTGAATCGCCTGTCCAGAGGTTACTTCCATAGATATATTATATATATTATGCGTTCTGTTTTAAATAATTGAAGATCAATATATACAAAAAAAACAACTGATATCATATAAAAAAACCTCTTGACGAGGTAAAGTACCGGTGACGAACCTGCATGCGAAACCCAAAATATCTGATATCACTTTTAGTGAAGAAAATATGCTATATAGGTGTAAAAAATTGCATATAAAAAAAATATTCTTGTTCGGCACGTGCAAGAAAAACAAAAAAAAAATCAGTCACGTGCCGAACAAGAATATTTTTTTTATATGCAATTTTGTACACCTATATAGCATATTTTCGTCACTAAAATTGATATCAGATATTTTGGGTTTCGCATGCAGGTTCGTCACCGGTACTTTACCTCGTCAAGAGGTTTTTTTATATGATCTTATATTATTAGATATATAGCGGATCGTATATAGTCGGCCGATCCTTATGAAATTTGGCATATCAGATTATTTTGCCAAAAGAGGAATCCATTGAAACTCCCATGCTTCTAACTTGAAAAACAACGAAGTTATAGCATTTCCGATCAATCAGTTATATGACAGCTATAGGATATAGTTGGCCGATCTTTATGAAATTCGACAAATCAGATTGTTTTTCCCAAAATAGAATCTGTACCAAATCCCATCTTTCTAACTTAAAAAACACCAAAGTTATGCCAATTCCGATCGTTGTATGACAGCTATAGGATATAGTCGGCCGATCCTTATGAAATTGTACATAAGATATGTTGGTCAAATATAATATGTGTGGAAAGTCCCACCCCTCTATCTTAAAAAACAACGAAGTTATGACATTTCCGATCAATCAGTTATATGGCAGCTATAGGATATAGTCGACCGATCCCGGCCGTTCCGACTTCTGTACTACCTGCAAGGAAAAGAAGGATGTGTGCAAAGTTTCAACTCGATAGCTCTAAAACTGAAAGACTAGTTTGCGTAGAAACCGACAGACAGACGGACAGACGGACATGCTTATATCGACTCAGGAGGTGATCCTGATCAAGAATATATATACTTTATAGGGTCGGAGATGTCTCCTTCACTGCGTTGCACACTTTTGACCAAAATTATAATACCCTCTGCAAGGGTATAAAAATGAAATTTTCGACTTTTATTCGTGTTTTTCGGGTTTTGACGCCAGTTTTTCAGTACAATTTACAAAAATTCAGTACAATTTCTGTAAACCTTTACTTAACAAGCTGATCCTGCAATAGATACGTTTTGAATTTAGAAACAGTTGTAGATAGCCATGACTTTTTGAAAATATCAAATTAAACACTCCAATTTAATTGAAGAAAATAGTGTTTAACCACGCATAATATATTCAATAAAATTATTTCGAGATTTTCCTTAAATCCAAAATTAAAACATGGTATGATCTACTGATTTCAATAAGAAAATACAAATCTTCCATAGGAAAATGTTTGGGGAAAAATCATAGAAGACCAAAAATTAATGTAGAAAATCTGTGATTTCAACTTTGGATGAGTATTCCAAAGATATGGTAACTGCTAGATACCATTTTTCAATTTTAGTTGGTACACATACACTTCAAAAATGATATGTACTAGAAACAATGATGGTCATCGCCATTACACGGCCTACATAATTCAATTTATGGTAAAATTGATCAATTTCTTCTCTTAGGTGTACCGCGGAAACTGGGTGATAGAACCTATGTTTGCTCTGGACTTTGGTTCAGGGGAGCCTAAAGTTTATGGAGCCGGTGAAAATATGCGTGGAGATTTTTTCCTGTTGGCCTGTGTTATTATTGCATTCTCTGGCAAGCGTATCTTTATTTACATCCTGTATATATCCTTTATGATTTGTTAGTAATCGGTTGTTCCGAAAAACACGTGCCTAACAGTTTAAATTAAAACTTCCCCTCTTTTTCTAAAAGCAAACAAAAGTTTTTTTTTTGCGCACTGCGCTTTTATTCTGTCCCTTATTGGATAACATAAAAAAAAATCCGGTGCTTATTTGTATTTATTTATATTTATATAACAATTTTGATATAATTCAAATATCCGAATCGCATCGCGTGTGCAGTGGTATATTTGGAGGTAAATAATAAATAAATTAATTTTCTTTCAAGCATAGCTCTGCTTCTCCATCTTTTTCTGTGTTGCGCCTATTGTCGCTCAATACATATTCTTATCTTTATTCTTCACAGTTTATCTAACCCACACTAATCGATCTCTTTCATCTCCCTTTTCGTTTCCCTGGTACAGTGGTTCAAGGTACTTAAATATTGAAATAAAAAATTTCTTTTAATAAATTAATAATAAACAAGAAAGGAAAGCTAACTTCGGGTAGAGCCGAAGTCTATATACCCATGCAGTTAGGTAGCAGCTTATATTATTACACATATGCCGGATCTGTACATAGTTGGCAGATACTCCTGATTATGTAGATAAGATATTCTGGCCAAATAGAACATGTGTGGAAAGTTCCAACCCTCTATTATAAAAAACACCAAAGTTATGGAATTTTCGACCAATCAGTTATATGGCAGCTATATGAAAACCCTATATGCAAAAACTGCTCTGAAAATACACACACAAACGACAGCATTGAATGCAGACAGGAACCTAGGTGGAAAAAATTTCGAGTCTTCCTCAAAGACAGTAACTTAGAGCTACCAAAGTCATTGAAAGGGTAGACCACAAAATGCCACAAAACGGCTCGAGATACCTCGCACGTCATTATCCCAGTCAGGAAACACCCTACTCTCAAACATTAAGGAATGCAGCACCTTCACCAAGCCCAACCAAAATACTAAAAGTTCAATCCCAAAAAGCAAAAGAAAGCAAGGTGAACACAAATTCTATTGAAAATCTCCTGAAAGAATTACAAAACAAAATTACCAAAACCAACAATTCATCTAAATGAACCTCCTAAACTTACGATTTATACGACGAAGAGATGGACTAGTAACTAGCTATGACTCCCAAAAACCTTCTATATCAGTTAAAGCCCGCGTACTCAGAAGCCACACTAAAGAAAAGCCCACCCCCTTTAAAACCCTGAAAGACAAAAACTAAGATCCCTACTATCCCAAACACTTTAAAACAAGCAAAAACAAATCATAATGTCATAAAAATAAGTCATGAAATACAATGGAATAAAGGGATACTCCAACAACTACAAACAGCTACTACTAATTATTAAAACACAGTCGCCACACATCATCTCACTACAAAAAAAATCATACAATAGCTTCACAGCCCAGCAGTACTGAAATTCATGTCACCGCCTTTTCAGGCTGCAATTTCGTCCGAAAAACAAAAACCATTCCACAAGGCTAGCCTTTCGAATGTCAAAACAAAGTAGGCGAAGTAATCCATTCTGCCAGATCCCTGCTGCTGCTAGAGTTCGAAATTACGTATATTCGATATTCGTTATAATTCACTAATATTTTTTTTTATTCTAGGTAAATATAACATTTTGCGCAGAAAACATTAACCCTGTTGACACCTAGTGCCAAGACCTACTACCCTATATTCACACTTAGTAATCTGATCTAATCAATCAGCATGTCGCAATACACAATAATCAGACCCACTAACCTATTGTCACACCTAGTAATAATTAGCAAAAAGCATGAAATAATATCTAACCTAATAACCCTAGTGCTAGACGGCGGCAAAAGCGGAAATCAGCAGTATCAGCGGGAAGAATGACCGACTGACCGAAGCAAGCAAAGTTAGCTAGCTAAGCTGAAATGCATGTACAAGCAATGCATGAACAAACAATCTGAGTCAGCAGACTGGCATTAACACGTTCATAACATTGACCTTCCATCGATTTAATTATGTATAATTTCGCATCTTATATAAGAATTGTTCTTCTGAAATAAAGTTAGTTGCGAGAATAGAGTAGATCGTTTCGTTACTCAGTGTCGAGGTAATAAAAATCACTTAAAAGGCACTTAAAATCAACCTACTTTGAGTGATCCTGTGTAAAGCGGACCACAAGTAGGACTCTCTTAAAAGTATCTACTTCGAGTGGCTCCTGCGTAAACGGACCACAAGTACAACTTCATCGAACCATCGAACACAAGTATACCTTCGGTATCTAATCTACTTCGAGTGTTGCTCCCGTGAAACGGACCACAATTAGAACCCGCGTTACCCAACCTACTTCGAGTGTTGCTCCCGTGAAACGGACCACAAGTAGAATCGGCCGATACGGTATCAGCCGAAACCCCGTACCATCTGTACTTGAGGAGAACCAACCCAGGACTTCAATTATCTCACATCAACTGCAGCCTGATCAACCAGATCAGTCCCTTGCAGAATCCAGGTACATTTAGTCAGAACTTGTATACGTTCTTTGACTTCGACTCCGAGACCTACCGTTATGCCCGCGAGTTCAAATTCGACGTAGTTGCCGCATAACGGTTTTATTATCGCATTCTCAAAATAAACTGTTTTATTTAATATATTTTTTTAAAGGGGGATTCTAAATAATTGAGATTGTTTTAAAAATGAAAATTTGTAGAGGTATCCTTCCGCGATTCCTTGATAGCTTAGAGGGTTGCATGTCTGTCCAGTATACAACAGCACTAAGGTTCAAATCCCAGGGTGAGTAATTATTAAATATAGTTTAATATATATAGATTCTTAGGGAATACATTAGAAGTAAGGGCTGATTATGGTCCGATTCATTCCTTAAATCGAATTCAGGGCCGAGAGGACATTTTCAAAAATTTCAGTACAAAATTCATGGCAGCTTGTCCTAGATTTCAGGGCTGATTTATGGGTGATCAGGGGGACGCACGGGTGAATCGGGGTGTTTCATGGGTGACGAGGTTTTTCATGGGTAACTGGTACTGCTGGGAGCCTACCTACACCGATGAACTACAACATACTAACAAACAACCCACATCTAACAGATTTGGGGGGGTAGCCCTACTAATCCACAAATCTTTCCAAAGCACTCAAAGTAATATCAAAGAAGACATAGAAGCAATAGCAGTATAACCCATTTACATTGAAACATTGATCTTAGCTTCTCTTTTCCTTACTCATTCCATAAAAAAACTGGGCTCTAATAGACGACCTCTATGGAAGTGATCACTTCTTAATTCTTATCACCCTTTCACCGATCTACACCATAACTAAGAAAAATACAACAAATTTTAAAATAAACCAAACAAACTGGGATATAGTAGAAGAAGCTAATATTTACATCGACCATTTAATCGAACTCACCAACACCAAAAATATGGCACGATATTTGACGATTTTGCGGTCTTAATCCTGTAAAACAAATATACTGCATAACCAATATTAACGTGACAATTACCGACAAACAAAAATAGCCAACCTGCTTGCCCAGTGATGTCTCAACTCTCAAAACACTCAAATTTCAGTCAATAGTTCACATCCCACAAGTACAACACTCAACCACATCCCGTCCAAATAAGCTTTTGAAATTGACAAACCGATCACCAAATTAGAACTAACGATTGCTCTCCAATCTCTGAAAGGGACAACACCAGGTATTAATAGAATCTCATAACCCATGTTAAAAATAGCCCACTAGCAATACAAAACAGAATACTTTTCCATTTCAACCATATCTTTGAAAACTACATACCTCAATCCTACAAAACTAGCCTAATCATACATTAAAAGCTCAGAAGGATAAAACCGACATCACTTCGTACAGATACAAAATAATACACTAAATAATAAACTACATCATAAATTTCACCAAAAATAGAATGATAGCAGTCCCAATAGGGTCACATATTTAAAACTTCTACCCCTTGAAAATTTCCACAAGGATCGCCCATCTCAGTGGCTCATTATACCCTTGCAGAGGGTATTATAATTTTGGTCAAAAGTGTGCAACGCAGTGAAGGAGACATCTCCGACCCTATAAAGTATATATATTCTTGATCAGGATCACCTCCTGAGTTGATATGAGCATGTCCGTCTGTCCGTCTGTCTGTCTGTCTGTCTGTCTGTCTGTCTGTCTGTCGGTTTCTACGCAAACTAGTCTCTCAGTTTTGGAGCTATCGAGTTGGCACACACCCTTCTTTCCTTTGCAGGTAGTATATAAGTCGGAACGGCCGGGATCGGTCGACTATATCTTATAGCTGCCATATAACTGATTGATCGGAAATGCCATAACTTTGGTTTTTTTTAAGTTAGAGGGTTGGGACTTTCCACACATGTTATTTTTGACCAAAATATCTTATGTACAAAATTTCATAAGGATCGGCCGACTATATCCTATAGCTGTTATAGAACGATCGAAATTGGCATAACTTTGGTGTTTTTTAAGTTAGAAAGATGGGACTTTGTACAGATTACTCTTTGGGCAAAATAATTCAATATGCCAAATTTCATAAGGATCGGCCGACTATATACGATCCGCTATATATTTAATAATATAAGATGCGTGGCGCCACCTAGTGGACTGCGACTGAACTGCAAGGGTATATCAACTTCGGCTCCGCCCGAAGTTAGCCAATATTACTAGCCAATATAACTAGCCAATATTCCAACAAGATACAAACAAATTAAATTCAAGGCATATGCCGGTGATTTCATTATACCCTTGCAGAGGGTATTATAATTTTGGTCAAAAGTGTGCAACGCAGTGAAGGAAACATCTCCGACCCTATAAAGTATATATATTCTTGATCAGGATCACCTCCTGAGTCGATATGAGCATGTTCGTCTGTCCGTCTGTCCGTCGGTCCGTCTGTCCGTCGGTCCGTCTGTCCGTCTGTCTGTTTCTACGCAAACTAGTCTCTCAGTTTTAAAGCTATCGTGTTGAAACTTTGCACACCCTTCTTTCCTTTGCAGGCAGTATATATGTCGGAACGGCCGGGATCGGTCGACTATATCCTATAGCTGCCATATAACTGATTGATCGGAAATGCCATAACTTTGGTGTTTTTTAAGTAAGAGGGTTGGGACTTTCCACACATGTTATGTTTGACCAAAATATCTTGTGTACAAAATTTCATAAAGATCGGCCAACTATATCCTATAGCTGTCATATAACTGATTGATCGGAAATACTATAACTTCGTTGTTTTTCAAGTTAGAAGCATGGGAGTTTCAATGGATTCCTCTTTTGGCAAAATAATCCGATATGCCAAATTTCATAAGGATCGGCCGACTATATACGATCCGCTATATATCTAATAATATAAGATGCGTGGCGCCACCTAGCGTTCTGCGACTTAACTGCAAGGGTATATCAACTTCGGCTCCGCCCGAAGTTAGCTTTCCTTTCTTGTTTTATTGTCAACTAGCTGTACCCTGTCACGCTTCTCTGTGGCGTATTGTGGTTGGACGATCAAGAAATGAAGAACACGACAGACACGCTTTTTTGTGTGCCTTGGTACATCCCATACCTGTTGAAGTACATTTGAAGAAATTTATGTTCACTGTCTTGGAACGGGAGCAGGGCGCCAGCTTTGTGATATATTTGCCCTTTGATTTTGAAAGTTGGCAAGAATTCGTCAGTTACAATTTACGAACCAAATGACGTCATTTGGAAGGAAGAATTATATTTCCTAATATTTAATAGGAAATGCTTCGATTCAGCAGTGGTTCCAGCAAGCAGAGTTCACAGTGGCTCTGGTGGTGTTTCAAGTTGACGTAATTTGATTTTCCTGCCAGAATAAAATGGGTAACGACTAACAGGCTGGATGTTGCTCTCCCGATATGACCAGCACGTTACGTAAGGGGGTTTTTCCAATAATAATAATTCGCGACAAGGCACCCGGTCCTTGTAGGGAATTATTATTATTTAATTAAACAAACGTGCGAATAAAATAGGATGAAATAAGCTACCGGATGAGCTAAGACCGTAAACTGAGACATACTACAAGAAGAAACAAAAAAAACAAGAAGACACAAATTTGTAGAGTCGGTCCGAATCACTCCTTGATGTTTTAGGAGCTAACAATGCCCTCCCTTCCGTGATCATGGCTTTTCCGCATTCTTAAGGTTTTTTCCACGATCCCTTGATTGGCAAGCGCTATTGAGGCGGGCTTAGGAAATAAAAAAAAAATTGGGTTTTAAGCACACATTATAAAATAATGTATTACTATTAAAATGGACATATTAAAATTTTGAGGGTACTTAAGCTTCTTCGCGCGGTAAAATTTAAATTAATAAAATGGTATAAATATGCAAATGTTTAAAACTAGGTTTTCAACCCAAAGAAAAATTCGTACAAATTATGGTTCATCCTCAAATATAGGGTTTAACAGGTAAAAATGGTAAAAGTGATCGCTTGCCATGTAATATTTAATGGGTTAAGGTAATATTTAAAGGGTTCAATGGGGTTATTTCAATTTAGAATTAGAATTATAAAAATGTTTGGAATTATTGTTGGTTAAACGAACTCACTCATTTTCTGCATCCACCGTCGAAAGCTTTCGCTGGCTGCTGCGCTGTGAAAAAATGTTTATCGCACACAAAAATAATAATTCTCTAAATTGAACTTAACTTTGTATCCGCGAATTCCTGACTTAGGGAATTTTTCGTTGCTTTCTGTTTTTTTTTCACTCCACCATAATTACAATTTATCCCTAAATTCACAATATTTCTTTTCTATAAAAATAACAATTTAACTTAATATAAACTCATTACAGCTGTTTTACAAATTCTTATGGCTGGATAGAGGATTCCGAAAGTGATTTTCACCACTTTAACAAGAGTTCAATGAACTCTGGGGAGCATTGGGGAGCTATGCTCTGTCACTTCTTCTCCCCGGTGATTCCCCACCGCGTGTTATCGCCTTTTCGCTTTTTTTCGCAAAACCGCAACGGCTCCCTCGCTACCTTCGTCTGTCTTCCTTACTCCATCACTTAATCGTGGATCATTATATGAGACATTTGGAGCTTTTTCACTTCTCTTTTTGGCAAGGTGCGTTTGGAGCTGGATCAAGCAGAGAGAGGGGGTTAATAGACAGCGGTTACATTCTTACACTATTTGAACTACAAGACTAAAACTAGAAATTCTCGAAATTTATATTATAACACTACGTTGGGGACAGATTAGGCTGATTTACGGTCACAAATTCCACTATTTAAAAACTGTTTTTGGATTATTTCCCTTTTTTTTTATACCCTTGCAGAGGGTATTATAATTTTGGTCAAAAGTGTGCAACGCAGTGAAGGAGACATCTCCGACCCTATAAAGTATATATATTCTTGATCAGGATCAGCTCCTGAGTCGATATGAGCATGTCCGTCTGTCCGTCTGTCTGTCTGTCCGTCTGTCTGTCGGTTTCTAGGCAAACTAGTCTCTCAGTTTTAAAGCTATCGAGTTGAAACTTTGCACACATCCTTCTTTTCCTTGCAGGTAGTATATAAGTCGGAACGGCCGGGATCGGTCGACTATATCCTATAGCTGCCATATAACTGATTGATCGGAAATGCCATAACTTTGGTGTTTTTTAGGTAAGAGGGTTGGGACTTTCCACACATGTTATGTTTGACCAAAATATCTTATGTACGTATTTCATAAGGATCGGCCGACTATATCCTATAGCTGTCATACAACAATCGAAATTGGCATAACTTTGGTGTTTTTTAAGTTAGAAAGATGGGATTTGGTACAGATTCTATTTTGGGAAAAACAATCTGATCTGCCAATTTTCATAAGGATCGGCCGACTATATACGATCCGCTATATATCTAATAATATAAGATGCGTGGCGCCACCTAGCGGACTGCGACTGAACTGCAAGGGTATATAAACTTCGGCTCCGCCCGAAGTTAGCTTTCCTTTCTTGTTTTTAAATTGCAACAGTTTCACAACTTGTCTTTTTCACTAGACCGTTTTTTCCCTTTTTCTTGGGTTTAGGTTAAGGTACCTCTCTGGACGGTGTCCCGATGGGAAAAGCAAGGGCTTTCAGCCAAGAGCTACTAGGAACCCAGTGCCCGCTATTCGGGAGATTCTAACGAGTTTACCCGGTTCTAAATTTCTCCATTTCTCTCGCTGGGGAGCAGCGCTGCCACTAAAAACTAGCCCGTTTCTTTGCGAAAGTTTGACAATAAGTCGCTCCAAAACCTCCTAAGCAAAACTATTTGCTACAAGGGAGCCAGCTTAGCATTGTAACCTGCTTGGAAACAGCTCTGTTTAAAATTCCTCCGATATACTTCCTGGCCAACCTTGTAAAATACTTCTCGCGCCCTAAGGTTGTAATGTCGTTTATTCCTCTCATACTGTTTTCCCAATGTTTCAGCTGCTTTCTTCCTGATTAATTCTAGAGAGTCCTCACGGCTAAAAGTAGCTGCTTTGTCCTCTAGCATAGCCAACTTCTTCAATAAGGAGTATGTTGCCCCAGATGTAATCATCTGCTGTCCAAAAACCATATAGTAAGGTGTGGATCCCAGACCGGAATGAGTTGCTGACCTCAGCGCACAGCTGATTTTAGTAAGATTTTCATCCCAGTCCTTTTGGTCGCTGCGAATATAAGCACGAATGCCAGCAATCACAGAGCGATTTACCCGCTCCGAAGCATTAGCCTGGGGAGCGTGCACTGCCGTTAAGGTATGCGTGATGCGATGACTCCTAAGCATTCCTTGAAACTTCTCGGATCTGAACGTCGACCCATTATCGGAAACAATGCTCTCAGGAAAACCAAATGTGTGAAAAAGATCCTCGTCTAAGTACTTTAGTACAACATCCGCTGTAAGTTTTTTCGCGGCTCTAAGAAAAACGAATTTGGAATAATGGTTCAGCACAATAAAAATCCTTTCACAGGCTGAAATGTAGTCCTTCACGTCATTCACCATTCCTGGCCAGAAATAATATCGTCGAATTCTCTCCAACGTTTTGTGAACACCCCCGTGAGACGCTAATGGATCGTCATGCGATTTCTTTAGCACCTCCTGAATCATAGACTTCGGTATCCACAATTTCCACGCGTTCGCATAATTGAGCAGTTCGCTTTTCGAATGTTCGGTGAGTCGATATACCAAGGAATCCACGATTCTCAGATCCTCAGAAAAACAATCTGATCTGCCAATTTTCATAAGGATCGGCCGACTATATACGATCCGCTATATATCTAATAATATAAGATGCGTGGCGCCACCTAGCGGACTGCGACTGAACTGCAAGGGTATATAAACTTCGGCTCCGCCCGAAGTTAGCTTTCCTTTCTTGTTTTTAAATTGCAACAGTTTCACAACTTGTCTTTTTCACTAGACCGTTTTTTCCCTTTTTCTTGGGTTTAGGTTAAGGTACCTCTCTGGACGGTGTCCCGATGGGAAAAGCAAGGGCTTTCAGCCAAGAGCTACTAGGAACCCAGTGCCCGCTATTCGGGAGATTCTAACGAGTTTACCCGGTTCTAAATTTCTCCATTTCTCTCGCTGGGGAGCAGCGCTGCCACTAAAAACTAGCCCGTTTCTTTGCGAAAGTTTGACAATAAGTCGCTCCAAAACCTCCTAAGCAAAACTATTTGCTACAAGGGAGCCAGCTTAGCATTGTAACCTGCTTGGAAACAGCTCTGTTTAAAATTCCTCCGATATACTTCCTGGCCAACCTTGTAAAATACTTCTCGCGCCCTAAGGTTGTAATGTCGTTTATTCCTCTCATACTGTTTTCCCAATGTTTCAGCTGCTTTCTTCCTGATTAATTCTAGAGAGTCCTCACGGCTAAAAGTAGCTGCTTTGTCCTCTAGCATAGCCAACTTCTTCAATAAGGAGTATGTTGCCCCAGATGTAATCATCTGCTGTCCAAAAACCATATAGTAAGGTGTGGATCCCAGACCGGAATGAGTTGCTGACCTCAGCGCACAGCTGATTTTAGTAAGATTTTCATCCCAGTCCTTTTGGTCGCTGCGAATATAAGCACGAATGCCAGCAATCACAGAGCGATTTACCCGCTCCGAAGCATTAGCCTGGGGAGCGTGCACTGCCGTTAAGGTATGCGTGATGCGATGACTCCTAAGCATTCCTTGAAACTTCTCGGATCTGAACGTCGACCCATTATCGGAAACAATGCTCTCAGGAAAACCAAATGTGTGAAAAAGATCCTCGTCTAAGTACTTTAGTACAACATCCGCTGTAAGTTTTTTCGCGGCTCTAAGAAAAACGAATTTGGAATAATGGTTCAGCACAATAAAAATCCTTTCACAGGCTGAAATGTAGTCCTTCACGTCATTCACCATTCCTGGCCAGAAATAATATCGTCGAATTCTCTCCAACGTTTTGTGAACACCCCCGTGAGACGCTAATGGATCGTCATGCGATTTCTTTAGCACCTCCTGAATCATAGACTTCGGTATCCACAATTTCCACGCGTTCGCATAATTGAGCAGTTCGCTTTTCGAATGTTCGGTGAGTCGATATACCAAGGAATCCACGATTCTCAGATCCGGAAAGTTATCGAAATTACTTTTCCCTCCATTAACTGTATATACTCAGCGGACTTAAAATGTTCTGAGTCGATATCCACCAGCAATCCGTTCTTAAAATCTATTGCCGCTATCTGTTCATGCTCAACTCTAGACAAAGCATCGGGAACAACATTTAGCGTGCCCTTTCGATGCTGTATTGCAAATCGAAACCCTTGTAACTTTAAAGCCCACCGTGCCAATCTATTTAGATCGTTCTGCGACATCAGCCACTTCAAGGACGCGTGATCCGTGATAACGGTAAATTCTAGTCCTTCGACATAAGCTCGGAATTTTTTAATGCTTACTAAAGCCGCAAGGCACTCCTGCTCTGTAACTGTGTAATTCCTTTGCGCTTTATTTAATTTCTTTGATACAAAGGCTAAAGGTAATTCGTCCCCAGTAATAGACTTCTGCACTAGGACCCCTCCTACTCCAGTCTTACTAGCATCACAATGTATGAACAAGGGTCTCTCAAAGTCTGGGGTCTGTAATACCGGCGCACTTCCTAACATAGCCTTCAACTTCTCAAATGCCTCTTTACCTTCTTGGGTCATCACAAATTTACGTTTTTTTTGTAAAAGATCGGTCAAAGGAGCCGATACTGACGCAAAACTGTTTATAAATTTCCTGTACCAACCGGCTAATCCCAAAAAGCTTCTTAACGCTTTGAGTGATGTTGGTAACGGAAAATTTGTAATGGCCGAGACTTGTAATGGCCGAGTCAGGGTCCGTTCGAATACCACCCTCACCTATTATGTGGCCCAAATATTTTACGGTTCTCCTACAGAACTTGCTCTTCTCCACATTTATGGTTAAGTTAGCTTCTTGGATCCGTTTAGCTACAGTCTTCAAAACTTCCAAATGCTTATCAAACGTATCGGAGATAATCAATAAATCGTCCAGGTATACAAAAACTTCGTTGCTGAGTGATGCAGGTATTACCTTGTCCATTAACCTCGTCATGGCTTGTGGAGCGTTGCAGAGGCCAAAAGGCATAACTTTATAATGATACAAAGGCCGCCGTGGTATAGTAAATGCAGTTTTCGCTTTCGATAGAGGATCCAAAGGGATTTGCCAAAACGCGTCTTTTAAGTCAAGGCTACTTATAAAATTTGCCTTAGGTGGCCGGCTAAGTATGCCATCGATCTGAGGAAGCGGATATGCATCCTTTTCCGTCACTGCGTTAACCTTTCTGCTATCGAGACATACTCTTACTTTGCCTGGCTTTTGGACCAGTACTACTGTCGGACTGCTCAATAACACCAAGTTTTAGCATCCTATTAACCTCGGCATATAGCAATTTTTCAATGGCTGGTGATACTGGGAAATGCCGTTGCTTGGGCTTCGCTGTCCCTGTGTCTATTGTATGGCTTAAAACGGAGGTCCTGCCCAGTCCCGATAACGCAAATGATAAGGAAAGCTTTTAATAACTTTTTCTAATTTAAGTTGCTGCCATCTCGATATCGAGTGCTGCTCCGCATCTCCTGAGATCTTTGAGATAGCTAGGGTCGGCGGCAACAGCTCATAAGCTGTCCAAAAATCTATTCCTAAATAAATATCTTGCCTTAGAGAGGGGATTATATGAAATTCTAATTCCCTTTTAATTCCTTTATATTCTATCTCTGTCTTAAATTTACCTATTATTTGTTGCTTGTTTCCATCGACAGTACATGCATCAGCTAAAACCTTTTTAAAAGGCTTTTTACTGCATATATACTCCTCAGCCAGCTGCCCACCTATACACGATATAGCAGCGCCTGTATCTAGCAACCCTCTTCTTTTCTTTTCTAGCAACGTAACTTCTGCGTAAGTCCTATTGTCGCCAACATTTTTCCTAATACTAGCAATTTATTTTATTGTCTTCCAATAATTTTTTTGACGCCGACTGTTTCGCGAGACAAACTTAGCCTCGTTCTTTAGTATTGGCAAGTTTAATGTTCGGAACTTTTCCAGCTTAGTATGCCAGACCCGAAACTACGGAAGGTGGATTTTCTACACTAAGCGCGCCCTCCCCTCTAACTAATGCTGGTCCTCCAAGCCTGACTGTCGGTTGGGAACACTTGCCTTGGAACGCGGGGTTGCAGTGTTCCTGTGGGAGTTTTTTGTACATCTTTCACAAGAGGGTTTGTAAGCGTTAGGAAGGCCACAACCATAACAAAAGATTTTCCTTTTTGATGCGCAATCTTGGTATCTATGCCCTTCCTTTCTGCAGTTCCAACATACCAAGGAAAATGCTCCTATCTCCTCTTGAAGCTCATCTTCCCAAAATTCTGCTGCATCGTCGCCTTCCGCCCTTCGCCAAATTCACTAATAGGTTTTCTTAACGGGAGTGGTTTTTGGTAACCGTGGTGTTTACGCATCTCTTCTATAAAGAATTCCCTTTTCCTAACCGTATCCCTTAAATTCTCCATGGACTCGAAGTTTAAATTCAGAATCTCATGCTGGATTTCTGGACGTAAATTACACCGCATTATTTCCACTAGAGTTTCGTCCGATATGGGCTTGCTAAGTCTGTCAGTAAGCTTTAAAATGGAATCATAAAAGCTTTCAAATGATTCCTTATCCCTCTGCTTTCTGTCCCTTATCATTTGAAGAATATCTACATTGGTTCTTGAATCCCGGAATTGCTTTCTTAAGGCCGCACGGTCTTATGATGACGCCAAAAGAAATCAGAGGCCTTTACTTCGAATAGCATATTTGCATTCCCGCATAAGAGTGAGAAATTCCCCTCTAATGTCTGATGTGTCTGAGCCTTGACTCTGTAGATGAAAGCATCTACTCCTATTGTGTCTCCCGATCTTGAAAACCTTAATTTCCAGTTCGATAATATGTGCCCCACTTTGTCGGGTCTTTGTGCCAAATCCGAGCTTAGGGATCTGGAGCTAGTGGGTCTCTGTTGAACCGTATAATGCTCTGTATGTGGCACGTTAATTCCCAAAACCTGCTCTAGGGAGGAATTCCTACTTGTATTAGGATTGATCGTTGCCCTTTGTTGATCTATATTGCTCATTTGCGCTTCTACATTTGTCTGTATTAGGTTGGCCACCCTCTCAGTGAGCTGAGTTAGTAGCTCGTTTTACATTGCCTTACGGCTGCAGAAATTTCTGCGGTTATTTGACTCATTTCTTCTGCTGGTGTATTGTCGCCTGCGTTGTGATCCTGCCTAGACCGCTCCTGGCTGGTTGAAGCTGATAAGTCCAACTCGCTTCCACTGCGCGAAATTGTTTCGAGCCTTGTACGCTGCCTAGTTTTAATTGCTGAAGTCGGAGGTTGCGAAATACGTTGGTCGATACAGATTGACTCACAACTCGGACAAGTTCTTTTGACTGCTAAATGTGTCCTCAGGCACGCTTTATGGAATACATGCTGACACTTGGTTTTATACCTATCAGCTGCCCTGATCTCAGAGTTACACAATTTACCCTCAGAACTAGGCGAATGTCCCTCTTTTTGAGGCGATCGATCTAGACCCATTAATGTCTAATTTTACTTATTTTAAATTCCAACTTCTACCAATAATGAATGATGTAATAATAAAAGGGTAAATATTAATATAAGATAAATAAATAAAATAAATAATAATTAATTCAATAAATATGATTAATTGTGATATGATTAAAAGTTTTGATACTTGTATTTTAAACGTAATTTTGGTTTCCTTCAACCTACGCACTCTGAAACGCTGCCAGTTATTGACCGTCTTCACAAAAATGTAAATAAAATAAGAAAGTAGACTGGAAACAAACAATGATTTGTGGATATGAAGCCTTATGTGTAATATGACTCCTCATGTTCTCCATGCAAATCAATCGCTCGTTTATACTTAAAGAATTGGTTCTCAACAGAGCTTTTATCCGTGGTCACGAGCTCTACTTTGAAGTAAAGTCAACGTGCATTCCAAGCGTCTTATATAGCTCATCAAGAATAACCAAAGATTAATGATGAAAAGAGGAAAAGAAAAATAAACAAAGAAATGGGGAGCTATTACTGAGACTAAGTGGTCAGTAGCCAACTGCTAACAGCTTAGCAACTGAATCCCAATCGTATGTCTCAGTTAGCCCACTACTTTTTCTCCTCCAGTCGTCACTTTTGAACCCACATGTCACTGGACAAGATATCTGCGTAAGGTTGATCATCCTGTTTTCCAAATGACGATCCAGGAACCAAAAATGACAAAAGACCGTGCAGGAAACTAGATAGTTGCCGCTAAGTAAGGTGATGTCTCCCCTACCTTACCTTTTTACAACTGACCCAATTTAGTCGTTGAGGAGAAATTAAAGCTAGTTAAATTTTGATTATAGCAAGAAACAGTTACGGTCTAAATTTTAGTGAGTTTCCTAGACTTAATATTCTTTAACTTCCTCTCTCTATCTTAAAGCGGACGGACGTGTTTTTTTTGTGCGCACTACGTTTTTGTAAAACTTGCAATAAGCTATAATCAATCGGTGTTTATTTTCTTTACATTTACATTTATAAAAACAAATTACAATTTCGTAGATCCGTATCGCTTCGCGTGTGCAGTGATATATTTGGAGGTAAAAATATTCATTTGTTTAATTTACTTTCCAAACATAGCCCTGCTCTGCTTCTTCATCTCCAACGGTGTTGTTGCTATTCTTTTGCTTCTACTCTCGCTCAATAGAGATTCTTATCTCTATTTCTTTAAATCTTGCTAACTTGCACTAACTGCTCTCTTTAATCTCCCCCTTTCGTTTCCTTGGTACAGTGGTTCAAGGTTCCTCATTAATAAATCAAATAATATTCTTAAATTAATTATTAATTTTTTTTAATAATTTTTAATAAATTAATTATTTAATTTTNATCTCCAACGGTGTTGTTGCTATTCTTTTGCTTCTACTCTCGCTCAATAGAGATTCTTATCTCTATTTCTTTAAATCTTGCTAACTTGCACTAACTGCTCTCTTTAATCTCCCCCTTTCGTTTCCTTGGTACAGTGGTTCAAGGTTCCTCATTAATAAATCAAATAATATTCTTAAATTAATTATTAATTTTTTTTAATAATTTTTAATAAATTAATTATTTAATTTTTAATAATTTTTAGTAAATTAATTATTTAATTTTAAATAATTTTTAATAAATTAATTATTTAAATTTTTTTAATAATTATGGATTTTAAATTGGTCTGTGCATTAAAGTCTTGCAATAAGACAATCTCGTCTTCCCAGCCTACCATCCATTGCTGGCTCTGTGAGAACGTGTTACACGCTAAGTGTGCCGGGTTCACGGCCTCAGTGTCGGATGCAATCTCGCGTAGGTCTGGACTCCACTTTTGCTGTGACGGTTGTCGTGCTGTTCAGGACGAAATGAGGTCGTTCATGAGGCAGACTAAAAGCGGTTTCAAGGAGTTGATTAGTGGTTTTCGAAAAATCAATGACCAACTCTGTGCGCTTGATACACAGTTTAGTAGTCTTCAACTACTAAATGAGTCTCCAAAGCGTAAGAAATCCGCTTTTAGTGATGTGCTCGGGTCGAATAATCTTCAGCCAGCTCAGCCGACAAATATACAGCCGCTTATATCTCTGGCCACCCCAAGGGCCGGACCTGAGAAAAATTCGGCTTCCGAATGTCTCGGGTTCAATGAGCAATTGTCCGATATGTCCTCTGTGGCATCGCTTCAAGTGATCCCAGACCCAATTATTCAAACTCCTGTAACAGTCACCAAACAGGGTAATAAACCGTCCGGACCCCCGGTACGCACTGATGCCGCAGTATTAGTTACGGCGGCACCAAAACCCTTGCAGGTGATCCCACCATCAAAACACATTTTTGTTTCCCGGCTTGCCCCTGATACTTCGGAGATTGATATCTCGGCTTACATCAAAGCCAAAGCAAAAGCCGACATAAAGGTGGTGGATATTACAAAATTCAAATATTCTTACACCAGGCACACGTCATCTTTCAAAATACGTGTGCCCTTGCAGATGTTCAAGACGATCTGTTCCGCCAGCTTTTGGCCAGAGAACATTTTCGTCCAAGAACATCAGCCAAGTACGGTGAAAAAAAAGATAACCAAACCTGTGGGTGTAAAACTCCCACATGTTAAGGCCACTGATCAACCTTCCACCTCTTCTTCCTCAATCCCAAAAAACTAATGTCTTCATTAACACTTACCTATCAGAATACAAGAGGGTTACGTAGTAAACTTCCCAAACTGTATTCTGATAGTTCTTTTTTTGCATCCCATATTATTGTATTTACAGAAACTTGGTTAAAGCCGGAGATCTTAAGCTCCGAAGTTTTTCCTAGTAGGTACACCACTTTTAGATGTGATAGAACCTTGCGAAGGGGAGGAGGAGTGCTAATTTCTGTAGACTCCAAATTCGCTTCTGAAGAGGTAAAATCACAAGAGTTTGGTGACATTGAATTTCTTTGCATCAAAATCACTTTGTCCGATCAATCTTTGTATGTTACCTGTTCGTACATACCACCTTCGTCCGAACCGCCAACATACTGGCAACATTTGTCCGCTATTCGTTTGGTTTTCGATCGTCTGTCTGATGGTGACCAGCTGATAGCTCTGGGTGACTTTAATATCCCAGAACTTATGTGGTCCAATGTTGATAATTCACCGTCTTTACAGCTTAACTCCCACCATGACTTCCCTGAGGGCATGTTTGACATGTCACTCGGGCAAATTAACCACGTCAGAAATTCTTTAGGTCGGCTGTTGGACTTATGCTTCGTTTCTGATCCTGATGGAATTACTCTTTCCAGAACTTTGCCCCTTTCTAACCCTGAGGATCCATATCATCCCACTCTTGAGGTTTCAATCGAAAATAACTACTTTTTTGACCTTAAGTCTACAGTTAAATCCCAGAAAGTTCGTTTCTTTCGTAAGGCTGACTTTATGAAATTAAATAAGTTAATTTTGGAATTTGATTGGTCTGATTTACTGGCATGCGAGGATATAAACATTGCATTACAAAAATTTTATTACACTTTGAACATATTTTTCGACGTTTGCGTGCCGTGGAAATATCCGTCCGCTTCAACGAATCCGCCTTGGTATACAAGGCACCTTATAAATTTAAAGAATAGTATGAGTAGACTATTAAACAAACATAGATTATCTGGCTGTACAGTTAGTTATTCAAGATACTTAGTAGCTCGGTCTAATTTCACCGTGCATAACGCAGAATGTTATAGGAGTTATATTCGCCGCTGCAGGATTCAGTTTACTCAGGATCCGAAGCAGTTTTATAACTTCGTAAACACTAAGCGTAAACATGTATCTTTTCCCCCACTGCTTACGTTTGAGAACTCTTCTGCGAACACCGATCAGGCGATGGCCGATCTCTTTGCACAGTTTTTTCAAACTACCTATTCACCTAGCAGCAGTTTAGCTCAGCCTTACACTTATAATATCCAATCAGCCAACCTTATATTTTGCCCATCTTTCGATCAAAGTGGTGTGTTATCGGATCTTCTTAAGATTAAGCCCGTGTATTCGCCAGGCCCTGATGGAGTACCAGGCTGTGTTCTGAAGTACTGCGCCGAGGCACTGTGCAAACCGCTTGTTAAACTCTTTAATCTATCGCTGGAAACTTCGATCTTTCCCCTTATGTGGAAGGAATCCTTCATTATTCCGCTGCATAAAAAAGGGAAAAAATCCGACGCTGCTAATTATAGAGGCATCTCTAAATTGTCAGCAATTCCAAAGCTTTTTGAAAAACTTATCACTCCACATTTGCAACACCTATGTAGTTCAATAATAACTCCGTGCCAGCATGGCTTCATGAAGCGCCGCTCCACCACTACCAACTTATTGGAGCTAACATCTTTTATCACGGATGGCTTCCGGAATGGCTTACAAACAGACGTCATATACACTGACTTCAGTAAAGCATTTGACTCTGTTAACCATTCGCTTCTTATAAGTAAACTCAGTCTTTTGGGATTCCCAACTGATCTTCTTATGTGGATTTCGAGCTACTTATCAGGGAGAACCCAACGTGTTTTCTTTAAAGATGTTACCTCGCGTTTAGTCCGCGCCACATCGGGGGTGCCCCAAGGAAGCCATCTTGGACCCCTACTTTTTACTCTGTTTATTAACGACTTGCCCCTTGCCTTAACTAATTCACTTGTACTTATGTACGCTGATGACGTTAAGCTATGCCTTCAGTATAAATTCACTAGCGCCCAGTCTAGACTTCAATCCGATTTGGATAAACTTCAAAATTGGTGTTTAGCAAATAACCTAAAGCTTAATGGATCGAAATGTAAACTTATGTCTTTTTACCGATCTAGTCCTCACCAGGCTATGTACTTTCTCTATGGGAACGCCTTAGAACGATTAACTCAGGTTAACGATCTAGGTGTCCTATTAGATTTGAAACTTAAATTTACCGACCATGTATCTACCATGGTTAATAAAGCCATGGGTGTGCTTGGTTTTATTAAAAGATGGTCAAAAGAATTTAATGACCCGTACATAACTAAAACGTTATATACATCACTGGTCCGTCCGATTCTAGAGTATGGATCGTGTGTCTGGAGTCCTCAATATGGAGTACACCAAGATCACATTGAATCTGTACAAAAAAACTTCCTTACTTTTGCTCTTAGGGGACTTAATTGGGATGCAAATCTTTACCTCCCCTCTTATCATAGTAGACTTTTACTAATCAACTTACCATCATTAACAAATCGTAGAACGATGCTGGGTGTCATGTTTCTATATAATCTTATTTATGGAAATATAGACAGCCAGCATTTACTAACACGTTTAAATTTTAACATTCCTAGTAGAAGGACCAGAAACTTTCGTCCTCTACTCCTCAGCCATTGTAGTTCGACATATGCCCAACACGATCCGTTCAGGGTATTATGTTCGGACTACAATGGTCTCTACCACATCTTATCACTTTGCTCTACTAACAATCTTAAATCGCTTATATTAACCGCCTTATCTATGCAACACCCTTCCTCGTAATATCTTTCTCCTATTCCTCGCTTATCTGTCTCGGATCTATTCCCGCAATTCGAGCCGTACGTTACGCGGCAGCGTCCCTCGGTCGGTTGGACGGGAGGTGGGCTGTACGTATGCAGTGGGAACCGCGCAAAAAAAAAAAAAAAAAAACTTTTCAAAAAAAAATCTAGCTTCACAATTGGGCGCCAAAATAATAATAATATCTTTTTTAATTATAATTCATTACTGTAATGGGTAACGACTAACAGGCTGGATGTTGCTCTCCCGATATGACCAGCACGTTACGTTAGGGGGTTTTTCCAATAATAATAATTCGCGACAAGGCACCCGGTCCTTGTAGGGAATTATTATTATTTAATTAAACAAACGTGCGAATAAAATAGGATGAAATAAGCTACCGGATGAGCTAAGACCGTAAACTGAGACATACTACAAGAAGAAACAAAAAAAACAAGAAGACACAAATTTGTAGTGTCGGTCCGAATCACTCCTTGATGTTTTAGGAGCTAACAATGCCCTCCCTTCCGTGATCATGGCTTTTCCGCATTCTTAAGGTTTTTTCCACGATCCCTTGATTGGCAAGCGCTATTGAGGCGGGTTTAGGAAATAAAAAAAAAATTGGGTTTTAAGCACACATTATAAAATAATGTTTTACTATTAAAATGGACATATTAAAATTTTGAGGGTACTTAAGCTTCTTCGCGCGGTAAAATTTAAATTAATAAAATGGTATAAATATGCAAATGTTTAAAACTAGGTTTTCAACCCAAAGAAAAATTCGTACAAATTATGGTTCATCCTCAAATATAGGGTTTAACAGGTAAAAATGGTAAAAGTGATCGCTTGCCATGTAATATTTAAAGGGTTAAGGTAATATTTAAAGGGTTCAATGGGGTTATTTCAATTTAGAATTAGAATTATAAAAATGTTTGGAATTATTGTTGGTTAAACGAACTCACTCATTTTCTGCATCCACCGTCGAAAGCTTTCGCTGGCTGCTGCGCTGTGAAAAAATGTTTATCGCACACAAAAATAATAATTCTCTAAATTGAACTTAACTTTGTATCCGCGAATTCCTGACTTAGGGAATTTTTCGTTGCTTTCTGTTTTTTTTTCACTCCACCATAATTACAATTTATCCCTAAATTCACAATATTTCTTTTCTTTAAAAATAACAATTTAACTTAATATAAGCTCATTACAGCTGTTTTACAAAATCGTATGGCTATCCCTATCACCACTTTAACTAGAGTTCAATGAACCCTGGGGAGCATTGGGGAGCTATGCTCTGTCACTTCTTCTCCCCGGTGATTCTCCACCGCGTGTTATAGCCTTTTCGCTTTTTTTTCGCAAAACCGCAACGGCTCCCTCGCTACTTCTGCCTGTCTCCCTTACTCCTTCACTTAATCGTGGATCATTACATGAGACATTTGGAGCTTTTTCNGATTTTTGGATTATTTCCCTTTTTTTTTTTAACTTAGCTTAATCCAAAGTAAAATTGTTTTTTTGTCGCCGATAGTCTCTCGCGGCGAGGCAGAACTCCCTGAACCCGCACCAGGGACCACTTCACTCCCGCGCCAACCATACAATTTAATATTACTTTGCACAAGGAAATATAATTATACCTTTATAATTTTTCTTCCTTTTTTTTTTTAATTGCAACTGTTTCACAACTTGTCTTTTTCATTAGACCTTTTTTTCTCTTTTTCCTGGGTTTAGGTCAAGGTACCTCTCTGGACGGTGTCCCAATGGGAAAAGCAAGGGCTTACAGCCGAGAGCTACTAGGAACCCAGTGCCCGCTATTCGGGAGATTCTAACGAGTTTACCCGGTTCTAAATTTCTACATTTCTCTCGCTGGGGAGCAGCTCTGCCACTAAAAACTAGCCCGTTTCTTTGCGAAAGTTTGACAATAAGTCCCTCCAAAACTCCTAAGCAAAACTATTTGCTACAAGCCTTTTACAAGAACAACACATTTCTTTCGTTTCATTATTGAACTTCAGATCCTGGCAGCAAGTGCAGACATGGCTCATCTGGCCAATGGCGACTGGAGCTATAATCAACAGCTGGATCATATCGAAATGCAAGAAATTGCTGATTTCGATCTACTGTTATCTGTGCACGGAATTCAACAGACCTTGCCCTATCGTGTTTATGTCTTTGCGAGTGAATTAAGTCTATTGCTGTTGATCTTCAAGCCTGACTTTACGCCTTTCTGTGGCTTCCATGATCACGTCAATTACATAGCTGTCATTTGCGTTTTGTTATTCCAAGTCTGATTCTTTTTTGTTATACCACGTTTTATAGTGACTGACGTTTCATGTCAAGTCACACGGGAACGCTGTTGAACGGGATGAAAAGTATCCTATGTCCGTCTCCTGGCTTTAATCTACCTGACTACCAATTTTCAGCCAAATCTGTTCTGCCGTTCTTGAGTTATAAGTGGTGTAACTAACACGACTTTCTTTTATACATATAGATTTTATAAACCAAAAACTCCCATAAACCTTAGCCATATTTTTAGGAAAGTCTATTCAGGCACATCCATATCCCAAACAAAAGCCTGCACCTACACATTTGTAGAAATCACAGAAGCAACTGCATAATTAAGACACAAAACTCCAGCATACAAAACGTAACATCACCTAAAATACTCAGACTGCCCATAAATTATAGGTACAACTGGAGCTCGTACATCCTATCTCTCATACCATCACTCTCAAATAAACAAAACATTATTAAATGCCTAGCCAGCACCAAATTTAATTGCAACACGTTTGTTTTGTTGCTTTCAGGGTGTTTACCCTGCTTAACATTACTAAATCAATACTCATATCTAAATTCGACAATGTTCTTTACACATATGGATACACCCCGAAAAACTTACCAAACAAATTAAAAACCACATTAAACGCAGCCCTCAGAATAGTCCTAGGCACCTTTCGCACCACACCAACATACAATTTACTTTATGAGGCTAACATCACAAGAATCGAGCAACGATGTGACTACCTCATAACCAAACTGATCATAAATCTTACCTGTTCCAAAGATACACCATTACACAAGCTCATCCAACCAACAACAAAAAATTGACCTCAACACCAGAACGAACTATCAACTCCATAACATCCCTTTCAAACCTACGCGACTATATAAGACCAAACCACCTTGGCAACTACCCCAAAATATAATCAACACCTCTCTCCACATCTACTAAAAAACAAACACGTCATCTGAAACATTCCAGAAACTGTTCTATGAAAGAAAAGAAATCTACAAAAACCACACATTTATCTACACGGACGGATCTAAAATAAATTTAAAGCTGTAGCTTTCGTTATAACCACCGAAATATAAAATTCGCGGCATTTTTCTTGCACAATACGGCATTTTACCACCCTACTCATCAATCCTTACAGGAGAAATGACCGGAATCCTTAAAGCCATCAAGATCTCAACCAACAAGAGGGGGAAATCGGTAATTTGCTCTGACTCCCTTGGGGCAATCGAAGCTATTCAAAACCCTGCGTAGACTGCGGCACCACAGGCAGCCAGCGCACTACGCCCAGCGACGCCCTAGACTTCATCCTAGACCTACTACCAGAGGAATCTATGAGGATAAAGATTGTCACACCAGTGGCAATAAGACTGCGTAAGGCAAACTTATGGCACAGGAGTTTTGATCACACCAGGCTGGACAGAGGGAGGTACAGACCACTGTATCCCCGTCGATCAACCCATCATAAACTACAAAGACGCCATCCACTTTAGGGAGGAGTGAGATACGCAAACCCCGGACCAAAAGGTTCCCTTCACATCTACACAGATGGATCAAAGCTCAACGGCCAGGTGGGAATCGCTTTCCTTTGTGAACGTCAATGTCTAAACGAGTCATTCAGACTCCCCGACCACTGCAGTGGCTTCCAGGCTGAACTAATTGCCATTAAAGAAGCAATTAAATCCCCAGCACCCAGGGCAATCAGGATACCGTATGTATCTTTTCGGCCAGTCAAGCATCTATTAAGGCACTTTATGGCTTCTCATCCGCAGAGCAAACAGAGGGACTACAAACCCTATCTCATATCTCATAGAGATCGCTCGGCCTGGTAGCCTTCATGAGGACAGCTGGTTGAGACTACGACCACAGGGTTAAAAATTTTGCTGCTGCGTATTTATTTCAAAACGTAGGGTGAGTTGTCTACTTCCTTCTCGAAATTAAGCTTTTGATCCAAATAATCGTGTGTACTAACGTACTGTGTATATCGTACTAACATATTAGATTGCCAGTTTCTGGCTTCATATAGATCAGGCAGTTAAATTCTCATGGTAGCTAAAAAAATAAGGCTGCGATCTGGGTAAAAAAGAGCCTAGTTTAAAAATCGTAGTCCTCTTTCGTTTCGACCCCCCAAGAAGTAAGGAACACAAAGAATAAAATTATATAAATGCCAATGAGCATAAATAAATAGGCAGAAAAAAACAAAAATTAATAAACATTTTGTTCCTTTCTATGACGTGTTTTTCCTGAACAACACCGGAAAAATTTTTTATTTTATACAAAATAAAATTATTTATGTGTTGGCGTACCCGAGGCCCTACATCATAAAAGCTTGAAAATAGTAAAATGAACAAAAGAAATTAAAAAAAAAAACAAAACAGCAGCGACAACATCAGGAGCAACAGCAGCCAAAGGAACAACGAAAACAAAGGCATCGGCAGCAGCAGCCAAACAACAGCAACTTTATAGTCAACGATATGAAAATAATATAAAAATATTTTCAGATTAAGTAAGTCGCATCTTTGAGCTTCCAAGAATAAAATTAGACTCATATAGGCATTTAAAAAATGCAAATTTGCGTGTTAAAAATGCATTTAAAAAAGTCTAATGATATCCAGAATTAAAAAGGTGTAATAGAATGTTTAGATCAGGGGTGCCAAAGCACTGCTTATGACAGAGCAGAATCCAATACAGATGCATAAAACCACAAATACATATGTGCGATACTTTTTTTTTTATTTCCAATCCAACAAAAAATTGCCTTCGCACTGGGACGAAAATTGTTGAAAATAAGTGTTGTTAAGCTTGCAAAATTATTTTTGTAATTTGCGTTGCCTATGCTGGGAGCAGCACACTACAGAATTCGGAAAATTCAGAGTATTGATTGATAATGGGTCACAAAGTACTCTTATTTATGAAGAAGCGGCACAGATACTTAAGTTGCCAAAAATAAAGGCGCACACTGTTAGCACAAACGCAATTATTTTACCAAAACTGATGAAATGTCTTTCCACAAAAAAAAATTTTTATAAATTAGTTGGATTGAAAAGAATTCTATTTATCGGATCCCAATTTCGATAAACCTGATCCAATTGACCTTGTAATAGGTGGGGATTTTTATACACAAATTTTACTGCCGGAGATAACTACAAAGGGTATGCTTTTTGGGCAAAAAACTATCTTTGGGTGGAAAGTGTCAGGGTGCACGAAATCCAATGGAAGTAAATCAATTGGAGCTACATGTGTAGCTAAGACATGTGGACAGAAATTTGTCAATCGAATTTTAAATGGAAATTCGATTTTTTTCGAATGGAAAATATTAGGAAACTTAAAAAAGTCAAACAAACAAAAGAGTTTGTGGCGGAAGCTGGTCATAGAGCTATGACAACGATAATAGTTGTCAGCTAGGACCCCTTAAACCCCTAATAGACCTTCTAATTGCTTATACAATTCGGTCTTATCAGCAAATTCCTTTTTAGGAGAAATAAAGGAAATTCCGAGAATTGCCTGGGACTCTCTAAAGAATCCTGTTATTTACCATACAGCAGAAATAGCTCACCTGACCAAAAAAATAGAAGATTTGAAAGCACAAAATTTAGAATTAAAAAATATCATCATGGGTCAGGTCATAGCTCCTTAATTTTGTTATTAATAATCATTACTGTACTTATTATATCGTATTTAAGAAAATTAAAGTCGAAAAGACAATTGTTGGCTATATATATATAATACAATCATTTTACACGCATAATTAAGTGATCAATCCAATAACAAGAAGGAATAACCATTTTTTATACCCTTGCAGAGGGTATTATAATTTTGGTCAAAAGTGTGCAACGCAGTGAAGGAGACATCTCCGACCCTATAAAGTATATATATTCTTGATCAGGATCACCTCCTGAGTCGATATGAGCATGTCCGTCTGTCCGTCTGTCCGTCTGTCTGTCTGTCTGTCTGTTTCTACGCAAACTAGTCTCTCAGTTTTAAAGCTATCAAGTTGAAACTTTGCGCACACCCTTCTTTCTGTTGCAGGCAGTACATAAGTCGGAACGGCCGGGATCGGTCGACTATATCCTATAGCTGCCATATAACTGATTGATCGGAAATGCTATAACTTCGATGTTTTTTGAAGTAAGAAGGACTTTCTATGGATTCTAATTTGGGCAAACGTATACGATCTGCCAAATTTCATAAGGATCGACCGTCTATATCCTATAGCTATCATATAACTGATTAATCGGAAATGCCATAGTTTCGTTGTTTTTCAAGTTAGAAGGATGGGATTTTCAATGGATGCCTCTTTGGGCAAAATAATTCGATATTCCAAATTTCATAAGGATCGCCCTACTATATACGATCCGCTATATATCTATATATATAATTATCTAAATATCTAAAAAGAAAAGAAATTTATAAATTTAATAGAAAAGCAAAATTTACACATATACATATACAGCCCGCTATCAATTATCAAAGTCAATATAATCAATCTAAAAAATATAAAATGTACATCTAATTTGTAGCTCTTTGCAGAATGTTCAAGCATTGAACACGAAAAAATTACAATGATAGAATTTCAAGGGGTCGGACACATGGGAATACGTGATTAACAGCATGGTTTAAACCCGATCTTCTGCAGCCTCAACAAATTCATAAAAGTAAACAAATTTCATTAGTTTAGTATAATTCCTTGTGCTCGAACGATCGTTTTTATATATTTTTTTTGTACACGTTTTATGCAAAAAATTAACTTTTTGGTCACTAGAAATTTCACTAAAAAATATATTTCGGCGAAAAGTATGTGCGTGACAAGTCAACCGTTCAATCTCAGAAAATTTTATTACGAACATTTTAAATAAAATTTGAAGAAATTCGGTTCAGTAGTTTTCCGCCAATCCACGTTACCGCAAAGTCATTTTTCAAAAAACACCATTTCGAGATATTCGCGTTTAAAGTTTCAAGTTCAGTTTATGCGAAGATAAAAGTTACTTTAGTTTCGCAGTAACTTTTTTTCTACTACTCAAATCTCTGAAAATTTGAGAAAATGTTCTCGAGAAGTTGTTCTTTAAAATAAAGCAATAAAAAAATTTTCGATTTTTCGAAAATAAAAAAAGTATATAACCACTTAAGAAAGGGTCACATAGCGTGCAGTTCTTCGATAAGTATTTTTAAATAGATTTACGATGTTCATGTATCTTTCATGTAAGAGAATTGTATGAAATAAAAACAGATTTAAAACGAAACTTATTGGAGTAACCCCTAGTTATTACAAGGGGCTCCTCTTAACAGTGGACTTTTGCTCAGCAATATCTAAGGATAAGCCAAATCTACTTCAAAGCCGACGGCAGAAAACATTAAAGCAATTATCAAACTCCTCAACTCATACAACGAAACTTAAAATTAAAATAAATATACTGTTAACTTAGCTAATAACTTAAATACTTAATAGTTTAAACACGGGGTCGAAGGCCTCATAGCTAGCACTACGCCCTAAATCTGTTGGTAATAGTTTTGTAAACTTTATCAACATATCTAATAAAAATAATTATTAGGTCTGTAATAAGATAATCTCTGCATCCCAGCCAACCATTCATTGCTGGCTCTAAGTGTGCGGGGTTTACGGCCTCAGTTTCGGATGCTATTTCACGGAGCTCTGCAGTGACGGTTGTCTTGCTGTTTAGAACGAAATGAGATCGTACATGAGATGGATTCAGAGACTTAAAATGGATTCAAAGAGTTGATTTGCGGTTTACGTAAAATCAATGACCAATTTTGCGCGCTCGATTCACAGTTTAGTAGTTTTCAGCTACTAAATGAGTCTCTAAAGCAAAGTCTAAAGTCTCTAAAGAAATACGCTGTTAGTGATGGGCTTGTGCCGAATAATCTTCAGCATACTCAGTCGACTATTATGCAGCTGCTCATATCTCTGGCCAACCCAAGGGCTGGACCTGAAAAAAATTCGGCTTTCGAATTTTTCAGTATAAATAAGCAATTGTCCGATTTGTCCTCTGAGGCATCGCTCCAAGTGATACCACCAGACCCATTAGCTCAAGCCTAAAAATCACCCAACAGGGTAATCAACCGTCCGGACTCCGGTAAAAATTGATGCTCCAGTCGAAGACCGTTACAAGTGATCACTCCATCCCTCCTCCATGTTTACCGACTTTCCCCTGGCACTTCTGAGATTGATATCTCGGCTTAAATCCAAGCCAAAACAAAAGCTGTTATAAAGGTATATTACTAAATTTAAATACACCTACACCAGGAACTTCTTTTTTCAAAATACGCGTGCCCAAGCAGCAGTTTAATATGATCGTTACTTTTTGGCAAGAGATCATTTTCGTCCAAGTACGGTGAAGAAACAAATTACCAAGCCTTTGAGAGTGAAGCACATGTATGTGCCATTGACGAACCTTCCACATCATAGAATTGAGTAAGAATTAGACTAAGGGGGCCTCCGGGGGCCTGCCGCAAGAAATTTTTGCGTCCATTTTCGTTGTATGGAATAAGAAGTCTATATGTTGTAACACATACCTATCAGAACACTACACGGCTACGTAGAAAACTTCCCAAATTGTATCACCTGGATAAAGCCGGAGATCTTAAGCTCCGAAGTTTTTCTAAGTAAGTACTAAGTACTAAGTAAGTTAGACGTGATAGGACGTGATAGAACCTCCCCTGCGAAGGGGAGGAGGAGTTTTTTACTGTAGCATTAAATTCAATTTCTGTAGACTCCCAATTCGCTTCTGAAGAGGTAAAACCACAAAAATTTGGTGACACAGAATTTCTTTGCATTAAAATCATTTTTTCCAGTCAATCTGTATATGTTAGCTGTTCCTATATACCGTCTTCGTCCGAACCGTCTACATAATGGTCCGCTATTCGATTCGGGTCTCGCCACGGCTTCCTCGTGGACATGTTTGACAGGTTTGATTAACAACGCTAGAAATTCGTTAGGTTGGTCACTGGACTTATGTTTTGTTTCAGAACCTGATGGAATTACTCTTTCCAGAACTTTCCCCTGAGGATCCATATTGCCACACTCTTGAGGTTTTTATCGAAACCAATACTTTAATTGACCTTAAGTCTCATTTAAATCTCATAAAGTTCGTTACGGAAACGTAAGTCCAACTTTATAAAACTAAATAAGTTAATTTTGAAGATGTAAACATTGCCTTTTCAAAAAACGTATTCACCTAGCACCATTCTAGCTTAGCCTTACACTTATAATATCAAATCAATCAACCTAATATATTGCCCATCCTTTGATAAAAGTGTTTTTTGTCGGATCTTCTTAAAGTAAAGCCCATGTATTCGGCAGGCTCCGATGGAGTATCAGGTTGTATCCTAAAAAACCGCGCCGAGTAGTTCAATAATATAACCGTGCCAGCATGTCTTCATAAAACGCCGCTCCACCACTACCAACTTTTTAAAGCTAACATCTTTTGTCGCGGATGTGTTCCGCAATGGCTTACAAACAGACGGCATTTACATTGACTTCAGTGAAGCATGTGACTCTGATAACCAACCTCTTCTTTTAAGTAAACTCAGTCCTTTGGGATTCCAAAATGATCTCCTTATCTGGATTTCGAGCTACTTATCCGGAAGAACCCAAGTTAAGTCATTCGAGTTAAGTCTTGGATCCTTATTTATTAATGATTTGCCCCTTGTCTTAAATAATTTAAATTTACTTAACTTAAATTTTCGGATGTTGACAGTACGGATAAGCTAGGTGCTAAACTTTCTCTAACTTACACCTCGAACTACAATGACATTGCGTACTACCTCCAATCTATGTTACACCACAAAAGTCCCCCTGGTATGAAGGACTAATACAACTAATACAACTAGGCGGACCCAACTTACGCCAAATATTTTTTCCTTAACAGAAAGGGGAAAATAACCTTGAAAAGACATGGTTACTCTATTTTGACAAACTTTCAGTACATAATCGAAACAAAAAATGAAATATAGGTATGTATAAAAATCATATTTTTACACAGCATCGTTACGTATTATATGCTTATGTATAAGGTATTATATTCCTTAAAGGTAGTATCATTTTGGTCAAAAGTGTGCAACACAGTGAAGGGTTTCCGACAGTAGCGTTAATAGATCAATGATCAGTTGCGCTCTGCGGGAATGCGAAATTCGCCCCGCCTTGCCGCAATAGAAAAGCTAGGTTTACGTTTATTATTAAATATAGATCGAATTAAAATGTACAGCCGAGCGCATGCATTAGTTTGTTTTTTCGTCGACTTTTTCAATTTTTTAAAAATCTACTTAGCCACCCCTTTTCGTTATTTCTTATGAAATTTATGAGATAAAATAATCTCATTAAACAATCTGGCACCCCGGGTGGACTGCTGTGTATAATTAGCAAATAAAACAAAGCAACAACAAGTGAAATTGACACAATATAAAAGAATATATAAAAATAAAATAAATAAGTTGCAACCGCGATGGTTGTAATGGGAAACTTTAAAAACAACAAAAAAACCATGTTGGCACCTAGGGCCAAGACCTACTAACCTATATTCACACCTAGTAATCTGATCTAATCAATTTTTATCAGCATGACGCAATAAGAAATGTTCAGACCCACTAACCTATTGGCACAACTAGTAATAAGCATGAAACAATATCCAACCTAATAACCCAGCACTAGTAGACGGCGACAGAAGCAGAAATGAACAGTATCAGCGGGAAGAATGACCGACTGACCAAAGCATGCAAAGGCAGCTAGCTAAGCCACAATGCATGATCAAGCAATTTGAGTCAGCAGACTCAGAAATAGGTGACATTATGACCATAACATTGACCTTCCCTAGACTTAGTATATGTATATTTTAGCATCTTATATAAGAATTGTTCTTCTGAAATAAAAATAGTTGCGAATACAGAGTACATTGGTTCGTTACTCAGTGTCGATGTAAGATACTTAAAACAAACCTTCTTCGAGTTTTGCTCCTGTGTAAAACGGACCACAAGTAGGACTCTATTAGAACTATCTACTTCGAGCAGCTCCTGTGAAAACGGACCACAAGGTGGACTTTCGTCATCGAACCTACTTCGAGTGGCTCCTGTGTAAACGGACCACAAGTAGAACTTTCGGTATCTTACCTACTTCGAGTTGTTGCTCCCGTGAAACGGATCACAAGTAGGACCCGCGTTACCCAACCTACTTCGAGTGTTGCTCCCGTGAAACGGACCGGCCGATACGGAATCAGCCGAAACCCCTTACCATCTGTACTTGAGGAGAATCAGCCCAGGACTAAATTGAACAATAAAGTTTATATATTATGTCCCAGTCGGACTTTTCGCAGCGTTTCGGTGCATTCCTGCAGGCATCTTTCGTAGCTTGTTTTCACCCACCCAGAGTTGAGAGAGAAAATTTTTTCTTTCAACATAGATTTTTCTCTCAAAAAACTAGACTTAGAAAATTTTCAGCTCGCTTGGGACTTTTAACTTAGAAAAAATTATTTCATGAACAATTCAACGTATATTATTTAAGTTTACCAATTTATTTATTCTATAATAATTTTAATAAAGTACAAAATTTTAACATAGCTCAATATTTAATGAAAAATATTAATTATTTGAGAAATTTGTGTTTTTACATTAACTAATGGCAGCAAAAAAACAAGAAATGAAAGCTAACTTCGGGCGGAGCCGGTCAAATATAACATGTGTGGAAAGTCCCAACTCTCCAACTTAAAAAACACCAAAGTTATGGCATTTCCGATCAATCAGTTATATGGCAGCTATAGGATATAGTCGACCGATCCCGGCCGTTCCGACTTATATACTGCCTGCAAAGGAAAGAAGGGTGTGTACAAAGTTTCAACTCGATAGCTTTAAAACTGAGAGACTAGTTTGCGTAGAAACAGACAGACAGACATACAGACAGACGGACAGACGGACATGCTTATATCGACTCAGGAGCTGATCCTGATCAAGAATATATATACTTTATAGGGTCGGAGATGTCTCCTTCACTGCGTTGCACACTTTTGACTAAAATTATAATACCCTCTGCAAGGCACTGTGGTACCAAATCCCGATTTGGTGGCATAAAGTCCCAAATTTCATGGAAGAAAATCTGAATTTTTTTTTTATATATTTAAACTAGATACCCTAGATAGAAAGTATCAATAAATATTTTTGTCAAAAATGCAACCTTGCAATTTTTACAGATGTTTAAAGTCAGGTGATTGAGCAGCTGATTTTTGTGACAAAATTGGCGGGAAATATTTAATAACTTTGAGAGCTTGGCAAATCTAAACCAAACAATATTTTTCTATTATTTAAAATGGATATTGAAGTTGGAGGTATGTAAATTACGAATAATAAACACAATTTGTGTGGTAATTTGTTTAACGTTATATAATTGTACTGTTTTGTGTTGTCCAAGGAAATCAAAAAGCTGACAAAAGTGTTCGTCTTCTGTAGAGGAAAAAAGGTGTTGTGCGTATTTGTGCGTTGTTTAATGTATGTTAAACAATAGTAGACACTTTATATTAAATTTTAATAATAGTTTCGTTTGCGGCTTTTTGCGGCTTTTCCGATGCTATAATTATTTAGATGTGCTTGAATTCTGTCACGCCACGTTGCTGGACGTGTGGATGGACAGCGGGCGCCACTCTTCCGCGCTGACTGAATTTGTATTTGGTCAAATAGATCAATGTACACTAAGCGACGACAAAAAGAGTGAAATAAATAAAAAAATAAGAAGTTTTGAAATTTTTGTTACGTCAAACCTGCAAAAGTGCAGTCGGAATATGCGAACATTCAGAGAAAAGCATTCACAGTGGCTATTAAAGTCTCTTAAA
>JAJJHT010012836.1:65714-82167 GCA_021223865.1 Drosophila pandora
TAACGCTTTTCCCAAAAAAAATCAATTCAACCTAGCGAGCGCTCCGGAGTAACAATGTGTATAAGAATAAGAGTATATTGCTTTCTTCTGACAAAAATTCTGTCATTTATGCCACATATTAATATTGTCTCATTAATACTAAATAAAACGAGACAAATTTCATTAAAAAATAATAAAAATTGTTGAAGAAATAACGCTTTTTCCAAAAAAAGTCAATAAAACCATGGGAGCACTATAAGAAGAAGAGCATATTCCTGTCTTATGCACACAGGTACTCCGGAGCGCACGCAAGGTTGAATTGACTTTTTTTGGGAAAAGCGTTATAACTTCACCAATTTTCATTATTTTTTGATGAAATTTATCTCATTTTATTCAGAATTAATGAGACAACATTGATATGTGGCAAAAATGACAGAATTTTTGTAAGTTGTACCGAAAAAATGGCATCAAAATCCGAAAAACACGAACAAAAGTCGAAAACTTCAGTTTCAGGTGTAAAAATTTTGTTCTTTTTGTTTAACAAAATCGAAGATATATTTTTTTTTCAAAAGCTACAACATTTCACTATTAAAAAACACCGAAAATTTTGAAATCGGTTGAAAGAAACGCGTTCAGGAATTTTCAAGCGGAAACAAGTCCCGAAAAACGGTTTTTTAACCATAAATCAAGATTTTGAGGGTGTTAGAAATATTTCAAAAATAGTTTTGTGATATACTCGACCCAATGAACAATTCCTACTATGTCACTTCAAAAGTTCATTCACTTTTGTCATTTTTCGACATTACTCGACCCAATGAACAATTCCTACTAAGTCACTTCAAAAGTTCAAAATCACTGTTACACTGTGTTATTAATATTCTAATCGGCTCATCTGGTGGCTGCTTAGCCCAACATATAAATTTCATTAAAATATTGCCATTATAAATGAACAATTGCCTGAGGACTAAATTAAATCATATATATTATTCTAAAATTACTGTTTTTGGCGCATTTTGATTAAGGGGGCAGGATGGTTTAAGACTTCAAAAAAAATTTTTTTTCAGAAATTTTGTATATATTAGAACATTATCTTAGGAATATCCTGCGAAAGTTTCATGTCGATCGGACTAAAACTTGCTTTTCTAATTTTCTAATTTCTTTCTCTCCAAATACTTTCCATAGCTTTTAAAACTTTAGACGCGTTTTTCTTAAAACAACTTTTTCAAGTCGGTGCGTAACGTAACTCAAAAAGTAATGCTCGGATCTAAAAAAAATTTTGCACACATCTTTAATACAATAAATACTTGCGGATAAGCGAACGCTTTTTTTTTTTACCATTTTTACGGGCAATAATGGGCGGATTTTTATGTAAAAATGGTACCTCCGACTTTACAACCGCGCCAAAAATTCAAAATCGCATATTTTTCAAAATGGTTTCGTTCATCCGCACAAGAAACTAATATTTTAAGTAAATCAATTAAATTTTTTTTATTTCCGATAACACTGTAAGGCCAGACTTTACGCACCGCAAGAGACCAATTTTTGGAAGCGACTACGGCCGACTGCCCGTCACGGGATAAATTATAATAATTTCTTAAAAATAAAAATTCCTAGATACTCTCCAAATATAGCCATTAATCGTGTAAAAAAAATTAATTGATATATTTACTCAGACATAAAAAAAAAATCGCAAAAAAAACAGAACAGAGAAAAAATTGTTATCTTGAGGTGCGTAAATCTGGCCTCACAGTGTTATCGGAAATAATCAAATTCAACTGGTTTACATAAAATATTAGTTTCTTGTGCGGATGATAGAAGGAATATTGAAAAATATGCGGTTTTTAATTTTTGGCGCGGTTGTAAACTCCAACTATTTTTTATATACTTACCAACGTACCAAAATTTATTAAATGAATTAAAACATATACATAAATAATCGCTTTCGCTTCTCTTTAGAAAATAAATAATTTTTAAAGAACGGAGAATAATGAACCCAAACTTAAATCCACGATCCTTAAACTTTTTAAACGATAATATTCATGTTAAAGTAAAAAGCATTCGCCAGTTAAAGAAACGTTTGGAAGCTGGATCACTTCCTCTAGAAAAGACCGAGCTAGAGTGCAGGCTTCAGGTTTTAGATGAGACAATTTCTAAGCAAATGAGTTGCAAGACCAGATCAAACAATTCGATGAAATCGATAAATTTGGAGCCAGGTTGGAAGAATTAGCAATAAGGAACAAGGCAAGGGTTATGTTCCCATTTAATGCCTTCAATACAGCTGAAGACTTCCGCCCCGCAACTGCAATTTCTGCAGCACCAACTCGAGCTAGAGACTTCCTACTTTGGCTTTACCAAAATTCAGCGAATTTCTCAGTGAACTCTCTTTGTTTAAATTGTCTGAAAATAACTTAGAGTTACCAACACCATCAGAGAATCCTGCTCCAGTGTTAACGAATGATGGCCCTTTTAATCCACATAGTCATGGATTTGAGAAATGGATTCAGAGAAATAAGAGCAAGAATTTCCATCAGAGAAATGAATTTCATTACTGGAGATCTTGCAAAACGCTTAAAGATGCGTAGGTACGAATCGGGCATGAAATTACTTGGAATTGGTCAAGTTGATTCACAAGTAAAGAAAAAGCACACCGTGGTAAAGTCGACTTTTGTATTTTGGAAACAATTTCAGGCTTTCACCCTGACCAGTCAGTGAACGTGAAAGATTGGACCCTACCAAAGAACTTGCCATTAGCTGACCCATATTTTTATAAACCTCAGCGGATAGATGTTAAAATCAGCTGAGTCATTTTTCGAACTTTTGTCCGTTGGTCCAATAAAGCAAGGTCCGAACCATCCCGTACTTCAAAAAACGCTCCTCGGATGGATAGTATCGGGAAAATATATGGCTACTTTCTCAACTCCTCAACAGCCGGTCTCCAGCCTGAATTGTCAAGAAGAAATATTAGAATCAATAGACTAAAGTTTGAAAAAATTCTGGTCGTTGGACGAAGTACCATCTTATAAAAAGATGTTGTCGCCAGAACAGGAGTTGTGTGAGGAACATTATCGAAAGACTACTAGAATACTGCCTTCAGGTCGATTTGAAGTCAGATTTCCATTCAAGTCGAATCCAAGCGTTTTGCGCAACTCATTTGAGAGAGCCAAACGCCGTTTTCTGTCACCCGAGAGAAGATTATCTCGAGATCCAAACTTAAAGAAAATGTATTTTAAATTTATGGTTGAATACGAATTCCTAAGTCATATGTCCCCAGCATCATATCCCCAGAAACCCGCCATATCGAAATGGAAAAATTGGCGATTAAGAGCAAACCGGCTCTACTGACCGCTGAAAGCCATAGGGCACGGTCTTGCTCACCCGCTCTGCTCACTCTGACTCCCGCGTCATGGAGTTCGCAGTGTAAAATCCCCCCTTCAATGGCGGAACCAAATTTCGCACCAACAACAAGCAGTGCTGCAATTTCTGTAACCACAGCGACCACCGCTGCAACTCAAAATACCTCGACATCAACGATTACAGCAAGTACAAAAACAACAAATTCGGAAAATGCCAAAGCGGCCCTGGCCGTACAGACTGGATTAGATCGCTACATCCAATTTAAGCGCAAGCTCAACCCACAGAGTAATCCGGCAGGCAATAAAGCAAAAATTAACCGCGTCCAGAAGATCGATGAAGAACCAGGCAAATCCAGTAGTAACAGATTTGCCCTACTGGCGGAGGTTGACGAAAACCAAACAGCAAAAAAATCCAAGCCCCCCCCCCAATCTATATCAGGAAGAACAAGAAAGGAAAGCTAACTTCGGGCGGAGCCGAAGTTGATATACCCTTGCAGTTCAGTCGCAGTCCGCTAGGTGGCGCCACGCATCTTATATTATTAGATATATAGCGGATCGTATATAGTCGGCCGATCCTTATGAAAATTGGCAGATTGTTGTTCCCAAAATAGAATCTGTACCAAATCCCATCTTTCTAACTTAAAAAACACCAAAGTTATGTCAATTTCGATCGTTCTATGACAGCTATAGGATATAGTCGGCCGATCCTTATGAAATTTTGTACACAAGATATTTTGGTCAAATATAACACGTGTTAAAAGTCTCAACTCTCTAACTTATAACCAAAGTTATGGCATTTCCGATCAATCAGTTATATGGCAGCTATAGGATATAGTCGACCGATCCCGGCCGTTCCGACTTATATACTACCTGCAAGGAAAAGAAGGATTCGTGCAAAGTTTCAACTCGATAGCTCTAAAACTGAGAGACTAGTTTGCGTAGAAACCGACAGACATACATACAGACAGACGGACAGACGGACATGCTTATATCGACTCAGGAGGTGATCCTGATCAAGAATATATATACTTTATAGGGTCGGAGATGTCTCCTTCACTGCGTTGCACACTTTTGACCAAAATTATAATACCCTCTGCAAGGGTATAAAAACTCGAGTGCCCTGGTCAACCGAATTGCGGCGTTGATCGAGAGAGGTGACAACTTTTATGTTGTCCCGCTTATCAAAGAGAACATCCACGAAACACAGGTGCAAACCAAGACTGAAGAGCACTTCCGTATAGTGTCCAAATATTTGGACAATGATTGGATAAAATATTACACGTACCAGCTGAAAAACAGTAAGGGCATATAAGTGGTAGTAAAAAGAATCGAACCCGATGTTACCGCCGCGAAAATAAAAACCACCCTTAAAGAAAAGGGCTTCGCCGCCAAGAACGTTATCAACATTCTAACTTAAGATAAAAAGCCACAACCCCTCTCGAGCCTCTCGAAAAGGTCGAGCTCGAGACAGACAGCAGGTCGCTGAAGAAGAACGAAGTCCACCCAATCTACAAGCTGCAATTTTTTTTTGCATCGGAGAATCACAGTTTAAGAGCCACATAAACGCAACGGTCCAGTGCAATGCACTAACTGCCAACAGTATGGATACACCAGGTCATACTGTACACTTCGGGCTGTCTGCGTAGTCTGCTGGACACAGAACACCCACATAGCAAAACGGAAACTATGATGCTTACCCTCCAACAAAGTATGATGGAGCATATGTCATTCATGAAAACGACCATGCAAACACTTGTTCAAAACCAGAACATGGTAATACAGCTGCTAGTAGCACAACAGTTTAAATAATCTACGCAGAATAACAATGTGGAACGCCAATGGTTCTTGATCGATAACCATATTGACGTTATTCTACTGTTGGAAACGCATCTTACAAGCAAATACTACTTTCAAATAAAAGGCTATAAAATCTATCACATAGATCATCCAGATGGGAAAGCCCACGTTGAAACTGGAGTTCTAATCAGAGAACGTTTAAAACACCATTTTCACAAAAGGTTTGAAACAAACTTCTTGCAGGCCACATCGATACAAATTCAGTCAAGAAACGAAAGCCTTTCAATCGCTGCCGTTTACTGCCCTCCTCGTTTCTCAATCTCGGAAAGACAATTTATGGACTTCTACAATTCACTTGGGGATTGTTTTATAGCTGCAGGAGACTCCCAGAGGAAGGCAATTGTACAATGCAATTATAAATGTGAAAAATAAACTGGACTAAGTTTCCCCTGGAAGTCTCACATACTGGCCAACCGACCCACGCAAGCTCCCAGACCTTATTGATTTTGCTTTGATAAAAAACATACCTTATCTAATAAGTGCCAAAGCAGTCCCTGACTTATCACCAGACCACTTGCCTGTGCTTTTAACGCTCAAAATCTCTACTCCTCAAGGGAAGGAAGTAGACCGAAACAAATACCACAAATCTAATCAGCAAATCGAACAGCTCGTGCGAGAAAAGAGGCGCACGCATCGTGATTGGCAAAACAGCAGATCACCAGCCTCAAAGCAACGCCTTAAGGGAGCAACACGATCAATCGACCAGGCTGTTCACCAACAGGAAGAAAATGCACAGCTGAGGTACATCCAGAATCTTTCTCCAACAAGCACAAAGTATCCTCTGTGGAGGGCCCACCCAAATCTCAGCGCCCCAATCGAAACGACCACTCCGATAAGAAACTCTTCAGGATGCTGGACTCGCAGCGACGAAGATCGAGCTGAAACATTCGCTACACATCTCGAAAGTGTCTTCCAGCCAAACCCTGCCTCAAATTTATTTCTTCTGCAAGTCATTCAGCCAGAGGCTACCCCTCAGTCAACTGCACCTTATTCCGGCCGAACGAAACCGAAAAAGTCATAAGAGGCTGCCATAGAGTCCTTCAAAGAAAAACTGTCTTCGCACCCAAATCCTCTCGCTCAGGGATTGACTCGGGTTTCAAAAAAAAAATATGTCCCCAGCAAGACAGTGTGTCTTACAAAATTTAGCTCTCCTTGTCACAGTTAGAAGATATCTCAATAACGAGATTTGTGATGAGTGAGTATTAAAGTCTCGTTGTTGACTGCAAAGACCACAGGAGCGCCGCTCAAGAGAAAAACGCTACCCCGTCTTGAGTTATGTGCCGCTCACCTTCTCGCAGACCTCTGCCGCAAAATCAAGCCTTTTATTAAAGTACCGATCGAACGAAGTATATATTGGTCAGATTTAGAAGTTTATTTTCATTGGATTGGTTTCCATCCATCGTCGTTGTCAACTTTCGTATCAAATAGAGTTGCTGAGATTGAAGTGTGGTCAGAGGATAGCACGTGGCGGCATGTACCAACTAAACAGAACCCAGCAGATATCGTGTTAAGAGTAAAGGTGACGGTAGAATTGATCTGGTTTACAGGTCCATCGTTTTTAACGGAGCCGGAAGATAAGTGGGCAACGATTCCCTAGTTTGATCCGTCAAGAGAGCTTTTGCAGATGGAAGAAAAAAAGATTGCGGACTCAGTCAGGACCTAAGCGACGGCGAGGCGTTGACTCCCGCACATGTTTACAGGAGGGCCGCTCATCGTCCCACCAGCTCCGTGGATCCCAGACCAGCAGGTTCTAACTGGCTTGCGGTGAAGGCGGAAGCAAATGTTTTGGCAGCGATGGTCCCGGGAGTACGTCTTGGGCGTGCAGGTGTGGTCGAAGTGGCTGCGGCAGCCAGAAAATATCGGGAAGGGCGATCTGGTGCTGGTCGCAGAGGATCACGAGCGTCCCCAACAATAGATCACTGCCAGGGTTTTCGAAACTCACACCTGCGCGGACGGAAGGGTCAGGGTCACCGTCGTGAGAACTAGCTTTGGATCTGTGTTTAAGAGAGCAGTTTACAAGCCGGATGGAGGCCTTCAACGGGGCCGGTGTAGCGTTAATAGATTAATAATATATAGATAAATGGAAAATGAAGTTATTTGGAAGTCTAATATAATTTAGAATGGGGCGGAGCGGGAGCGAAAGAAAAGCTCAATCGCCCGCTCTTGTGAATTCGCCCCGCTTCGCCGCAATAGATAAGCTAGGCTTCAGTTTTTATTGAATATAGATCAAATTATAACAAGTACAGGTATGGTCGATAGATAAGCTAGGCTTCAGTTTTATATTGAATATAGATCAAATTATAACAAGCAGCGTCATTACAGCTTAAAAGACACCAAAGTTACGCCAATTCCGATCGTTCAGTTATACGGCAGCTATAGAATATAGTTGGCCGATCCTTATGAATTCAGGGAATTCAGATTATTTTTTCAAAAATGGAATCTGTATCAAGTCCCATCCTTCTAACTTATAAAACAACAAAGTTATGCCAATTCCGATCGTTCTATGACAGATATAGGATATAGTAGGCCAATCCTTATGAAATTTTTTACATAAGATATAAACATAAGATATAAGATATTAACATAACATAAGATAACAAATATAACATGTGTGGAAAGTCCCAACCCTCTAACTTAAAAAAAACTAAAGTAATGGCATTTCCGATCAATCAGTTATATGGCAGCTATAGGATATAGTTGATCGATCCCGGCCGTTCCGACTTATATACTACCTACAAAGAAAAGAAGGATGTGTGCAAAGTTTTAACTCGATAGCTTTAAAACTGATAGACTAGTTTGCGTAGAAACCGACAGACAGACGGACAGACGGACATGCTTATATCGACTCAGGAGGTGATCCTGATCAAGAATATCATATATATACTTTATAGGGTCGGAGATGTCTCCTTCATTGCGTTGCACACTTTTGACTAATATTATAATACCCTCTGCAAAGGTATAACAACTGAACTCAAACAAAGTTCTATGAGTAATTGCTTAGATTTGAACACACATTAAACCTTGAAAAAAATTTTCAAGGTTATAATAACTTTTGCTGCACTCAAAGTTAGCTTCTATTTAAATTTATTTAAACAATTTACCTTATTTGCACGAATTGATTCAGGATGCTTTGCGTGATACATACAAAAATATTTCCGGTGGCCATTCAAGGCAATTACCGTACCCACACAATTTCTGGGATTCACTTGCAGTTTCTGGCCTTCACACAGAGACAACCGGAGAAGCTCTGAATACCATGACAATCCTTTTTCAATTAACATATGTCCAAACAATAATGTTTTGGTTTTTCTGTAAGGCCACACTGCTTTATGAAAGTAAGGAATAAGTTTTTTACGGGTCTGAAAATCTGTTATCAAAAGTAATGTGCGGAAGCCAGGTTTTAAAAGGCGTACCATTCCATTATATTTTTCAGCTCTAAGTTCATACAACCTTAGTTCTGGGACTTTTTTTGTTGGTCGAGTATCTGAAATAGAGTAAATAATTTAGAAAATACTAACATACAAAATTTTTTTTTCGATAAATTAAATGAATGATATTAATGAAGCCTCTTTAATAATATTTTTTTTGTCCTAAATTTGTCCTAAATATTTAAATAATATTAATAATATAGAGTTTAAAACTGGGCCGATTGTAGCGAGACATAATGCGGTATTGAATCGAGTCAAGAGCTTCATGATGTTTTTTTACAGGCAACTCGAGGAGTACACAGGTAATTGTATTCGTAGAATGTATATAACAAGAAGATGGAATCATTTCCAATCCCATATATTTATATATATATTAGGGTGGGTCGATTGAAAAATCGCTTAGGCACATATGATTTTTGGATTCTAGGGATCAAAATAAGAAACTTTGCTCAAGAGACCATACCTCTAAAATGAATTCTGATGTCCCTCGTTTTAACGTGAAGGAAAAATCTTGTTTTGACCTATTTAGAGTGCCCCAATCGAGTCCAAATGTATGAACGACCCCCACTAACTTTGGAGGGTCGACCCACCCATACCCCCCTGTGGTACCCCCCTGGGGCCGCCAAGGGACGAAAAGGAGGAGAGGCGGTGGGCGGAGCAACAGGTTTGAGTTACATTTTCATAGCATATTTTTAGGTGCTGTGATTTTGTGATATTTTTGTAAGGGAGAATCCCTCCTGTGGGATCCTAGGGGGGTAACACAAGCATGGGTGGGTCGACCCTCCAAAGTTAGTGGGGGTCGTTCAAACATTTGGACTCGATTGGGGCACTCTAAATGGGTCAAAACAGGATTTTTCCTTCACGTTAAAACGAGGGACATCAGAATTCATTTTAGAGGTATGGTCTCTTGAGCAAAGTTTCTTATTTTGATCCCAAGAATCCAAAAATCATATGTGCCTAAGCGATTTTTTTGACCCCCTAAAAATCGAACCGCCCTAATATATATATAAATATATGGGATATATATCCATATATATCCCACGTATATATATATTTCTGATCAGCTTCAACAGGCGAGTGAAAGTTCGATGTCCGACTGACTGTCTGTCCGTCTAACCGTCTATCCGTCTGTCTTTATGAACGCGAGGATCTCAGCGACTATATAGATAAAGCTAGAAGATTTTGCATGTAGACTTCTATAATATTCCACTTAACTCTCATAAAGTTAGTTTCTTTCGTAAGGCTTACTTTACGAATAACTAAACTGAATAAATTAATTTTGGATTTTGACTGGTCCTATTTACTGGCATGTAAAGATTTATATTACATCTTACATTACCTTATATAAATATTAATACGCTTTGTGTTGGGACTTGTGCCAGTATCATTAGGTATCAATTAGGTCTCTCTATGGACTAGTCGCAGCGGTCCATATATATATATATTGCCCGTGGTACCGTGAAAATATCCGTCCGCTTCAAGTAATCCGAAAGTCATGAATAGACTTGAAATAAACATAAATCTTCTGGCTGTACAGTTAGTTTCTCACGATACTTAGTAGCTCGGTCCAATTTTACCGTGCATAACGCAGAATGTTATAGGAGTATATTCGCCGCTGCCAGGTTCAGTTTACTTAGGACCACAGCAGTTTTATAACTTGGTAAACACTTACATAATTTCTCTACATGAAAAAGGCACAAAATTCGACGCTGCCAATTATAGACGTATCTCCAAATTGTCAGCTATAACAAAGCTTTTTGAAAAATTAATCACCCCACATTTGCCACACCTATGTAATTAATTAATATCGCCGTGCCAGCATGGCTTCATGACGCGCCGCTCCACCACTACCAAGTTATTGGAGCTAACATTTTTTGTCACGGATGGATTCCGGATTGGTTTACAGACGACACATACACTGACTTCAGTATAGCATTTGACTCTGTTAACCATTCACTAACCTTTCAAAAAAGTGGAGTGGAAAATATAAGTACCGATTATCATATAGTCTGGAAACTCGTCTAATACCGTAATATATTGTTTTTTTTTATTTCCGCTACTTGGCAAAATATTTAACATTTTATTTGCATTGTCAAAAACGCCGATTTTAATAGTTTTATAACAATACAGAGCTTTTGCCAAAATTAATTAGAAGTCGACTGCTGGTTGCTTTTGATTTTTTTTAACGCTTTCTCTTCATGTGTCTTTTCACATAGCCTGCTCCCGTGCATTCGATCTGCCATCTGCATCTGCCGTCATGTGCTAGCATTGTCTCACTGCCTCGCGGTATCTCTCGGTCGCTCCGAAGCATGAGCCGCGCCACCATCTTTACTTCGTCGCTCGGTTTTTATCCTTCAGATTATTATTTACATATATCGTTTAAACCATTGTATTATATCAAATGTAGTTAGATTGATTATAATAAATTAACGCGCATATTTAAATCGAACAGAATTTGCTTCACTTTCTGAGCCAAAGTGCTGTTTCTTTTTTTAGGATCTCCAAGGATTGCTGACTTCCATGAAAGCTGTGGAGACATTTTCGAAGGTGATGCTGAACGTGTGGCTTGGCGAATTGCGGTTGCGGACCAGCCTTCGTGAGTCGGCCTGGAAACTGTCATTTAATTTATCCTTAGTCTAGGTAACTCTGCATTTATGATTACAAACTCGTCTATTGTCAATTGAATGATCTGTGATGCCCATTCCCACATAATAAACTCCTGTCCAAGGTTTTTAAGTTTTTCGCCTGAGGATCGTTTAGGCGAAGTTGGGCGACTGGATTTATGCCACAAGTGCTTTGGATTGGGTCACTTACCTCGGCATTGCAATTGCTTTAAGCTGCCGTGCGTGTGAACGCAGGCACTAAAGTCTGCTGCATTTTGGTGAAAACTCGCCAGCTGGTATCCAAGGCCAACACCCCTCTCCCGAGGTTTCTACATCCAGCGACGCTCTTTCTGGTTCAGCGGCCGCTGCCGTAAATTTTTTGTCAATTTGGTGATGTGGTGCTGCTACCGCTCTAAGCTTCTCCTGCCATGCCGAGCGCTGCTCGATTCAGGCTCGCACATACACTTAATAATTTCAAGACTGGCAAACCAGCTGCAAATGCGGAAGATAAAGTCTCCGGTGTCTGTTTTATGTATAGGTAACGAAGGGTGCTCTACTGATGGGTTTTCTGGGCAAGTCTCCTTGCAATCCCAATATACATACTATTCCCAATTTGGCGTTAGACGTCAACACTTCAGAAAATTCCCGCCAATTTAAAACTACCGGAACCTCATTTTTAACAGCCTCAGTGAGTTAATTTGTTGAGGTTGGCCTATTCAGTCTGGTTAAAAAATAATCATAACTGCGGTGTACTGGGCGTTTCGTACTCACAGGCTCTACGTTGTTTCTTGTCGTTAAAGAGGAAACTGTGTCTTCAGCCCGTAATTCGAACTCTGTACGGTACTCCGTATTAAGCATTCCACCTTTAAAGCTAAGTCATAGGTTGGTTCCGACAGAGTTTCATCGACATTGACAATTTTTTTTGCCACAACACAGTGGGCTAAAGGGGGACAGAACCGCGACGAGAAGCTTAGAGTGGCAAATTTCAAGCGATTCTGTCCAAAGGCGTGGTTTGGCTGCGAAAGTGACGCTCCCATATCCCTAGCGTATTGGCTGGCGTGCCTGAAGAGGACAGGGCGTCTTATTTGATGGTAGTAGATACTTCACGAAAACTTAAGGACTGGCTTGAGATCCATCTTCTGATCAGCTGCTGCCTGCTCCACTTCGAAGCCGTCCCAACGTTCGGTCTTGTCATCAATAGCGTGGTTTTTCGATCCGCTTGGCCTAGTTGGTCCAGTTATTATTAGGCGAAAATATTCTTTTAGAAGCTGTGGGAGCAACGTTCTTGGGATGAAAGCTTACCTCAGACTTTTTTCGCAGAGTGGCAGGCGATCTGCCGGAGCTGCAGTCACATCCAACGTTCAGGATTTCCGTCGGATGACTCAGAGCCGACTCCTATGTGCGATGCCTCGTGTATTGCCTCTTAAGACGTTAACTGGGCGAGAATGATGGCAAAGGTTATCAGTCTAGGCGCCTTTAAAGGGAAGTATGTTTGTTCGTGCGACTCGTCAGTTGTGTTATCCTGGATTCGAGATGAGCCGTCGAAGTTTAACGTTTTTGTCGCCAATCGCATGTCAACTATCCAAAATCAGACTCATTCCGTGGAGTGGTGATATGTGCCTTCTTCTCAAAACCCAACTGAAATCTCGTGAAGCCCTTCCTAATGAGTTGATCGGATCTAGTTTATAATGTCAGGGGCTGCCCTATCTTATAAAGGCACAGGAGGACTGGCCTGCAACGATAGAAATCGAGAAGTCGGCTTTGAAATTCGTCCTCCAATTTTTTTGGTAAAATTGCCACATACGCTTGATGACTTGTAAATACGCTAACTCATTTCCAGCTCAGCGAGCTGCTCAGCGCGAGCACGTTGCTGGTCCGGGGTCTGCGGTGCTGGTGGGGCGATGGGCTCCGCCTGTCAACAAGTGCACGGAAGTCAACGCCTTGCCGTCAAATTCATCACGTCGACTCCAACGAGGACGGTTTGCAGCTCCTCTGCGGTCAACCTCACGCTGCCCACAGCTCGTAGGAGTGGTCCAATAGTCCGCCCATGTGCAGAGCCCGCGGCGGTATGAACGCAAATACGCATCCTTTTTTTCGTCCTTCGTCCTTTTTAATGTCGTCTCAATAGGGCCATAGAAATCCACGTTACATATGGAGAACGGGCGGAGAGCACGGATTCGATCTAAGGGTAAGTCTTCCATGATTTGAAACAACAAATGAGGCTTGCATTTTGAACAGCGTATGCATGACTGTACTATATGACCTGCGACTTACGGCCAGTTAACAATCCAAACACGTTGTCGCAAAAGACTCACCAGTGCTCGTAGAAAAAAACATGAAAATTCGACTCGTGCAAGTATCGGACATAGCTCTGGTCAAATTGAGAGCGCTTCGTCAACAAAACTGGAAACTTGGCATCGTACGATATAGGAGCATTAGCTAGTCGCCCCCCGACCCGCAACAACGTAAAGGCAAGCCCAGCCTGAGAAGCTCCATGGACAAATGGATTTAGTTTCTGTAGACTTGGGGTAACAACCCGGTTTTTTCGAATATTTGTAATTTCCTCTTGATAGTCATGCTCTTGAACTATCTGGACAATTTTATTAAAAGCTTCTTGATATTATTAAGGTTAAGGTACACTATCAAAAGGAACTTTACTAGGAACTAGGAGCTAAAAGGAAATTAGGTACACTATCATTTTTTACACTTCTTTATAAAGCGGAACATGTAAGCGGAACATTCGTAGCAGTTTTAAGTTAAGGAAAATCCTTCAATCACTTCCAATAAATATAAAGAGGAGACCATTGCGGTTAATCCGCATTCTTTTTTACTTCATTTGCAAAAGCTCTGGGGACGGATCAAACCGGGGACTCGTTGGCCACTTATCTTTCAGCTCCGTTAAAGACGATGGACCTGTAAACCAGATCGATTCCACCGTCTCCTTTACGTCTCCACCTCTTGACACGATATCTGCCGGATTCTGTTCAGTTGGTACATGACGCCACGTGCTATTCTCTAACCACTCTTGAATGCCTCAGCCACTCTATTTGATACGAAAGTTGACAACGACTATGGATGGGAACGTATCCAATAAAAACAAACTTCTGAATCTGACCAATATATACTGCGTTCGATCGGTTCTTTAATAAGAGGCTTGATTTTGCGGCAGAGGTCTGCGAGACCTCTTTGTCTTGAGCGGCGCTACTTTGGACCTTTCAGGCAACGACGAGAGTTTAATACCTTCTGCAGATTCGCAACGAATATAGACGCAAGCTCTCATAGATACGTCAGAAACGGCATGAATTTGAATTGGTGACATCGGCTCACTCATTAAAAATCTCGGTATTAAGATATCTTCTAACTGTGACAAGGCAAGCTAAATTTTGATTCCAAATGCGGAGGAATCGACTCATCCCAATCTAGCTTATTAAGCCAAGGCTCCTGCAACAGGATCTTTCTTTTAATTAAGATTGGGCTTAATAAGCCAATGGGGCGGATAGCTTTGATGTCACCGAAGGAATGTTTCGCTTAGTCGCCCTTTGACCCATGACTGAAGTATAAATTTCATATTTAAACACGTCATCTTTGGGAACCCAAGCGATTCCTAATGCCTTAGTCAGCTCTGAGTCCGAAAGTGTTATTGGCTTAAAGGTGCTGTCGGATGCAGTAACTTCAGGCAAGTTTGAAAACCATTTACTCAATTCAAACCCAGCGTTTTGAAGAACCTGAGTTACTTCGGACTTAAATGTCTTTAGTGATTTATGTAACGTAAGTATAGTGCTTTATGTAACGGTGTTAAGCTTGCACAATTTCAAGGACTCATATGGGTCTTTTCTCCACACTATCAACTGCTATCGCCTATCTGCTTCATTCTCCATTTCTTGGCGATAAATCTTTTTTATGTCGGCTATCAGAGCGAATTTTTTTAGCTTGCCGGGGACATATGGCCTTGAGATTCAAATTCTTCCATAAATTCCAAATACAATTTTTTTAGGTTCGGATCTCGATATAATCTTCTCTCGAGCGACAGAAAACTGCATTTGGCTATCTCGAATGAGTTGCCCAAAATGCTTGGATCCGACTTAAATGGAAATCTGATTTCAAATCGATCTAAAGGCAGTAGTCTAGTAGTCAGTAGTCTGATGTTGGTAACTCTAAGTTATTTTCCGTCACCGTTGTGTCACCTTTTGCAGACAATTTAAACAGAGAGAGGCTGACTTAAAAAACTCAAACCTTTGCAACCTTTGCATCAAGGCGAGCGAACGGACTGCACTGGGCCAAAAATGGTCTTGAGCGTTACAATAACTGCAAGCTTGTTTGGTGTTGGCAGAGGAGGAAGCCAACGAACTTCTATTAATTTGCTTTCTAAACCCAGTTTTCTCCAGTTTTGGTTTGCCAGTCTCTTCAGCAGACAAGTGCTGGGTACGTACAATTTAATATTTTTTTTTAAATCGGACTACCGCGGCAATTCCTCATGATCACTAGGCAATTCCTAGTGACTCTTCCCATTTTTTCGTGGTCACTGGATCTACTCAACTCAAAACTAAATTTATAATCATTAAGTTTGCAATTTTAGTATTACCTCCCATGGATAATAATGATCCATAAATCGATGACACAGTCTCGATAAGACCCCTCAACGACGACGCAGATGGTTGGGAAATTTTCGAGAGGCTGAACAATTGACTTATTCGGTTCGCAAAGATATTGGTTCAAATTTACTCTCGGTGACCTGGAATGCCTTGATAGTTCCTATGCTTCACCAGAGAGGCAAGAAATTAAATCAGAAATTGCAGTAGCGGGGCGGGAGTCTTCAGCTATATTGAAGGCATTACATGAGAACATAGCCCTTGCCTTGTTTGATATTGCTAATTCTTCCAACTTGGCTCCAAATTCATCCATTTCATGTAATTGCTCGATCTGGTCTTGCAACTCATTTGCTTTAGAAATTGTCTCATCTAAAACCTGAAGCCTGCACTCTAGCTCGGTCTTTTCTAGAGGAAGTGATCCAGCTTCCAAACGTTCATCTAACCGGCGAATGCTTTTTACTTTAACATTTAATCTTCTTTTTAAATAACTAAGGGTCGTGAAAATAAGTTTGGGTTTATTACTCTCCATTCTATAAAGATAATTTGTTTTTTAAAAAGTTTTTAATTGTAATATTTAAAAATTATTTATATAAATATTTTTTTTTTTAATAAAATGAAATAAATTTTAATTTTAATTTCGATAC
>JAJJHT010012836.1:82654-157853 GCA_021223865.1 Drosophila pandora
TAATAAAGTTGTTCAATAAATCCTGCCAGTTGATAAATAAAATTGTTGTTTCGCTTCGCGGACTTTAAATTGTTTTCCATTGTTTCCTTTTTTGTGTATTGCTTATTGTTGGTTAAATCTCACACCACTACCGTCGCCAGCAACTCCTTTATTTTATTTTTATTTTATTTTTATTATATTTTTATTTTATTTTTGTTTTTTATATATTCTTTATGTGTCACTGTCACTAGTTGCTTTGATTTATTAAATTATAATAAACACAGTCCACCCGAGGCGCCAAAATGTTAAATGAGATTATTTTATCTTAACGAAATATTAAAAGAAAGGTGGTTGCCTATTAAAAACTTTCGAAAACGACGAAAAATTAAATCCGTGTACTCCTTATAATTCGATATGTATTCAATAATAAAACTTATGCCTAGCTTATCTATTGCGGCGAAGCGAGGCGAATTCGCAAGAGAGCCTTTTATTTCGCTCCCGCTCCGCCCTATGCTAACTTATACTAGATTTCAGTTTGTTTTCGGTATTCATAAATGTATCTATTTTTATACCCTTGCAGAGGGTATTATAATTTTGGTCAAAAGTGTGCAACGCAGTGAAGGAGACATCTCCGACCCTATAAAGTATATATATTCTTGATCAGGATCAGCTCCTGAGTCGATATGAGCATATCCGTCTGTCCGTCTGTCCGTCTGTCTGTCTGTCTGTCTGTCGGTTTCTTCGCAAACTAGTCTCTCAGTTTTGGAGCTATCGAGTTGAAACTTTGCACACATCCTTCTTTTCCTTGCAGGTAGTATATAAGTCGGAACGGCCGGGATCGGTCGACTATATCCTATAGCTGCCATATAACTGATTGATCGGAAATGCCATAACTTTGGTGTTTTTTAAGTTAGAGGGTTGGGACTTTCCACACATGTTATATTTGACCAAAATATCTTATGTACAAATTTCAAGGATCGGTCGACTATATCCTATAGCTGTCATAGAACGATCGGAATTGGCATAACTTTGGTGTTTTTTAAGTTAGAAAGATGGGACTTGGTACAGATTCCAAAATAATTCGTTATGCCAAATTTCATAAGGATCGGCCGACTATATACGATCCGCTATATATCTAATAATAAAAGATGCGTGGCGCCACCTAGCGGACTGCGACTCAACTGCAAGGGTATATCAACTTCGGCTACGCCCGAAGTTAGCTTTCCTTTCTTGTTTTCTAATCATGCTACAAGCAGAGTATCATTTTTACAGGGTCATAGGGATGGCTGTACTAAAGGTCGACGATTGTTTATAATATTGCCGCGGTGATTGTTTCGAGGCCGTTATTCCCCCTCTAGCAGAGCCCCATTGACTTGGATGTAATTATACCCTTGCAGAGGGTATAATAAATTTGGTCAAAAGTGTGCAACGCAGTGAAGGAGACATCTCCGACCCTATAAAGTATATATATTCTTGATCACCTCCTGAGTCTATATAAGCATTTTTTTCTGACCGTCTGTCTGTTTCTACGCAACGAGTCTCTCAGTTTTAGAGCTATCGAGTTGAAACTTTGCACACTTCCTTCTTTTGTTTGCAGTTGGCAGTATATAAGTCGGAACGGCCGGGATCGGTCGACTATATCTTATAGCTGCCATATAACTGATTGATCGGAAATGCCATAACTTGGTTGTTTTTCAGGTTAGAAGGATGGGAGTTTCAATGGATTCCTCTTTGGGCAAAATAATTCGAAATGCCGAATGTCATAAGGATCGGCCGACTATATACGATCCGATATATATCTAATAATATAAGATGCGTGTCGCCACCTAGCGGACTGCGACTCAACTGCAAGGGTATATAAACTTTGGCTCCGCCCGAAGTTAGCTTTCCTTTCTTGTTTTTAGGTAATATTTTGCATTTTTTTGCACAGAGGGACTCCTTCTAGTTTTAGCGAGCCAAACCTCACAAAATTCGAAATCAACCGAATAAATGCCTAACAACGCGTCGTCGTTCTTCAACAATGTTTCTGGTCCAGTATCTGGAAGAGTATTTAACCCTGTTTCAGCGACGATCGAAATGCCGCGTCGTAATTCAAAGGAAATCTGGTGAAAGACGAAAACTTGCCGCTAATGAAGTGGTCTCTGGCAAGAGTGAAAGAAATGGTGGGGGGGCAATGCGCCTGTACGGAGGCGTCCGGCGTCCGGAGCTAAAAGGCGGGCAGTCAATAAGTTGCGCTGGCTGGCTAAGTCCACAAGATGCGGTTGAAAGCTCATCTTTGAATGGGGAGAGTATGTCGGGTCAAAAACTGAGAGACTAGTTTGCGTAAAAAAGGGAAAGACGAACCGACGGACATATTTATATCGACTCAGGAGGTGATACTGATCAAAAATCATTTACAAGGCCGGAGATGTCTTCTTCACTGAGACCTAACTTTTCACAAAAATTAGAATACCTATGATTATGCTTATGCTGTTTTTTCTTAAAAAATATTTTAGAAAAACAGTCGTTATATTTATCTTTCGGCTTGTATTTTAAGCACACACACAAAAATGTTTTTTTGCATGGTTCCCATTGCATATGTACAGCCCACCTCCCATCGACCGAGGGGCGGTTCCGCATAACAGACGGTTCGAATCGAGGGAATATGTATGGATTATAAAGTAATAGATTTTAATCTTTATAGATTATAAAGATAACGAGGAAGAATTTTATTCGGAACGTTAAACTGTAAGCGTGTTAGTAAGTTCTGACTATCTAAATCACCATTAAGAAGGTTATGTAGAAAAATAACATCCAGCTACGATTTGTTAAGGAGAGTAAGTTTATTAGTAAGAGTCTGTTTTGATACGAGGGAACACCTTTAGCATTATTAACCATTGATAAAATTTGGTAAACAAATTTGAGTTTTTGGTCCAAAGTCATTATTATTAACCTGAATTAAATTTTCTAAGGCAATCCTAAAGAAACAGTACGTAGCCTGGAGAGGGCAAGAGCGATGAAGTATTAAATCATTAGCTAAACACCATTTTAAAAAATTATTAAAATCGGGCTGAAGTCTGCATTCAGCAGAACAGGATTTGTATTGCAGACAAAGCATCGTCTGTGTATATAAATTCATTAAAGCTGGGGCAAGTCATTAATAAAAAAGTAAACAGTAAAGGCCCGAGATGGCTTCCTTGAGGGACCTCAGATGTATCATGGACTAAGCCGAAATTAACTTTTTTAAATAAAGCTCCCTGTGTTCCTCCACCTGAAAAGATTCAGTTTACTAAACAAGAGTGAGTGATTAACTGAATCAATGCTTTATGAAGTCTATCTAAACATCAGTTCAAGTCCCTTTCGGAAGCCATCTATGAGTAATATCAACTCCTGACAATTTAGAGATGCCTCTGTAGTTGGCAGCATCAGATTTTTTTTCTTTTTTATGCAAAGGAATTATGAAAGACTCCTTCCATTTAAGGGAAAAATCGAAGTTTCCAAAGATAGTTAGTTGAAAAGTTTATGCAGCGGTTTGCACCAAGCCCTGACACAGTATATTAGCACACAGCCTGGAACTCTATCGAGACATGGCGAATAAAGAAGATAATAAGCTATTTTCAGAAAGAGATTGAAAGAAAAGAAGATTGGCTAGTTGAAATCTAACTTGCCTATTAAGTATCTTATATTAAGTAAGTATCTTACTTAATTATGATTAAGATTAAGTATCTTTTAAGTATCTTGCCTATTATTATATTATAGTACACACCTGTTTTTTTTTACATATATCTATAGTATTAAACTTACCTTGATAGCTCAAAATAAATCCCTGGGCCCTAAGATTGTCTTCTTCCATTCGCACAAAATACATTAGTAAGTACCCAACGGCTAACATTAATCCAATAGTTCCCATGAGTGACATAGCAGCAAGTAAATGCTCATTTTCCACCTGATCTGATAGATAATCGATTAAATATATCATTCGAGATAACCACTTAGAAAACATTCCTTCACTATGTTCGTTAAACAGTTTCTAAAAAAAAACGGGTTTATTTAATAATTATTATTAATTATATTCGTTTACTAACCTGTACAATAGCTTCATAATTAAAATTTTCTGATGATTTTAGTAGCCTTCTTACTGTACGAGAGACTTCATGGTTTGTTGAATTTTCAAAACCTGCAGGAGCGGAGTGGTTGCCTCTGCTAATTCCAAAAATCCATTCATATTTTACGTGTTTATTATCACGCCGCCAAAGTACTACAATATGTGGAAAATGTGATTCCTTAAATCCTTTTGAAATAGCTTTTATGAAGTTTTCTTGTCTCTCCTAAAATAAATAAAATTTTCACATTAGTTCATAACAAATATTAATAAAGTCCAATAGATCATGAAAGGAAATCCACCTTTGGGTGGGGCCAAAGTTGATATAACCTAGCAGCTTATATCATTATATATATTTCGGATTGTATATAGATGACTGATCCTTATGAGAATTTCACTATCAAATTAATTTTTTTAATAAAAATGTTTGAAACAGTCACAAGCATTTTAAAAGATTTCCGATCGTTTAGTTATATGGTAGCTATAGAATTCCGATTTTTATGAAATTCTTATGGCCGATTCTTATGAAATTCGGCTGACCGAATAACTTTGCTCGAAATGGGATCCGAAGTCCCATCTATCTAGCTTTAAAAAAAACAATGTTATGACAATTCCGTTTTATGACGTTATATGAGTAATAAAGTTTTATAGATTCGATATGTTGACCGAAAATAAAAACTGTGGAAAGTTCCAACCCTCTAAATTGACCAAAGTTATGGCATTTCTATATTCTAAAACTATAACTATAGTTTTAAAACTTAGAAACTAGATTACGTAGAAACAGACAGACAGACTGTATCAAGTAACAATGTATGCGTAGCGGCACTAACCATACATATAGACTTAGAGAAGCATGCCTGAATAGAAACAAAAATCAAACATTTTAGCTGCCCTGCAGTACCAGAAAATGACGAAGGAAAATATTCCCCAGTGTTAGAGAGGGACACACTAAGAAAAAAGTGAGAGGCAACATCTTTAAAAAAAATAGAAAATGCAAACTCAATGAGAGAAAAAAATGCTTTCAGCAAAGTAAGTGAGCGAAGAGGGAGGTATAATCACATATTCTTGTGATTCTAAATGTTCAGTTACCGAGCATTTTCGGGAGCTTTATTTAATGATCCAAATCTAGACTTTAATAAAAACAAGCACTTTTAGATTTCTAAGTATGAATAAAATTTATTTAATTGATTTTGTTTTATATATATACCAAAGACATAAGTGACCTGCGTAGGGTTGAACACAGAATTAGAATTAAAAGACGCGGGAGCGCGGCTCAACGCTTGATGCTATGAAGCGACCGAGAGATACCGCGAAAACGATAGCGCATTAAGGCAGATGCAGGTGGCCGATCGAATGCACGAGAGCGGGCCATAAATGTAAGAGAAAGTAACGCCACGAATTCAATAAATTATTGCCGGCCAAACTTCTTTCCGGCGGCTGCTTGACCCGACATATTCAACCTGTTGGAAGATGAGAATTAAACAGCATCATGAACAGCATCATGAACGGAATTTCCTTTAAGACGAACCATTCTGCCAAACTTGTAGACGTACGCTAACACTCGCTAAAGAGCTGGAAAAGAGTTAACGTATTTGCATGTCGCCACGAGGTCTGCAGACACAATTTATTGACTGCCCGCCTTGTATTTTCGGACGCCGTCCTCACCTAAGAAAGAAACAGTCTAGTCGCTCGTCGCTCGTCGCCAAGAAATAGTCTCTTTAATTCGCTCGACTAATTTTTGGCTCCAACGAAATTAGTGGCGTTGTCGGACCAGATCTGTCAAGGCTTCTTCCAGATAAAAATAAATCTCCTCCAGTGCACCAGTGCATGCAGAAAGGCGGCGCTGGACCCTTACCAGCTCTAAATAGACGGTCTTTGTCGTGAAACAAATGAAAATGCTGATGTAACATTTTATGGGAGCTTTGTTGCGAGCCTCCGACGTATAGAAGGACCGCAAAAATCGATGCCGGTTACATCGAAGACTTGATAACCGTCCACTCTCTCTTTCGGAAGATCGCCCATTATATTCTCCAACAAACGAAGCTTCGTCCGAAAACATCTTCCGCATTTATTTGTCGCCTTGAGCACAGTTTTTTCCCCCAATAGGCCAATACTGAGAACTGCGTGCAGGTTGTGATCATGTAAGCTAATGATTATGCTTGGGCAAAATTACTGGGTGACGACCATGGTAATCCAGGGATGAATTCCAGAGACGCCCGTCTACTCGAAGTAATCCTAACTGATCCAAAGAGGGGGATAACGCAGCCAGCGAACTGGAGGAGGAAACGATTCCCTTTGTATGCATCCTTATTTCATCACTCAAATGAGCGCGCTGAACTGCCCACAAAAACATGCGAGTCCCCGTCTCGAAATCATGAACGGTAATTCCTTTATGACGAACCCGTCTGCCAAACTTATAGACGTACGCTAACACTCGCCGAAGAGCTGGAAAGGAGTTAACGTATTTGCATGTCGATAGGAGGTCTGTATATGGCAAAGTTATAAATTTTAAAGCTGGCTTCTCGATTAATATCGTCGCAGGCCAAGTCCTCCTGTGTCTTTAAAAGATAGGGCGGCCCCTTGCGCCATAAACTGGACCCGATCAACTCAGTAGGGAGCTCTAACTTCATCACAGTTAACGCCTTAACAAGCTATATACGAAACTTCGCACATAGAAGGCGGCTCTCAGCCCCTGGCGACCTGGAAACTATGTACTATGTACTATGAACTATGTTATGATGCTCTCGGGACAGCTTTTGTCTTAGTAACAACTGAACCAACAAGGCCAAGAGGATCGTATAACCGCGCTACTCATGATAAGACAGGACGTCGAGACGACTTCAAAGTGGACTGAAGAGCAGAAAACGAAAGCAGCAGCTGATCAGTGGAAGGATTCCAAGCCAATCCTAACATTTTCGTGAAGTTGCTGCCGACATCAAAAGTTAAATTGGATTCCCGATCATCTTTAGGCACTCCAGCCAACACGGTAGAGATATTGGAGCACCACTTCTGCAGCTTTGACAGAAGCGCTAAAATCTGCCCTAAAATGCTAACAACCTCCTCCTTGAAGCTGCCACAAGAAAAAAGATCATCGACGTAAAAATCTCGAAGCAAGATTTCGGATCCCACTGGAAAGTCTTCAACCTCGTCCTTAGCCAATTGCTGCATCGGTCGCACAGATAGATAGAACGCCGGCTTTGTTCCATAAGTAAACTTGTCCAATTTATATGTTTGCCGCTCCTCCAGAGGGGAATCCGCCGCAAAATGCACTGCAAGTAGCTGTCGGACGAAGCCATCCTCACACAACGGTACATCTTACAAATGTCGCCAGTCAACGCTACCGGATGCGAACGAAACCTCAGCAGGATGTGAAAAAGTTTAAGTTGGATGACCGGCCCAGCCATTAAGATGTCATTCAAAAAATAACCTTGGTGCTAACAGCGGAACCGTCGTATTGGTGCTGTCCATCTTTAGCAAAAAGTGATGTGGCAGAAAATATTTGCAACCTCGATGCAACTTCGGCGGAACCACGGACCTAGGTTAAGATACTCCTTTATAAAGGCCAAATACTGAGCTCGCAGCTCGTGCTGATGAGACAGTTTCCTCTCCAACTACTAAAAACGACGTAGAGCCTGTGAGTACGAGTCACAGAATAAACCGGAGTTATGTTTAATTGGCAACCGGACTGTATAGGCACCACCTTCTAACCGCACGAAGTTTTTAACAAAGTGACTCCCGCAATCCAGTTCTTCCTTTGACGCCTTCACAATCGGATCGGTGCAGGCTTCCACTTCCCAGAACTGTCGAAGAAGTTGATCGAGCAGCTCATATAAAGAGTCTTTTGGACAGATCAGTCCCGACCGATCAGCTGCCATGAAGACGTTACCCTTGTCAGGGCCTCCGCCTCCACAAACAACCCAACCGAGCCGAGTTTTTTGGATTGACGGCAAACCAGGAGACCGATGAATTTCCCCCACACAAAGCAGCTCGTAAAATAATCCAGCTTCAATTAGCAAATCAACTGGCTGAGGCTGGTGAAAATGAGGATCCGCTAGCTTTACATTGGCGTGAATTTTCCAAGAGCTAACGTCCAATGCAAAATTCGGCTGAAGGTCAGTGATGTTGGAGGCTACGATCGCAGTTACTTGCGCCGAGTAGTCAGAACATTGGGATTAAAAACCCATCTGCGAACCCTGCGTAACATATACCGGATTCAGACACCAGAGACCTTATCTTCCGCAGCTGCAGCTGTTTCGCCAGACTTGAAGTGACTAGATGCACCTGCGAGCCAGAATCGAGCAGCGCTCGGCAGGGCAGTAGAACCGGAGCGGTCCGGAGCGGTTCTTGACCAAAATATTGGCAGTGACTAGCTGCATCACACCAAATCCAAGGCACTTACGGTACAAATCCAGTCGCCTAACTTCGCCTAAACGATCCTCAGGCGACAAGCTTAAGAACCTTGGGCAGGAGTTTATTATGGGAGAATGGCCATCACAGATCATGCGGAAGAGTTTGTAATCACAACTGCAGAGTTTTCTTTATGTTTACTTTTATTATTTTTTTAATATCGCAATCTCAATATAAAATTATATATTTATTCTTTTTTTTCAAATGAGGATTTAATAATATTTGAGATTGATTGATACATGCAACTTTGTAGAGTCATATTTATTATTGTCAGTCGCAATCTAAAAGCGATTTTTTGATAGTCAAAGAGTTTTGTGATAGTTTTGATTGCAAAGAATACCTTACACCTTCCCTTTGATTTCTTTGCAATTCCTGGGGAAATTGCGGCCGGGCTGCTGGTCCCAGGTGGCCGCTGATGGGGTGCCACCGGTAGGGTGGTTGATGAAGTGTAAAATAAAGTTTATGTCGAGAGGGTGACTGCCCCCTATACCCCTGGCCTTAAACTCAGTGGGCGAATGGAAATAATAAGACGGCGATAGCCGGAGTTAAGTTTACGGAGGTAAGTGCTCTTTATTCAAATGATTATAAAACAGAACTGAGGAACTTAGCAGTATGGTGCTTAGTGCTAAATGCTAACGATCGCAAGATGAGCATAACTCACCATACCGGGACCAGAGGGATCCAGGCACGGCCCCCAAAGGCGGGTATGCTGAGTCGGCATCTAGAAAGACTAGGGTGATACAAAAATCACCCAAGATTTCTACCGACTGTTTGTTGGAGTCTCGATCATGCTTTCGTGGAGTGCAGACGCGTTTTTGCATCGCTGCGAATCTCACTGTGAAGAGTCTATGGACAAGTCCACCTCAGTGGCAAGAATTGTTACTTTTGTGAATCCCACCTCCGTTAGCTCTGCTTAACGCGATAACAAGTGATTCGAAAAGACAAAACAAGTGAAGGTTTTGTGAAGACTTGAATCAAATTCAAGGTCAAATTGAGTTTGAGAATAATTACATCCCAATAAAAGAAAAAAAAATAAATTTCAATTGCTCTGACACTTGGTGGGTTCGAGCCGGGTGCTGCCCGACTGCGGGGCTTGTGCCTTGCCCACTGAGCCACGGTAACCTCATCGGTAACCGTGCACATCTGCTCGGTAACCGTGTAAAGCAGTGCACATCTGTGCCCTATACTTGAACCATGTCTAGCCTTTCGGACTCCGATGATGAATTTGACATAAGTAAGATTGTGGCGCGACAACAACAAAAAATCCAGGCCTTAAAGCCAGCTAAGCCAAGCCGACCAATTGCCTCCCCCGTCAACATCTCACCTTCAAGCCATGATCCGGAACCGGAACTAGCAGTCATAAATGGAAACGAAGAGGTCTGGTGGTCCCCAAGACCGGCAAACAAACGCCGTCTTGACTCCAGATCCCCAAATTCAGTCACCAAAATCCTTAGAAACTCCAACAGCCCTAAAACCAATGTCTCTGCCAACCGATTCTCAGATCTGTCGGACATGGACACAGACACCGAACCCGTCGAAGTCCCACAAACGGTGGGCCCCAATGTATCTGAAGAAGCCAGTACTTCTTCCAGCTTAAGACAAGTTAGCAACAACAACAAAAGCACCCCAAATAACGCATCAACAATAAACAAGGACAACACAAAAGCCGTTAACAATACCGCAGGCAGCAACAAAAATGTCAGCCGACCGTCTGGTAGCCAGGAGCAACTACCCTCCCACAAACCACCCCCAATTGTGGTTGATCACTGTGAGAATCTAAACGGACTCATAAGGTCCACAAACAAGATTGTTGACCCGTCCAAATACTCCCTAAAATGCCATCCCAACAATTCTGTTTCCATTCTCGCAACAGATTCAGACACATACAGAGCCATAACCAAATCGCTGACCCTTAAAAAGGTACCATACGATTCCTGGCAGTTAAAAGAAGACAGATCCTATCGTGTTGTTATCCGTGGTGTCCATCATTCCGTCCCGGACGTAGACATTAAGGAAAGCCTGACCTCGGCGGGTCACTTAGTTCGATTTGTCAATAGACCAAGAAGCCGCTTCGACAAAACTAAGCTGGTCAACTTAGTTTTTGTTGAACTTGAACCGGCTGCAAACAACAAAGAAATCCACGGGATCAAGACACTCTGTCGGCAACGGGTCCAAGTTGAACTCCCCTACAAATGCAGTGCCACCGTTGCCAAGCTTTCGGACACACCAAAAATCATTGCCAAAAGCTATCTAACTGCGTTAGATGTGGCCTACAACACGGCTTGGAGGCCTGTTTAAAGGACGTCAATCCAGTCAAATGTGCAAACTGTGGCGGTGGACATACAGCTAGCTAGCTGTTGTGTGGAACGCCGACGGACTGGCCAACAAAGCCATTGAGCTGGAGCTCTTTGTGCAAAGCCATAATATTGACATTATGCTGGTTAGTGAAACACACTTTTGCTCGAGGTCGTACTACAACTTGCATGGGTACGATATCCATTAAGCAACTCATCCTGCCGATCGTATGCGCGGTGGGTCTGCAATAATAATAAAACGTGGTATTAAATGCTACCAGTCCTACAGTCTACAAAGCACGAATGTACAATGTGTCTCTGTCAAAGTTAAAACCGACCTTGGGGAAATAGGTATTGCATCTATATATTGTCCACCAAACTTTCAGTGTTCTGCTGACGACTTTGAAAAGCTCTTTGACGATCTTGGAACAAATTTCATAATCGCAGGCGATTGGAATGCTCACCACCGCCTCTGGGGATCCCGAAACTCAACCAGCCGAGGAAGAGCACTCGCAGATGTTGTTCAAAGATCAAACGTCCAGGTCCTTGCAACTGGAGGACCTACGCATTATCCATACAGCCAAAGAACGCCAACAGCTATTGACTTTGCCGTTTATAGAGGGATACGGTCCGAGTGTCTCTCCATCACAGAAAGCCTTGAGCTTAGCTCTGATCACATCCCGCTGATTATAAAGTTAATAGTAGCTGGGCAAATAATTCGGAATAGGCCTCGTATCCTCCCTCGAAACGCGAGTATCCCGCGCTTCCAAGCAGCAGTCAACCGGCTTGTAAACCTCAATCTGGTGTTAAACTCTCCCGAGGACATAAACGACGCTGTAGAGATATTTGCCCGGAGCATTCATATCGCTGCCGAGTCCTCAACCTGTGGACAAGTCTCAAGCCACCCCAATCCACCTCAGGCTCTTTTAAAACCTGAAGTTATGGACTTGGTTAGGCGGAAAAGATCCTTGCGTCGCAGATATATGAGATCCCAAGGCTTAGTCGACAAAAGGGCTTACCGTCGTGCCGAGGACGAGCTTAAAAAACTTCTGCATCGAACCAAGCGCGAATATTTTGATGAAATGCTCCTCAAGGCGGACCCCACTAAACCGTACGGCTTCAACCTCTGGAAATCGACACGAAACATCAAACGACAGCCTCTCCGAAAGATCCCCATAAAGAAAACTGACAATACATGGTGCAGGTCTGACTCAGAGATTTCTTTAGCTTTCGCGGACGAACTAGAGAAACGATTTCAGCCATTCGACCTTGCGAGCCCAGAGGATCTTGAAGAAACAATGGCCTTCATAAATGCTCCTTCACCGAATGCTCTACCGATCCGACATGTCAGCCCAGAAGAAGTTTGTCTCCATATTCGAAAGCTACATGTCAATAAAGCGCCGGGATTCGATGGCATGGACAATAGAATTGCCAAGGCTCTGCCTAAGAAGGGTATCCTGTTCCTCGTTCTCCTCTTTAATGCAATGCTACGTATCCACCACTTTCCATCCCAATAGAAGTGTGCTGTGATAACGATGATACCAAAGCCAGGAAAACCGGAGAACCTTGTAGAGTCATACCGACCTATAAGCTTGCTTCCTACATTCTCTAAAATATTCGAGAGAATATTAAGTAGAATTATGGGAGTAAGAAGCGTGCAGGTCGCCATTCCCGACCATCAGTTTGGTTTTAGGCATCGTCATGGGACCCCAGAGCAAGCACATCGAGTAGTGAATCACATTTTAAAGGCCTTTGAAAACAAGCAATACTGCTCTGCAATTTTCCTCGACGTCAAGGAAGCTTTTGACCGCGTATGGCATCTCGGACTACTTCATAAGTTGAAGTCATTACTCCCGACTGGCCAATTTCTGCTGCTAAAATCATACCTGCTTGATCGAAGTTTTATGGTCGAGGTGAGAGGGGAAAGGTCAAGTATTAGACTTGCTCGTGCTGGCGTTCCGCAGGGAAGCGTTCTGGGTCCCGTTCTCTACACGCTGTTCACATCGGACCTCCCAAGTTTAGTGGAACCGGGCACACTTTTGGCCACATACGCTGACGATACTGCCTTCCTTGTGAACTCTTCCTGCCGAGTCGAGGCATCAAGGATCACCCAGGAATTTCTGGACTCATATGGCAAGTGGGCTAACAGGTGGAATATTGCCATAAATAGCAGGAAGTCGCAACATTGCAGTTTCACTTTGAGAGCAAAGACACTACCCAGAGTCAAACTCCACGACGTCACCATCCCACAGTCACCCCAGGCCCAGTACCTGGGTCTGATCTTAGACAAGCGGCTCACCTGGAAGGAACAAACCAATAAAATAACAGTTACATGTCGGAGTAAACTCAGAAAGCTAAACTGGTAACTTAAGCCAACAAGCAAGCTCAGCCTTGGCAACAAAGTGTTGCTGTACAAATCAATCGTGCTGCCCTCGATCATATACTGCATTCAGATATGGGGCATGGCCTCTGACACAAATGTCATGAAAGTGCAGAGAACCCAAAACCGAGCGCTTCGCATGATGGCAAACGCGCCTTGGTATGTTCGAAACGACGCCCTAGCAAATGATCTCCACATTCCCTCCATTAGAGAGCAGATCAACCGTCACTCGAGTCGCTACAGCGATCGCCTCTTAGCGCACCCCAACCACCTAGCAGCGTCTCTAGCTAATCAAAATAACCAAAGAAGACTGAAACGAAGACACCCCAGCGATCTCTGGACAAGAGGACGTAATGTTTCCCGAGTCCTGAAGCAGTAATTTTACTGTAATCTCCTGTTATTGTATTCATGTTACCTGTTCATTGTTATACTCTACGTATTATAGCCATTAAGTTGGCTGATCGACGTAATAAAACTTATATGTTAAATCAAAAAAAAAAAAAAAAAAAAACCGACTGTTTGTTACCCCTCAGAAGTGTTAACTTCCATTCGGTGACAGCAGTTTCAATTATAAAGCTTGGTAATCCCCCGCTGCGGTCTGTTCTACTGCTTCGGTATCTGCAGTTTCACGGGGCGGTTACCACGGTAACGTTACCTTCAGTTGAAAAGGTTAATGTGGGGAAAAACTTCCTCCGTTATTACCTGCCCTTAAGGCTCAGAAATTAATTTATAATATTGAAATGTCATAATTATGGCGGCGCCGGAGTACTGGCTTAAAGCAAACAAAAATTGGACTACATAGCGGCGATCAGTCAAATTAGTCACTAACTTAACCCCTCAGGATGAGGCCGCTCTCATTGGGCAGTCGTATCTTTTGACTGGGCCGCAGTTCTTTTGGCCTGGGTGACTCGCCGATAGGCTAAGCTGATAAAGATCAAAGCGCAGAATATTGCTCCATCTGATGTGAACGACAGTTGTTGACCTCCTCCCCGAACTTTTTGATATGCTTCAAATAACGCTCACTCAAACGGTGAAGGAATGAAAGATTGAGGATATTGCGCTCCATAGTGACGTTCAGGGAAGGTGAGCTGGCTACTGCTGGAACCCTTTTCTCGGCCGTGTCATTGTTAAACAAATCGGGTTTCGTTGACCGTGGCACTCTCGGTAAAGATGATGAGCCACTGGTATTATGGAGGAATGCTTCACCGTGTGGATCACTCCGTTGCATTCTGTTATTTCGTTATCGTCCATTCTGAGAATGGTGTAGCGATGCGACACGGGAAAAATGGTAATCATTTTGCAGAGTACTTATTTTTGAAAATTCAATAATAAAGTGTAAAATGTAAACGGATTTTTGGATTTTAACAGACGTTACGGACAATTCGTCTTCCAACTTCCACCGTCTTTAATTAATGGGCTCTTCCATCCACACACTTTCAGGTCTGCATGATCTAGTATGCTGGGGCTATTGATATTAACTTTAGCAAGAGCTAATGTGAGCATTCATTTTTTAGCACCATTGCAAATTGAATTCGACCATCAACGATCGGAATGTATTTAAGTAGTCCGCGACGTGTGCCGTTGTTTTGGTCAAAAGGAATAGCAGAGTTATAAATATAAACCTGTCATTCTGATATACTGTAATGTTTGTTTAAAACGGTAGCCCACCACCAAAACACCAAACAATAGTAATAAAAAAGAGATAAAAAAGAAAGAATAAAAATAAATAATGGGGATAAAAGTAATTAAAAAAATATACCATGGTTATGCTTGGCTTAACTAATGTTGTCCTTGGGGACCACCCTCTTCTTAATGAGGACTGAAGTCCCCATGTCCGTTTCCACGGTTTTCTCTTCATACGACGTTAAGAATGTGTTGCCTAGACGCCTGTTAGATTTCACTACGACTTTTTCGCTAACTTGGAACACCCTGTTTTGTCGGGCAGTGTCCAACAAAATTAGCTCAATGGTGCCACTAATGCCTTTATCAATTTTAAGACATCTAACAAGTTCTACCACAGTGATGGGGAAACGTTCTACTTGTCCGAGTGAGACACTGTTGAGGAGCGGTGCATTTGAGATGCTAACGCCGAAGTGTTTTTCCAGCATGGTCAAAATGGTGTGCGAGTTCAAAGATGGCTCGTTTTATGATATATGGCCAATAGGAAAAGATATGGCTCTAGGGAAAACATTAATGAGTTGCAGAAGTGCCGGTTTGAGATCCTCTATAATTCGAAAGGGCGTTGGTTGGACCATGGCAAATTTTTGTTCGTGGAGAAAATACCAATAAGGAGCATTTTTCCTATATGAGATGGGACTGGTGTTTCGGCAAGCTCATTTTTCTGGGATGCCTGTCATATTTTGCCTTACCGCATGGCTTGCAATTAGCGACTGTTTTGCTCGATAGTTTAACGATGAGAGAACCTGCTTCACATTTTCTTGGGCCGATCTGTAAGCCCTGTAGTGCACAAGAGTGAGGACTTCTCGCCTCTCAGCGACCCCAAAAACGTCCGTTACACGGTTTTTGCAATGCAAAAATTTGGTAGCTAGGAATTGTCGAACCAATTCATCCTGTACCACCGCTAGCAAATTCATCCTGCAAATCACAATAAATGGCGTTACGTCTTTAGCAACAATAATGTCTTGAGCTCCTCAAAAATGTGCATGTAAAGTTAATGTTATGCCATCTCTTGTTTTCAAAAAGGACGTGCGGTTTTGACGGAAAGCGTGCTTCCTCCAGAGCTATCTGGTTTTGGAAGCAAATGTCCGTAATTTCGATCGCTTTTTCCTCTACTACAACGTTAGGCTGTGGTCTTGAGATCTATATCTGCAGTTAAGCATTTAAATAATGGCGCAATGTGGGCAGTGCCCAAACTGTGGCTAACAGCTCCCTTTCGTTGTCATTTTTTCACGGTCGCTTTCTGCCAGTGCGATCTGATGATAACCGGACTTCAAGTCCAGCATTGTGAAATACTTGGCTACTTGCCTAAGTTTCTTAATATCATAGAGATGTTCGGTATGGGGTATCGGTGGGGTACCAACACCAAACGCATTTTCCGCTTGCCAGTTTTGACGGTGCCCTTTTCATCTACTACGCATTGTAGGGGGATGTTGACTTCTGGATTATGATTTCTGGAAACTTTACCATTGACGAAATTGGCTACTCCCATTAGAAATGGGTAAAGTTTGGCATATATGGGATCCTCATCAACAGTTCTGATGGTGGCTAGGGTCTGTGAAGGCTTTTCTGACTAAATGTGGTGCATCTGAGCAGTCTACTTCAGTAAAATTGAAATCGGGGCATGGTTTGATTCCACTTCTTGAGCCAGTGCCAGCACCATTGGCATGTCTTTCGGCTTTGCCGAGAAGAGAACATCCGTGAGATTGCGCTTGAGTTGCGCACCACGGAATTTGTCACATAAAACCTTTGCCGCCGAGGCTACGTACGACAAAGTGGCTCTATTGGTGAGCAAGGTGAGCTTTTTCTCGACCCCGTCTTAGCCAATCTCCTGCTTGATGACACGAATCTGGGCCTCTTATTTTATGACCGCCTGGTTATGGCGCTATATACATAATTCCTGAATATATAATACATGGCTACTGCCTCTTGCCGCCAGGAGACATATGCCTATTGTGCTCCCGAAAATTCAGGCAGACATTTAACGGCATCTAGGGGCTCGTCATATTAATTTTAATTTCTATAGGCTCATATGCCTTAACTTGAGAAAAAAGCACCTTAGCATATTTTTGCTCCATAATTACAGCGACAAAACAACGCGCCGGCCACCTTGGAGTTACAAACGACTCCTCTCCTGTCGTCCTACATAACCTATGAGAGGCCCCGATGAGCTAGTTGAAAAGCTATATAGAATGTGACTCCAGCGGTCACCTGGAGTGGGCACCATTGTGAGTGGGCGAGCTCTAACTCAAACGACCGCGGCGAGTCTCATTTCAACTTTATACTCAGGTCAAACCTTTTCCTCTGCAATAAGTGAGACATTAAAGAAAGGTCAAAAAGGCTGCTGTAGCCCTATTTACTTGCAAAAAAACCATATGTTACGAGTGGGTAATGTCCCCCTGTATTGTAAGCTGTCCCCCTATATTGTAAGCTGGATCTATACGGCCATACTCAGACCCATACTACTGTATAGAGTGCTGGTATGGTGGCCAGCCCTTTAAAAGAAAAATGTCCTTAAGAAGCACTACGATCCACCGCAAATGAAGCCCATACTCAGCTTACCAATTTCAGGACTAGGTGGTATTGAACATTCCCCTCGCTAAGGGAAACCTAGCAAAGGAGCCCCCTTAACAAGGGAAACTCCACCATTCTACTAAACGACCATTTCATACCCACCAGTACAGACTACTGTACTCCCAAGGAGCACCCACAAATACCCTCCCAGACCGTCATTCCAGATAGAAAAGAGTAGGAGGATCAAATCCTAGGCCCTCATAACGCACTAAGCTTCTGTACTGACGGCTCCAAACTAAGCAATAAAGAAGAAGGAGGGATAGGGGGATAGTTGTTCGGACAACTAGACATTAAAGCCTCTTTTAGTCTACTCAATCACTGCAGCGTATTTCAAGCTGAAGAGATAGCTATAAGGAAAGCACTAAAATACCTAAACACGCATATACATTAAGAGGAATCAATATATACAGGGATAGCCAAGCGGCTATAAAATCGATTAGCTCGATCACTAGCAACTCCAAAACATTCCCAGACAGCAGGTCATCTCTTCACGAGATGACCAAAATCTCAAACAAAAGAACATCACAACTACTTAGAATGGAACAAATCCGAATTAGCACGGCTATAGAAGTCATCACGGGGCACTGGCTAGTAGGAACACATCCTAGGCGAATGAATTCACCCCACAATTCATCCAACAGTCTCTCACACTTCAACACCTAGGCGACAGGTTCCTCTACAACATCTCAATGATGTTAGAAATATATCCTAATAGGATAGAAAGATTCACCAAAGCCTCAGGGTGGGGGAACTGCTAGACTATAAGTCCTTCTCCGCGAAAAAGGGAATTTCAGATTCGTCCAACGGTGTCACAAGGGACCGAATGTGGTCTAAGTGTGGTGGTCGCCTCCTCAGGAGGAAACCGCTAGCCGCCTAATTCAACCTAATTTGAGAGGTCAGCTGTTGTACAGCTAGAAGTACTTCCTTTTCCCTACCCAGACTTTCCATACCTGCGGAATGGTTTAATTCCGCCTGTATAGTGGCCGTGATTTGTTCCACGCTAAATGCCATGTTTGCAGCTGTGGATATGATAACGTTTATACTTATTGGTATAGAAGTTCTGGCCGGCCCTTTCGTATCGGACTCAGAGTCGTTGGAGAATTTTTTTTTATTCCTATACTGCTGGGAGGAAATGCTCATGCTCGCCCTAAAGAATTAATATTGCTCAAGCTGTATGGCACAAACGACACAAACGATCACAAACTACAAACGTACACTAAAAAAAATCCAAGAATTTCTTACTTAAACTAAGTACGAACACACTTGGAAGTCGACCAAGAACTTAGTTCAAGAAAAATAAGTCCCAATTTAAGTACGAATTTTTTTCCCCGAAGTTCGATTTTGAGAACGAAAATTCTTGATTTAAGCGTGAATAATTCTTCTCGTAAAAAAAAATAGTCTCAAGCAATCTAGTAGGCAATGAAAAACGGCAAAGCATGGAGCTGCAACGTCTAAATTGTGATCCATGCATGTACACTGTCGGGTCAAGCAGCCGCCGGAAAGTTTGGCCAGCAATAATTTATTGTATTGCGGTGCAGCAGCGGGGGCGGGGGAGCCGGCACGGCGGCGCGCACGGAAGAAGGCAAAAGAGGAATCACCGTGGAACGTAACGGTCGAGGCCGGGCTTCCGCGGCCGCGCTCGAAGCTCATAGGAAACAGCGGGGACGGCGGGGAACGAAGCGGCCGGCGACTGCGCAGGTGTGTTTAGAAAATGCACAAAACACAGAAGTGCATTTGGAATGACCAGGGGGGGGGTCGCGGGTTATCTGAACCAAGTCCGATGACCGGCACAAAAACAATGCGGATAGGAGGCCCAAGCAGGGCAAAGGGCAATAGGGAGGGGCAAAGGGGAGGGGCGATAAAGAAAGCCGGTCGATAGAAAGACGGCGTGATTGGAGAAAGTTAACGGAGAGAAACGGAGGACGAAGGATTAACGGCAGGAAGTAGATTTGCGAGGATTAACGGGCGCCTCTGGCACTATATAAGGAGAGCCCCTGGAGCAAATCGGGACCGAGTCTTCTAGGGAAGCTAGAAGAGTTGAGTGAAAGGGGGGTCTTTCACTCAACTGGATAAGTCTGACATTCAAGTAGAAAAGTTTCCTTAGAGGGATTGGGAGTACAGGCTGAAGGACCCCCCGTGGGTAAGTCCGACAGTCTTAAGTGCGGGCTATTAAGGCGAGTGAGCGAGGATCTGCGATAAGGACCTAAGCTTAAGGACCCCTGTGAGGAAGTCCGGCGGCGGTACGCGAGTCGAACAAGGAGCAAGGGGAAAGGATCAAGGATCCGCGGCAAAGCTGAGGCCCAAGGGTAATCGACAGGTATCCTGGTGTAGTAGCGGCAACGACGGATCAGCGTACGCCTTGACTGCACCTGACCGTTGGATCCAGGTGTGATCCTGTAATGCGAGGGATAGCCAGCTCGGGAACTCAAGCCCAACAGTAAAACCACGCAGGGACACCCCGGGAAAGTCAAGAGAATCCTGATCCAGGCGCTGTAGCGTATGCACAGCGTATCACCTGGAGTCAAAGGAGACGCGAGGCCCAAACCTCTGGCCGACCATAGATCCTGCGGGGCGTAAGCACGAAGGTGTTTGGAGGCGAGTGGCGAAAGCGACCGGGGGCGTTTCCTGTGCGGTAGGAAGGCCCTTCGTGCCCTGATCTGGCCGCTAAGCAGCGAGGAGCATATCCTGCCCGGCGTATGCCTGGGAGGTGAGCCACTCGGTCTGTTAACACGGATTAGGCCACGGCGAAAGGGCAATCCCAGCGAGCCAAAGATTCCGAAGGTCCACGGCGCCCTTAAGGAGAAGCAGCAACAGCAGAGGCGACGACGAGAGAGCGACGGCGACGACGAGGAAGCAGCAGCAACGACGAGGGAGCAGCAACAACGGAAGAGCAACGACGACGAGGGAGCAGCGGCGACGGACGAGCAGCGGCAGCAGAAGACAACGGCAACAACACAGGCCCCGCAACCAGAGTCCGTAAGTCCGAACGAAGGGAACCGAGAGCCGTTTCGGTGCCAGGCACCAAGACCACACGACCTGCCGGGCGCAAGCTTTGGGAGGGCGTGTGTATTGGCACCAACCCGGAGCGGGGATCGGGGATCGGGGATCGACGGGAGGGCAAGCGGTCGGTCGGCTGAGCCAAGCAGCCGGTGAGATTTTCTTATTCTTTGTAAAGTAAAGACAATAAAGGGGATTTGATTGAAACGAAGCGTTCCGTGTTATTTCTGGGCTCAGGCAATCACGTCGAATCTATAAATTCGGTGGAACGTATCCTCAACCTCTGTGAGCTAGTCGCGGCGTTTGTTGCGAACAAAATATAGCAAAATCAGTTCGTTACACCTGGCGCCCAAACAACGTGATTGCTTTAGAGTCTAGGAGTAACACAGCTTCAAGATGGGGAAGAAAAATTGGATTTACACGCTTCGCAAAGAGGAGTTGTGCGAAGTGTGCAGAGAGCTCGGTCTCGCAGCGGATGGAACCGTTGAGATCATGAGGGCACTGGTGGCAAGGTGGGTCGACGAGACGAAGGACGATGAAGTGATGGTGGTCGCGCGTGGATTTGAAGAGAAATACGCGCAGAGGTCCACGCCGAGGCAGAGAGCGGTGAGCGAATCGGAAAAGCTGATTCAAAGTCTGGCAGTGCCAGAAATGAAGAGTATAAGGACCATGGAGCCATAAGTGCGGAAGCCAGTCCCGGTAGAGGTGGACTATGCGAAAGTGGCGAAGCAAGTCCAAGAGTGGTCGTTCCGTTTCGACGGAACAGGAGATCCTCTCGAGTTCGTGGACCGAGTAGCATTATCTGCCAAAACATACGGGATGGATATAAACACAATCCCGCGGGCGATGCCAGAACTTCTCCAGGGCAGAGCGCAAAAATGGTTCTTAATGAACGATGAGGAGTGGACCTCTTGGAAGGAGTTCAGAAGGAGCTTCGAGGCCTTTTTCCTGCCGAAAGGGTACTTTGAAAAACTGGCAGACCAGGTTCGGCAGCGGAAACAGCAACGAGGAGAACCGTTCAAAGAATACATGCTGGACCTTCAGACGCTAATGAAGCCTTTAGGAAAGTCAACGAAGGAGGTCATTGAAAGGCTAGTGGAGAACTGCATGGCGCGCATGAAAATGTTAGTTGGACCGTACTCATGTGCATCGCTCGAGGAGGTTATGGGTCTGGCCGAGGAATTCGAGGAGCTGGCCTTGGAGGAAGAGGTTTTTAACAGGCAAGCCGCCACGGCAGACAGAGGGTGGCCAAAAGAAGAACGGCACCAGAAGCCAATGGAGCAACAGAGCCCCCAGGACAAGGGTGGGGGCAGAGATGGCAGCCGGAGGAGCAACGCCAAATGCCACTGCAACAGCAGCCGAGCCAGCAATGGACAGGCCCAAGGCAACAGCAGCAGAGTGAACGATGGGCAGCAAGCCAAAGCCAAAGGCAGCCAAACCTGCAGTGGGCAGCGACGCCTAGACAGGGACATATAGAAAACCCAGCGCAGGCATGCAACAGGTGTGGAGGCATGGCCCAGTGGGTGCAGGAACCCCAGAATTTTGTTCTGCAGGATGTGCGGCGCAGTAGGGGTGAGAAGCACAGAGTGCTGCCAAAGAGCGGGAAACGTGCAGCGATCTCAGCCGTACAGAGGAAGGCAGAGATCGCGGGGTGCTGCCTCTCAGAATTAGTTGGAGAATTAACAGGAGAAGATCAGCAGTTGGCGGCAGTCATCAAGGTCGGAGGTGCAGAAGTGAGGGCCATGATGGACACCGGGGCAACGGCTAGCTTCATCTCAGAAGAGGTAGCAAAGAACCTGGGAATCGCCGGAGAACGGAATGTTAGGGATGAATATATATACTCCAGAACAAAACGGTGGTGTCGCGAGAGAGAATCGAACGATAGTCGAAATGGCGAGAACTTTCAAGTATTCTAATCCAGAAATAAAATTTCCAGAAGCAATTTGGGCCGAGTTGGTCAGCACAGCAGTCTACGTTCTCAATAGGACGGGCAAATCTTCGTTGAAGGGTCTGAGCCCTTACCAACTTTGGCTGGGCAAGAAACCAAGAATCAAACATCTTCGAATCGTAGGATCGACGTGCTATGTACACATTCCATGCCAAAAAAGGAAGAAGATGTACGAAAAAGCTGAAAAGGGGTACCTGGTGGGTTACGACGGCGATGAGAGGTATCGTTGTTTATCGAGATTATTTTATCTCGTCGCGAAAAACGAAGGGAAAAATTGGTGGCTGTAAAAATAATTAAATTGCGAAAAAAACGACCGAAAACAAAAATGCGTGCACTCTTCGACGTTATAAATTCGGTTATATTCATATTAACAAAACCTTAAGCCTAGCTTATCTAGTGCGGCGAAGCGGGGCGAATTCATGGGAGAGCGCAAGTGAGAGTTTCACTTGCGCTCCCGCTCCGCCCTAAACTAACTTATACTAGACTTCATACAATTCCACTTATTATCTACATCTAATTATACACCGGCCCCGTTGAAGGCCTTCCTTAGGCTTCAACAATTGGCAGCCTTGCCAGCTTGTGGACTGCTCTCCGAAACAATGCTCCTGTACTCGTCCTGACGTCGGCGACCCTGACCCTTCCGTCCGCGCCGGCGTGAGTCTCGACGACCCTGGCGGTGATCCACTGCTGGGGCGGCTGGTTGTCCTCGGCGACCAGCACCAGATCGCCCTTCCTGGCGTCCTCCTGCTCCCGCTGCCACTGCGACCGCGCCTGTAGGCCCAAGACGTACTCCCGGGACCAACGCTGCCAAAACATTTGCTTGATTGACGAGACAAGCCGCCATCGCCGCAAGCACGTTAGACCCTGCTGGTCCGGGGTCCGCGGTGCTGGTGGGGCGATGAGCGGCCCGTCAACAGGTGCCCGGGAGTCAACGCCTCGCCGTCGCTTGGGTCCTGACTGAGGGCGCCCAGGGGCCTCGAGTTCAGGACGGCCTCGACTCCAACGAGGACGGTCTGCAGCTCCTCTGCGGTCAACTTTGCGCTGCCCACCGCTCGTAGGAGTAGGTGTTTTGCAGACTTCACACCTGCCTCCCATAGTCCGCCCATGTGCGGAGCCCGCGGCGGTATGAACGCAAATACGCATCCTTTTTTTGATGCGTATTGCCGCAGTTCGTCCGCTTCGCTCTCGATCTGGTGCCGCAGTGCCGCGAAGTGGCGACTCGCTCCGACGAAGTTCGTCGCGTTGTCGCAGTGCACGGTCTGCGGACATCCTCGGCGCCCAACGAACCTTTGAAAAGCCAATAGAAAGGAATCAGTTGACAAATCTGAAACTACTTCTAAATGTACTGCTTTAGACGAAAAACAAACAAACAGGGCAATGTAGGACTTATATGGTGGCCTACCACGAATTTTCAAGGTCGTCTCAATAGGGCCACAGAAATCCACGCCACATATGGAAAATGGGCGGAGAGCACGAACTCGATCTAAGGGTAAATCTCCCATGATTTGAGTCATCAGATGAGGCTTGCATTTAAAACAGCGTATGCATGACCGCACTATCTGACTGCAGACTTCCTGCGCGTTTACTATCCAAACGCGCTGTCGCAAGAGACTCACTAGTGCTCGTGGACCCACATGAAAATTCGACTCGTGCAAGTATCGGACGTAGCTCTGAACAAATTGAGAGCGCTTCGTCAACAATACTGGAAACTTGGCATCGTACGAAATAGGAGCATTAGCTAGTCGCCCCCCGACCCGCAACAACGAAAAGGTAAGCCCAGCCTGAGAGGTTTCCTGGACAAACGGACTTAGCTTCTGTAGGCTTGGGCTAACAACAAGATTTTTTCTAACATTTTTAATTTCCTCTTGATACTCGTGCGCTTGGACTATCTGGACAATTTTATTAAACGCGTCTCGATATTCTACAGGGGAAGGTACATTATCAGAAGGAACTACTAATTTTTTACATTTCTTTATAAAGCGGACCATGTAAACGAACACTCGCAGCAGTTTTAAGTGAGAGGAAAATCCTTCTATCACTTCCAACAAATATGAGGTAGAGACCATTGCAGTCAGTCCGACCGCATTCTTCTTTGCTTCCATCTGCAAAATCTCTGGGGACGGATCAAACCGAGGGCTCGTTGGCCACTTATCTTCCGGCTCCGTTAAAAACGATGGACCTGTGAACCAAATTGATTCTATCGTTTCCTTTACGTCTCCACCTCTTGACACAATATCTGCCGGGTTCTGTTTAGTTGGTACATGCCGCCACGTGCTATCCTCTGACCACTCTTGAATCTCAGCAACTCTATTTGATACGAACGTTGACAACGACGATGGATGGGAACGAATCCAATGAAGACAAACTTCCGAATCTGACCAATATACACTTCGTTCGATCGGTGCTTTGATAAGAGGTTTTATTTTGCGACAGAGGTCCGCGAGAAGGTGAGCGGCACATAACTCAAGACGGGGGAGCGTCTTTGTCTTGAGCGGCGCTACTTTCGACTTTGCTGTCAACAATGAGACTTTACTACCTTCTGCAGATTTGCAACGGATATAGACGCAGGCTCCATAGGCTCTCATCGATGCGTCAGAAAAGGCATGAATTTCAATTGGTGACATTGGCTCACTCATCACAAATCTCGGTATTGAGATCTCTTCTAACTGTGACAAGGCAAGCTGAATCTTGTTCCATGCGGTTTCCAAGTGCAGTGGAATGGACTCATCCCAATCTAGCTTATTGAGCCAAAGTTCCTGTAACAGGATCTTTCCTTTAATAAGGATCGGGCTTAATAAGCCAAGAGGGTCGAAAAGCTTTGACGTCACCGAAAGAATATTCCGCTTAGTCGCCCTTTGACCCATGACTGACATATCAATTTCGAATTTAAATACATCATCTTTAGGAACCCAAACGATTCCTAATGTTTTTGTCAGCTCTGAGTCCGAAAGTGTTATTGGCTTAACCGTGCTCTCGGATGCAGTAACTTCAGGCGAGTTTGAAAACCACTTGCTCAATTCAAACCCAGCGTTTTGAAGAACCTGAGTTACTTCAGACTTAATTGTCTTTAGCTCCTCCACGCAACCAGCACCCGTTAACATGTCGTCGACGTAAAAGTCAGACCCAATAACTTTAGCAGCTCGAGGGAATGTATTTTTCGCGGATTCACTCAACCTCTTCAAACACCTTATGGCCAGGAATGGGGCTGGTGCAGTGCCATACGTAACGGTGTTGAGCTTGCACAATTTCAAGGACTCAGACGGGTCTTTTCTCCACACTATCAACTGGTATCGTCGATCTGCTTCATTTACCATCACTTGACGATACATCTTTTTTATGTCGGCTACCAGAGCGAATTTGTTTAGCCGAAATCTAAGAAGAGTTGAGTAAAGCTCTTCCTGAATTGTTGGACCCACCATCAACAACTCATTTAAACACTTTTGTGTGGATGTCTTGCAGGACGCATCGAAAACGACTCGAAGTTTGGTCGTTGTACTTTGCGGCCGCAAGACACACTGGTGGGGTATGACGTAGTGTGGAGAAGCAAGAACGTCATTGCTTGCAGGGGACATATGGCCTAGGGATTCGTATTCTTCCATAAATTCCAAATACATTTTCTTTAAGTTCGGATCTCGAGATAATCTTCTCTCGAGCGACAGAAATCGGCGTTTGGCTATCTCGAATGAATTGCCCAAAACGCTTGGATCCGACTTAAATGGAAGTTTAACTTCAAATCGACCTGAAGGCAGTATTCTTGTAGTCTTCCGATAATGTTCCTCACATAGCTCTTGTTCTGGCGACAACATCTTTTTAGAAGATGGAACTTCTTCCAACGACCAGAATTTTTTCAAGTTTTTGTCTATTGACTCTAATATTTCCTCTTGGCAATTCAGACTAGAGACCGGCTGTGGAGGAGTTGAGGAATTTGCCAGATATTTTCCCGATACTATCCACCCAAGGAGAGTTTTTTGAAGGATGGGATGGTTCGGACCTTGTTTTATTTGGCCAACGGACAACAGTTCGAAAAATGACTCAGCTCCAATTAGCATATCTATCCGCTGAGGTTTGTAAAAATATGGGTCTGCTAACGGCAAGTTCTTTGGTAGGGTCCAATCTTTCACGTTCACTGACTGATCAGGGTGATAGCCTGAAATGGTTTTCAAAACCCAAAAGTCGAACGGAAACTCGCTACCATTTACTCTCGACTTCACCACGGTGTGTATCTTTTTCTTAACTTGTGAATTAGTTTGACCAATTCCAAGCAAGTTGATGCACGATTCCTCCCTACGGATCTGTAAGCGTTGAGCAAGATCTTCTGTAATAAAATTCATTTGTGACCCTGAGTCAAGTAATGCTCGGGCCAAGATGTGCTCACCATTTTTTGTGCGAACGCTTACGATCGACGTTGCTAACAAAACCCTTTCTACAGACGACGCATGCAAAACATGTGAAGTAGAAGGGCCATCATTCGTTAACTCTGGAGGAGGATTTTGTGTGGGTGGTGGTAATGCTAAGCTATTTTCGGTCACTGTAAATCGGTGCAGAAGTTTATGGTGCGATCTTGAACAGATTTGGCACCTGGTCGATTTACAATTCGCTACCGTGTGACCTTTTCGCAGACAATTCAAACATAGGGAGGCTGACTTAACAAACTCGAACCTTTGCATTACAGCAAGGCGAGCGAACGGACTGCACTGGGCCAAAAAATGGTTGTTGGCGTTACAATAACTGCAAGCTGGTTTGGCGTTGGTAGAAGAACAAGCCAACGAAGTTCTATTCAGTTGCTTGCTGAACCCAGTTCTTTCTTGCTTTGGTTTGCCAGTCTCTTCAGCGGACAGATGCTGGTATCTACGATTTAGTATTTTTTCGAAATCGGACCACAGCGGCAATTCCTCATAATCCAGTGACTCTTCCCATTTTTGCTTGGTCACTGGATCCACTCTACTCAAAACTAAATGAATAATCATTGAGTTTGCAATTTTAGTATCATCTCCTATGGATAATAGTGATCCATAAATGGATGATACAGTGTCGATGAGACCCCTCAACGACGACGCAGACGGCTGGGAAATTTTCGGAAGGCTGAACAGTTGACGTATTTGGTTCGCAAAGATGAGACATTCGTTATCATAAACTCTTTTTAAACTAGCGATAGCTTTGGCGTAATTACTCTCGGTGACCTGGAATGCCTTGACAGTTCCTAAGGCTTCACCAGAGAGGCAAGAAATTAAATGATTAAATTTCTCGATAACTGGAATGTTCACATCTTTGTCAACTAATGTCTCGAAAAGACTTATGAAATTTTTGAAATCCGAATAATTTCCACTGAATTTTGGCAATGCCAAACTAGGAAGTCGAGCTCGAGTTGGGGCTGCAGAAATTGCAGTAGCTGAACGGGAGTCTTCAGCTGAATTCAAGGCATTACATAAGGACATAATCCTTGCCTTCGTAGTTATTCCTAATTCTTCCAACTCGGCTCCGAAATCATCCATTTCATCTATTTGCTCGATCTGGTCTTGCAACTCATTTGCTTTAGAAATTGCCTCATCTAAAACCTGAAGCCTGCATTCTAGCTCGGTTTTGTTTAGAGGAAGTGATCCATCTTCCAAACGTTCCTCCAACCGGCGAATGCTTTTAACTTTGACATTTAATCTTTTTTTTAAGTCAATAAGAGTCGTGGAATTAAGTTTTTGTTTAGTACTTTCCATTTTAAAAAAATTTGTTTTTTCAATACAAAAACGAAAACGATGCAAATTTAAGATTTAATAATTTATTTCAAATTTTTTATTAATTTTAAAATATTAATATTAAAAATTTATTAAATTTTTTATTTATTAAATTTTTCTAAAATTTATTTAAAAATTTTTGAATTTAATTCAACAACAAAAAAATGCGAAAACGAAATAATTAATTAATCTTATTTAAATATAATAAATAATTTATTAAATTTAACCAAATCTAAATTGATTAATTAATTGATAACGAATTATTTAACGATTAGGCACAGAGTATCCAAAAAAATAGTTGGTCGCCAATGACACCAAAACCAATATGCTCGACCAAATTGTAGGGGAGCGCGTCACTTGGCAGACCGGTAAACTATACGCGCCAAAAATGCATATACATACATACATACAGCAGCGGATAACGGTGGGAAACGAAAACGAGAATATTATCGCTGCATCTATTTGTATGTATGTAAACCAAATATATATGCACCTTTATTTTATCTGTAATAAATAAAATAATTTTGGCTGCACGATAGTATTTATTTGGACGATTTGTAAATTCGAGAACGAGGGGTAGGGGGCGACAGTGAGTGCAAATAATATAAATATTCTCTTTTTTATTCTATCCACAGGCAGTACATTTAGGTTAGCACATATATTTATAATTAAAATTTTAGAATTTTTATATATGTTGTTATTTATTTTTGCTCTACTATTTTTTCTACGTACGTATGCGCCAAGAATTGAAAGGAGGGTGCAATATTCCAGCACAAGACGGATTTTAATTTGTCTTATCTCAACTTTCAATTTTTTGCACAAATACCTGGGTTTCTGCTTTCGGATCCTTTAATCCTGCGGCCACTTTCCTTTCACAATTGATGCAGGTGCAGTGCATGGGGACGACGAATCCTTCCAGTAGCAGCTATGTAGAAGTTTGTTTCGCGACGCGGAGAATTCTTTAATTTGTGTTTTGAATTCACTGGCACAACCGTCGCGAGCAACTCTTTTTTTTTTTTTGAATATATGTATGTAAATATGTAATATATATATTATATATGTTATGTGTCACTGTCACTATTTTTTGTTGCTTTTTTATTTATTTAATTATACTACAGTCCACCCGGGGGCGCCAAAATGTTTATCGAGATTATTTTATCTCGTCGCGAAAAACGAAGGGAAAAATTGGTGGCTGTAAAAATAATTAAATTGCGAAAAAAACGACCGAAAACAAAAATGCGTGCACTCTTCGACGTTATAAATTCGGTTATATTCATATTAACAAAACCTTAAGCCTAGCTTATCTAGTGCGGCGAAGCGGGGCGAATTCATGGGAGAGCGCAAGTGAGAGCTTCACTTGCGCTCCCGCTCCGCCCTAAACTAACTTATACTAGACTTCATACAATTCCACTTATTATCTACATCTAATTATACAATCGTATTTACTTACCAGAGAAGCACAAAGTAGTCGTGTCGAGGGATGTAAAATTTCAAGAGAAATTCAGCAACTGTGAACCAGGTGTCAACCTACCTTTCCAAGATTTAGGATCCAAGGACGTCGAAGAAGACAAGGAAGAAGAAGACGTGAGTTTGCACCAGACAAAGGACGAAGACAAGGAAGAAGAAGACGCGAATTTGCACAAGAGCGAGGACGAAGACACACTCCAGGAGCAAGACTTGAAAGAAGACACAGCCGAAACAGGAAGCGAAGACAATTACGAAACCGGAGTAGAAACAAGCTTTGACGAAGAAAACAACAAGAGAAAAATTCAATCAATGCGGTTGAGGGATCGTTCGAAGTTGAAGAGACCGGAGCGTCTGGATGACTACTTAGCAGCAGCCGAGAATTTTGTGCTGGAGAGTCCAGATTCCTTCCATGAAGCCATCAACAGCAACGTCGAGTGGAAAAAGGCAATGGACAGGGAAATTGATTCCTTACATCAGAATGAAACTTGGAGCTTGACAAGACTCCCCAGAGGATCGAAAGCACTTCCGTGCAAGTGGGTCTATCGAGCCAAAACCCACCCCGACGGAAGTATCGACCAATACAAAGCTCGATGGTCATCAAAGGATTCGCCCAGAGACGAGGGATTGATTACGACCAAACTTTTAGCTGTGTCGCAAGAATGGAAACAATCCGCTCAGAGTTGAGCGTTGCAGCCAAAAATGATATTTTTTTGTTTTAGTTTGACGTCTTGACAGCTTTTCTATATGGTGAATTGCACGACAAGGAAATTTACATGCAACAACCTGAGGGATAAGAGCAAGGACAGGGGCTTCTTTGCAGATTGAAGAAGAGTCTCTACGGGCTTAAGCAAGGGCCGAGATGTTGGCAAGAACGCTTCGGAGGTTTCCGGCGGAAACACAATTTCAAAGTCAGCAAGGATCCATGTGTCTACGTCAGGGAAAGAAATGGCAAAAAGATTCTACTCGTTGTTTACGTAGATGACGGACTCGCCGCAGCAACAGATACGCAAGATTTGGAAGAATTTTTGGACGAGTTAAAATCAGAGTTCAAAATGGTCTCAAGCAAGGCTGAGTGCTTCTTGGGACTCGAAATCAAGAAACAAGAAAATGGACTAAAAATTAGTCAACAAGGATATGCCCCAAGGATTTTGGAGCGATTCAGATTCTCGGATTGCAAAGCTGTTTCAACCCCACTTCTCAAGAATTTGGAAATTACGACAGCAGAAAAAGAATCAAAGACGACTGCGTTCCCTTATCGCCAAGCCATCGGAGCTCTCATGTACCTCATGCTTGGAACTAGGCCAGACTTGGCTTTCAGCATCGGATTTCTTTCAAGAACGCTTGAAAATCCTACCAAAGAAAACATTGCACAAGTAAAGAGGGTTTTCCGTTACATTTCCGGAACAACCAACGTTGGGATAGTCTATAGGAAACAGAAGAAAGGAATCCTCGAATGCTACAGCGATGCTGACTTGGTGGCTGCACGAAGACTGGGAGATCTACATCGGGGATCATCATCATGTTTGCCTCAGGAGCAATTTCATGGAAAAGTCAAAGGCAGGCCATGGTGGCCATTTCTACTACAGAGGCTGAGATCGTAGCAGCCAATGAAGCTGCAAAAGAAATAATTTGGCTTAAAAGATTGTTTCAGGAAATCGACAGATTGGACCGAGCCCCGATTCTCCAGGTCGATAATACTGCTGCCATAAGGCTGGCCCAAAACCCCGAATTCCATCGCAGGACCAAGCACATAGCCAACAAGCATTTCTTCATCAGGGAAAGAATTGCTCAGGGAGAATTTGGAATCGAACAAAGAAACCGACTGAAGAACAACTCGCAGATATGATGACAAAGCCGATCCCCAATACTCGTCTCCGGATTCTTTGCAACAAGATTGGACTCTTCTGAAGGGAAAAACACCATTTATTTTGCTTTATATAGAGTCATCAAATTTTCAAGTTTGTCAATTGAATTGTTATTTTTGAGTTCTCACAAAAATACCCGCCAAGTCAGAGGGCGCTTTTAATATCATATCGATTGTATCAAATCAAAACTTAAACACATAACTTAAAAGCTGTCGAAGAAAGTAAATAAACGAGAGTTTGATATTCAAGATATATCGTTTATTTACTGGCCTAAATAACTTAAGAAGTAAAAGTTATAATACGGAAAGCAACAAGGAGACGAGTAAAGTTGGACAACGGGAGCCACACCGAGACTCAAATGGTACTCCTAACAACTGCAAGCTTTGCCAACAAGACAAAGGAGTTGAATATGTTAGTGTTGCCAGGCATGGGAGACAGCGCGGTGCTTGGATGGGATTTCCTCGCAGAATTCGGCACAAAAATAAACTGCGCAGGCCACCAAGTCACGATCCCGAAAAGAGAAAGATGGAGCGGATGCTTGGAGGATAGGCTGTCCATAGCCATAACTGGACCCTCGGAAGAATGGGAGAGCGAGCGGGACAAGAAGTTCATCGAAGAGGAGCTGGCGGCGTTCACAAATCAGAAGGGTTGTTCAAACATAACCCAGCATAGGATCACGATGAAGGACGACATCCCAATAAAACAAAGATATTACCCAAAAAACCGCAAAATACAGGGGGAAATCAATGGAAAAGTGGAAGAGCTGCTGGAGAAGGGATGTATCGAGCCGTCCAATAGCGGCTACAGCTCACCCATTGTCATGGTGAGGAAAAAGACGGGTCAGTGGAGGATGTGCACGGATCAACACGGATCAACGCAAAATCAGTAAAAGATGCGTACCCTATGCCAAGGATAAACTTCATATTGGAGCAATTGAGGGAGGCAAAATTTTTCAGCAGCCTCGACCTGAAGGATGGCTATTGGCAAATCCCACTGGAGAAAGAGAGCAGGAAGTATAAGGCCTTTACGGTACCAGGGAAAGGTCTGTACCAGTGGAAGGTGATGCCATTCGGATTAAACTCGGCCTCGGCAACATTTCAAAGGGCCTTAGACCAGGTCATAGGCCCGGACATGGCTCCGCACGCATATGCGTATCAAGATGACATTATCGGGATCGGACGCACGAAGGAGGAGCATATGGCAAATTTGAAGGAAGTGTTCCGAAGACTGAAGGCGGCAAACTTAAGGATAAACAGAGATAAGTGCCATTTCTTCAGGGAAGAGCTGTTGTACCTGGGCCACCGGATAACAAGTAAAGGGATTGGTATGGATCCGGGAAAAATCGCAGCGATTACGGAATTGGAACCCCCGACAAACGTGAAAGGTACGGCAATTCATCGGGATGGCGTCGTGGTATCGGCGATTCGTCCCTGATTTCGCTGCGATTCGTCCCTGATTTCGAAGAAAGTGGGAGTGGACGGCAAGACACCAAGAGGCGTTTGAGAAGTTAAAGTCGCGTTTAGCAGGATTTAGCATTTAGGATCCAGTGCTAGCATGCCCCGATTTCACGAAGAAGTTTGTGCTGCAAACAGATGCCAGCGACTACGGCGTGGGGGCAGTACTGACGCGGGCGAGCGAGTGATCGCTTACGCCAGCCGAACGCTAATAGGCGCGGAGAAAAATTACTCGGCAACGGAGAAAGAGTGCCTGGCAATTAAATGGGCCATTCGACAGATGAGACCATACCTGGAGGGGTACCAGTTCGACGTGATCACGGATCACATGGCGCTGAAGTGGTTGAACAATATAGAGAGCCCACTCGGAAGGATCGCGAGATGGGTCTTCGAATTGCAACAGTACGATTACGTTATCAGCTACAGGAAAGGCAAGCTGAACGCAAGCTGAGCGGATGCACTTTACCGCCAGCCGATCGTGGAGAAGCTGAGGAGTGCCACAGCAATCGAAGACACGGAATTCCTTTGGATAGGCTCACTGAAGAAGAAGATAAAGGAAAACCCACAGAAGTATCCGGAATACGTTGAGGAGGCAGGCCTGATTTACCGACATGTTCCACACAGAGCCGGGAGCGAGGAAGTGGCATCGTGGAAATTATGTATGCCGATGGACATGTCGGGACACAACAGCGGGACATCTAGGCGGAAGAAAAACAATCGCGAAAGTAGCAGCAAGGTACTTCTGGCCAGGGATGCAAAGGGACGTAAGGAACTATGTCAGGAAGTGCGAGACATGCATCCGGTATAAACCAAGCCAGATGCAGCCCGCAGGGAAAATGCCGACTCATCTCCCAGAGGAGCCGTGGGCGACGGTATGTGCGGACTTCGTGGGACCGTTTCCGATGTCCAAGCATGGAAACACCATGCTATTGGTGATGATCGATCGGTTTTCAAAATGGACAGAAATGGTCCCAATGCAAAAATCCACAACGGAGACGCTGCAAAAGGCAATCCGTGAAAGGGAAATCGCTAGATACGTGTGGCCAAAGATGATGGTGACTGACAATGGTGTCCATTTCACCAGTAGGAGCTTCAAAAAATTTCTCGAGGAGGTCGGGATTCGTCATCAGAACCATACACACCGCAGGAAAACCGATGGGCGATGATCGCCCAGTTTGCAGGCAAGGACCAAAGGACATGGGACGAGCACTGGCCAGAATTGATGCTGGCGGTGAACTCGAGCGTGTCGGACTCCACGGGATACTCACCTTGCTTCAAACCCCAAGGCAGAGAGCCAAGAATGCCGAAAGCAATATTCGACAAAGGGGCATTGGGGACAGGAGAAGCACAAGCCACTTCTCAGAAAATGCGGAAAAATTGCAGGAAGTGTTCGAACTGGTGCGGAGGAACATGGAGCGCGCGGCGCAGGAGCAAGCCCGGCACTACAACCTCAGGAGGCGGGAGTGGAGCCCAAAGATCGGCGACACGGTGTGGGCAAAGGAGCACCATTTGTCCAAGGCGGCCGAAGGATGCTGTGTTTAGAAATACGGAAGAAGAGAAAGGCATCAAGGGCAGACGGCATGCCGGAGGAGCCGGCACGGCGGCGCGCACTGAAGAAGGCAAAAGAGGAATCACCGTGAAACGTAACGGTCCCGGCTGGCCTCCGCGGCCGCGCTCGAAGGTCATAGGAAACAGCGGGGACGGCGGAGAACGAAGCGGCCGGCGACGGCGCTGCTGTGTTTAGAAAATGTACAAAACACAGAAATGCATTTGGAATGACCACGGGGGGTCGTGGGGTATCTGGACGATGTCCGATGACCGGCACAAAAACAATGCGGATCGGAGGCCCAAGCAGGGCAATCGGGGGAGGGTCAATAAAGAAAGCCCGCCGATAGAAAGACGGCGGGATTGGAGAAAGTTATCGAAAAGAAACGGAGAACCAAGGATTAACGCCTGGAAGCGAGAGTTGCAAGGAGTAACGGGCGCCTCAGGCACTATATAAGGAGGGCCTATGGAGCAAATCGGGACCGAGTATTCTAGGGAAGCTGGAAGAGTTGAGTGAAAGACCCCCCGTGGGTAAGTCTGACATTCTAGTAGGAAAGTTTCCTTGGTGGAATTAGGAGTACAGGCTGAAGGACCCCCCGTGGGTAAGTCCGACAGTCTTAAGTGCGGGCTTTAAAGCGAGTGAGCAAGGATCTTCGATCAATAGCTTAAGGACCCCCTGTGGGGAAGTCCGGCGACGGTACGCGAGTCCGCCGCAGCCCACAAGTAAAACCACGCTGGGACACCCCGGGAAAGTCAGTAGAATCCTGATCCAGGCGCTGGGCGTATGCACAGCGTATCACCTGGAGTTAAAGGAGACGCGACTCCCAAACCTCTGGCCTACCATAGATCCTACGGAGCGTAGGCACGCAGGCGTTTGGAGGCGAGTGGCGAACGCGACCGGGGGCGTGTCCTGTGCGGTAGGTAGGCCCTTCGTGCACTGATCCGGCCACTAAGCAGCGAGGAGCATATCCTGCCCGGCGTATGCCTGGGAGGTGAGCCACTCGGTCTGTTAACACGGATTAGGCCACGGCGAAAGGGCAATCCCAGCGAGCCAAAGATTCCGAAGGTCCACGGCACCCGGAACGGAGGAGCAGCAACAGCAGAGGCGACGACGAGGGAGCGACGGCAACAACGAGAAAGCAGCAGCATCGACGAGGGAGCAGCAGCGTCAGAAAAGCAGCGACGACGAGGGAGCGGCGGCGACGGACGAGCAGCGGCAGCAGAAGATCAGCGCGGAAGACAGCAGCAACAACACAGGCCCCGCAACCAGAGTCCGTAAGTCCGAACGAAGGGAACCGAGAGCCGTTTCGGTGCCAGGCACCAAGACCGCACGACCTGCCGGGCGCAAGCTTTGGGAGGGCGTGTGTATTGGCACCAACCCGGAGCGGGGATCGGGGATCAACGGGAGGGCGAGCGGTCGGTCGGCTGAGCCAAACAGCCGGTGAAATTTTCTTATTCTTTGTAAAGTAAAGTCAATAAAGGGGATTTGATTGAAACGAAGCGTTCCGTGTTATTTCCGGGTTCGGGCAATCACGTCAAATCTATAAATTCGGTGGAACATACCCTCAACCTCTGTGAGCTAGTCGCGGCGTTTGTTGCGAACAAAATATAGCAAAAACAGTTCGTTACACAGTATAAAATATTATACAGAGTAATAAGCTGAAAATTAATCCCACGAACCTTAATGATTCAAAAGAAGATTAAATTTTAAAGTAAAAAGCATTCGCCGGTTAGAGGAACATTTGGAAGTTGGATTACTTCCTCTAGAAAAGACCAAGCTAGAGTGCAGGCTTCAGGGTTTAGATGAGACAATTTCAAAAGCTAAATGAGTTGCAAGACCAGATTGAGAAGTTAGATGAAATGGATATAATTGGAGAAGAGTTGGAAATATTAGCAATAACAATCAAGTACCAAGCAACCATGATTATTGTTATCAATATAAGGTGATACTAAAATTACAAACTCAATGATTATTCATTTAGTTTAGAGTAGAGTAAATCCAGTGACCAGGCCAAAATGGGCTGGTGGGCCAAAATGGGGTCTCGATTATGAGGAATTTCCACGGTGGTCCGATTTCGAAAAAATATTAAATCACATGTACCAGCACCTGTCCGCAGAAGAGACTGGCAAACCAAAACAGGAGAAAATTGGGCTTACAAGCAACTTAATAGAAGTTCGTTGGCGTGCTCATCTGCCAACACCAAACCAGCTTGCAAGTTATTATAATGCACAATACCATTTTTGGCCCAGTGCAGTCCATTTGCTTGCAGCCTCACTCTGTTTGAATTGTCTGCGAAAAAGTCACACGGTAGCGAAGTGCAAATCGACTAGATTTCAAATCTGTGCAAGATCGCACCATAAACTTTTGCACCGATTTACAGTGACTGAAAATAATTTAGTGTTCCCAGCACTAAAAGAAAATCCTCACGTTAACGAATTATGGCCTTTCTGCTCCACATGCTTTGCATGCGTTGTCCCTAGAAAGGGTTTTGTTAGCGACGGCGATCGTAAGCGTTCGAATAAAAAATGGGGAGCTCATATTGGCTCGAGCATTATTTGACTCAGAGTCACAAATGGATTTCATTACTGAAGATCTTGCTCAACGCTTACAGATGCGTAGGGACAAATCGTGAATAAATTTGTTTGGAATTGGTCAAGCTGATTCACAAGTAAATAAAAAGATGCACACAGTGGTGAAGTCGAATTTATGGTAGTGAGTTTCCGTTCAACTTTTGGATTTTGAAAAACAATTTCAGGCTATCACCCTGACCAGTCAGTGAACTTGAAAGATTGGACCCTACCAAAGAACTGGCCATTAGCTGACCCATATTTTTTGAAACCTCAGCGGATAGATATGTTAATTGGAGCTGAGTCATTTTTCGAACTTTCGTCCGTTGGTCAAATAAAGCAAGGTCCATACTTCAAAAAACGGGAAAATATATGGTTACTTCCTCAACTTCTCAACAGCCGGTCTCTAGCCTGAATTGCCAAGATAAAATAGTCAATAGACAACTATTTTAAAAAATTCTCGTCGTTGGACTTCATCTTCTAAAAAAATTTTGTCGCCAGAACGGGAATTATGTAAGGAACTACTCGGAAAACAACTAAAATACTGCTTTTAGGTGAATTTGAAGTTAGACTTCCATTTAAGTCGGATTCAAGCGTTTTGGGAATCTCTTATTCGAGATAGCCGTTTTCTTTAGCTCGAGAGAAGATTATCTCGAGATCCGACCTTAAAGAAAATGGATTTGGAACTTATGGAAGAATACGAATTCCTAGATCATATGTCCCCAGCAAGCAATGATGTTCTTGCTACTCCACACCGAAATGTTTAAATAATTTGTTGATGGTGGGTCAAAAAATGCAGGAAGAGCTGTACTTAACTCTTCTTCGGTTTCGGCTAAACAAATTCGGCTAAACAATGGGTCAGACTTTTACGCCGACGACATGTTGACGGCTGCTGGTTGCGTGGAGGAGCTAAAGACACTTAGGTCCGAAGTAACTCAGGTTCTTCAAAACGCTGGATTTTTTTTTTTTTTTTTTTTTTTTTTTTGCGCGGTTCCCACTGCATACGTACAGCCCACCTCCCGTCCAACCGACCGAGGGACGCTGCCGCGTAACGTACGGCTCGAATCGCGGGAATAGATCCGAGATAGATAAGCGAGGATTAGGAGAAAGATATTATTTAAGATTGATTAGTTTAAGATTTAAGATTGTTAGTAGAGCAAAGTGATAAGATGTGGTAGAGACCATTGTAGTCCGAACATAATACCCTGAACGGATCGTGTTTGGCATATGTCGAACTACAATGGCTGAGGAGTAGAGGACGAAAGTTTCTGGTCCTTCTACTAGGAATGTTAAAATTTAAACGTGTTAGTAAATGCTGGCTGTCTATATTTCCATAAATAAGATTATATAGAAACATGACACCCAGCATCGTTCTACGATTTGTTAATGTTGGTAAGTTGATTAGTAAAAGTCTACTATGATAAGAGGGGAGGTAAAGATTTGCATCCCAATTAAGTCCCCTAAGAGCAAAAGTAAGATTCAATGTGATCTTGGTGTACTCCATATTGAGGACTCCAGACACACGATCCATACTCAAGAATCGGACGGACCAGTGATGTATATAACGTTTTAGTTATGTACGGGTCATTAAATTCTTTTGACCATCTTTTAATAAAACCAAGCACACCCATAGCTTTATTAACCATGGTAGATACATGGTCGGTAAATTTAAGTTTCAAATCTAATAGGACACCTAGATCGTTAACCTGAGTTAATCGTTCTAAGGCGTTCCCATAGAGAAAGTACATAGCCTGGTGAGGACTAGATCTGTAAAAAGACATAAGTTTACATTTCGATCCGTTAAGCTTTAGGCTATTTGCTAAACACCAATTTTGAAGTTTATCCAAATCGGATTGAAGTCTAGACTGGGCGCTAGTGAATTTATACTGAAGGCATAGCTTAACGTCATCAGCGTACATAAGTACAAGTGAATTAGTTAAGGCAAGGGGCAAGTCGTTAATAAACAGAGTAAAAAGTAGGGGTCCAAGATGGCTTCCTTGGGGCACCCCCGATGTGGCGCGGACTACACGCGAGGTAACATCTTTAAAGAAAACACGTTGGGTTCTCCCTGATAAGTAGCTCGAAATCCACATAAGAAGATCAGTTGGGAATCCCAAAAGACTGAGTTTACTTATAAGAAGCGAATGGTTAACAGAGTCAAATGCTTTACTGAAGTCAGTGTATATGACGTCTGTTTGTAAGCCATTCCGGAAGCCATCCGTGATAAAAGATGTTAGCTCCAATAAGTTGGTAGTGGTGGAGCGGCGCTTCATGAAGCCATGCTGGCACGGAGTTATTATTGAACTACATAGGTGTTGCAAATGTGGAGTGATAAGTTTTTCAAAAAGCTTTGGAATTGCTGACAATTTAGAGATGCCTCTATAATTAGCAGCGTCGGATTTTTTCCCTTTTTTATGCAGCGGAATAATGAAGGATTCCTTCCACATAAGGGGAAAGATCGAAGTTACCAGCGATAGATTAAAGAGTTTAACAAGCGGTTTGCACAGTGCCTCGGCGCAGTACTTCAGAACACAGCCTGGTACTCCATCAGGGCCTGGCGAATACACGGGCTTAACCTTAAGAAGATCCGATAACACACCACTTTGATCGAAAGATGGGCAAAATATAAGGTTGGCTGATTGGATATTATAAGTGTAAGGCTGAGCTAAACTGCTGCTAGGTGAATAGGTAGTTTGAAAAAACTGTGCAAAGAGATCGGCCATTGCCTGATCGGTGTTCGCATAAGAGTTCTCAAACGTAAGCAGTGGGGGAAAAGATACATGTTTACGCTAAGTGTTTACAAAGTTATAAAACTGCTTCGGATCCTGAGTAAACTGAATCCTGCAGCGGCGAATATAACTCCTATAACATTCTGCGTTATGCACGGTGAAATTGGACCGAGCTACTAAGTATCTTGAATAACTAACTGTACAGCCAGATAATCTATGTTTGTTTAAAAGTCTACACATACTATTCTTTAAATTTATAAGTTGCCTTGTATACCAAGGCGGATTCGTTGAAGCGGACGGATATTTCCACGGCACGCAAGCGTCGAAAAATATGTTCAAAGTGTAATAAAATTTTTGTAATGCGATGTTTATATCCTCGCATGCCAGTAAATCAGACCAATCAAATTCCAAAATTAACTTGTTTAATTTCATAAAGTCAGCCTTACGAAAGAAACGAACTTTCTGAGATTTAACTGTAGACTTAAGGTCAAAAAAGTAATTACTTTCGATTGAAACCTCAAGAGTGGGATGATATGGATCCTCAAGGTTAGAAAGGGGCAAAGTTCTGGAAAGAGTCCATCAGGATCAGAAACGAAACATAAGTCCAACAGCCGACCTAAAGAATTTCTAACGTGGTTAATTTGCCCGAGTGACATGTCGAACATGCCCTCAGGGAAGTCATGGTGGGAGTTAAGCTGTAAAGACGGTGAATTATCAACATTTGACCACATAAGTTCTGGGATATTAAAGTCACCCAGAGCTATCAGCTGGTCACCATCAGACAGACGATCGAAAACCAAACGAATAGCGGACAAATGTTGCCAGTATGTTGGCGGTTCGGACGAAGGTGGTATGTACGAACAGGTAACATACAAAGATTGATCGGACAAAGTGATTTTGATGCAAAGAAATTCAATGTCACCAAACTCTTGTGATTTTACCTCTTCAGAAGCGAATTTGGAGTCTACAGAAATTAGCACTCCTCCTCCCCTTCGCAAAGTTCTATCACATCTGAAAGTGGTGTACCTACTAGGAAAAACTTCGGAGCTTAAGATCTCCGCCTTTAACCAAGTTTCTGTAAATACAATAATGTGGGATGCTAAAAAAGAACTATCAGAATACAGTTTGGGAAGTTTACTACGTAACCCTCTTGTATTCTGATAGGTAAGTGTTAATGAAGACATTAGTTTTTTGAGATTGAGGAAGATGAGGTGGAAGGTTGATCAGTGGCCTTAACATGTGGGAGTTTATACCCACAGGTTTGGTTATTTTTTTTTTCACCGTACTTGGCTGATGTTCTTGGACGAAAATGTTATCCGGCCAAAAGCTGGCGGAACAGATCGTCTTGAACATCTGCAAGGGCACACGTATTTTGAAAGATGACGTGTGCCTGGTGTAAGAATATTTGAATTTTGTAATATCCACCACCTTTATGTCGGCTTTTGCTTTGGCTTTGATGTAAGCCGAGATATCAATCTCCGAAGTATCAGGGGCAAGCCGGGAAACAAAAATGTGTTTTGATGGTGGGATCACCTGCAAGGGTTTTGGTGCCGCCGTAACTGATACTGCGGCATCAGTGCGTACCGGGGGTCCGGACGGTTTATTACCCTGTTTGGTGACTGTTACAGGATGGTGACTGTTACAGGACATTTGAATTGAGTAAGTGGTTTTCAAACTCGCCTGAAGTTACTGCATCCGAGAGCACAATAACACTTTCGTACTCAGAGCTGACCAAGGCATTGGGATTCGCTTGGGTTCCCAAAGATGACGTGCTTAAATTTTAAATTGATACTTCAGTCATGGGTCAAAGGGCGACCTTTTTTTGGGTCAAATGCGAAACATTTTTTCGGTGACATCAAAGCTATTCGACCCCCTTGGCTTCTTAAGCCCAATCCTTATTAAAAGAAAGACCCTGTTGCAGGAGCCTTGGCTTAATAAACTAAATTGGGATGAGTCGATTCCTCCGCATTTGGAATCAAAATTTAGCTTGCCTTGCCACAGTTAGAAGATTAAAATCTTAATACCAAGATTTGTGATGAGTGGGCCAATTCACCAATGATGTCACCAATTCAAATTCATGCCTTTTCTGACGCATCTATGAGAGCATGCGTCTATATTCGTTGTGAATCTGCAGAAGGTATTAAAGTCTCGTCGTTGTCTGCAAGGTCCAAAGTAGCGCCGCTCAAGACAAAGACGCTCCCCCGTCTTGAGTTAAGTGCCACTCACCTTCTTGCAGACCTCTGCCGCAAAATCAAGTCTCTTATTAAATTACTGATCGAACGCAGTATATATTGGTCAGATTCAGAAGTTTTTTTTCATTGGATACGTTCCCATCCATCGTCGTTGTTAACTTTTGTATCAAAAGAGTGGCTGAGATTCAAGAGTGGTCAGAGGATAACACGTGGCGACATGTAGCAACTAAACAGAACCCGGCAGATATCTATAATATTGATTAATAATATAGATAGATAAATGGAAAATAGAAATTGAAATTAACTAAAAGCCTAGTATAAGTTACCATAGGGCGGAGCGGGAGCGGAAGAGAATTCGCCCCCGCTGCGTTCAACAGCCACAAGAGAAAAAACTTGACCGCTGCGTATTCTGAAGCTTGAACCAATAAGGTAGAGATCCAAGAATCGGTAGATAATTGATGGGGGATAGATAAGGGTTAGACAAAAAATATTCCATTAACCAAATTTTATGATATTGGATTTTATTTATTGGATAATTCATAGAAGCACAAAAATTAACTTAAGTTATTTGATGAGTATCCCAGTTAAACTGGAATAACTGCTAGTTTTCATTTTTGTAATTATACTTGGTAAATATACCACCTTCCAAAAATAATATCTACTAACAAGAATGGTGGTCAACGCAATTACATAGATTAATGCCTTCATAGATTAATAATTGCAAAAATTTCACCAATTTCTTCGCTTATTTGTACCTTTGCTATGGTTGCTATGGTAACCCAAAAGCACCAAGGCAACTAAAAGAATTTACTCAAATGTGTATTTGGCGCGACGCACTTCAAGCGGGAATTTCCTGCTTAGGAAAAACAAAAACCGTGTGACAGCATGGAAGTTATTTATGCTTTCGGTAATTGGAATTTGTATTTGTATTTATTTTCTCTCACAAAATACGAACCGTTTAATAATTTAAGCCTTGCGTGGAAAAAGGCGAGTTGAATGCTCGCACTTCAAAGAGGTAGTGAAAGAAAGCACAAAATGGAAGTGATACACAACATGGGCATCCAGGAAACCTTCAATAGAGCAGGCGCCCGACCTGTCATTGACCTGTCTTTTGTCAGCGAAAGCTTCGGATAAATTTCGGACTTTGCCAAAATGATCACGGCTAGCGACCACCTTCTTCCCTTCGCTCGGCACCATAAAGGCGAAAAAGGTCAAAACGGCGACTGTGATAATTGAAGGAGTGGCCATTCCCTTAAGGAGAGCCATAAAATACCTTGGGGTAATGCTGCATACACAGCTCTCGTCTAGGGCTCTCTCGTGTATGCTCCTGAAAATCAGATGTCCGAGGCAGGAAAGGCGTAAGCTCATTACCAGCGGGGAAAACTCCCACTTTACTGTGTGCCAGCTATCAAGCCTCTGTGCGTTACAGACCTCGGGCGACCCGGCAGAAAACCCACTCCACGACAACCAAATGTTCGCCCGTAGAGCGTTCTGCGGCCACTATCGTCGAACGTGCATTGTTTTATGGGCCGCAGCTTGTAAGGCGCGGCTGTAGAAGTCAGGATGAGGAGATGTGTGTGGGAAAAGAGGTGAGGTCCTGCTACGGATATCTGGTTTCGGGTAATGATCCTGTTGGTGGTCCTTCTGGCGGAAGCAGCACTCTGAGGATATTTTAAGTACCGTGACTATGTGCACTGAGTAACGAACCTCGTTCGGTTCTAGTTCGAGACTGACTTTATTATTGAAAAGGTGATCTTGAACTAAGATCGAATGTTAATACCAAAAAAAATTTTAATCTCACCCACATCGGTGAAACCTTCAAAATTCGTATGTTACCCAGTAACCATCCTCCTGTTTGGTCACTGAACTAACTGGAATCCTTTCTTGGCCATGCTTCTTAGTCTATTTTGGAGAGGCTTGTTACCCTTACCGGGTGATGTGTCGCCCATTTGAGTACTTTAGAGTTGGCGGTGAATTGATCTCCTTGAGTTCCTTGTTCTTAGGTACTTGCACTGTGCGCTTTCGTTTCGGAAGTTGATAAACTTATACTTGTAATTCAATGACCCTCTGAGGCTCGTTTTGTTAATCCATCCTCGGCGGGGAATTCTCTTATTCTCCCAGGGCACTGTGGTGGGACATTTCGCTTACTTTACTGGGTGGCTGACGCTCAAGATGTTCTAACATCTGCTTCAGAGATTTTCGAGTGGTTGTGTCAAAGCTGGCTAGTTCTAGAGATGACAGCGTGTGTGGGTCCATTCTTTCCTAATAAATAATGTGTATCAATATTGGACCCCAGTTGACTGTTGCCACATTGAGTGCGTTGAGAGTGGTAATCTTTTGGAGCACGGTATTATGCAATCTGCGCAGCTGGTTCGCTGATCCATTAGTTCTGGAGTGTACGAAAAGATTTTTTATCGTTGTATTGATCAACACCCATTCATTTTGGTACCAATTCTTAAGCCGTGACCAGGCATCCTGGTAACTAGCGTGTCCGCCAATTGATGTTGAGATTATGTTTTTTGGTTTCACCCATTACATGAATTTCCCAATGTCGGAATTCAACTGCATAGTCTTGATTGTGGACGAATTCCGTAAAAATTAGAATCCGAGCCATTACCGGTAATTTCCGTTAAATTTTGGAATTTCGAACGGTGTCATTGCGAACGCTGGGTTTAGCTCCCAGTCTTTCTTCGCTCAAAAAGGAAAAATGCTCCGCTTGCACGACTTAAAATCTGTATTGGGTAACCTGGTAATAGGCAGGATTTTGGGTACATGGATGGGGCCGTGCTAGCCTGTTTTACGATTACTGGCTCGTCAGGAAATGGGGTGAAGTTGCCAAGGCCTTCGAAGTTTTTATAATAAGTGACGTGCACTACGAACCAAAGAATTTTGGGAAATTGAAACTTGTATGACTTTTGGCACCTAGTGCCAAGACCAAATAACCCTGCTCTAATAGACGGCACCAGAAACAGAAATCAGCCATATCAGCGGTAAGAATGACCGACTGACCGGAGCAAGCAAAGCGATCAGAGTCAGCCAACCCAGAACTATTACCTAGGTGGTACATTTTTTAACATTAACCCTATAGCACGTACTTTCCTTAACATTGCAAAGTGGTTGCGCCAAAAATAAAAAAAGTCATAACTACAAAAATGTAGGAAAAGTAAACAAATCGCTTCTAAATTGTCCGAACTTCTTTGTGGCATACTAGGTTTGTCCGGAAAATTAACCGTTCTCTGTAAAAATAAAATTGAAGTTGAGTGCAGCTGTTCATTTTCACAACTCAGCTTGTGCGCATCCCGAATTTTTCATAACAAAATCGAACTTTGAAGTGGGCAGATTATTTATTACGTCTCCAAATTTAAAATATTTGTAATGGATTTTGAAGTTGAAGGTTTTTTCTAAAATTTAAGATATTATAAAAAATTGTACTTGATAAACTGTCTTAATATATTAATTTAAAAAAATACACGTTTTTTGTCTATATTTTGAACGTCTTTTTCATGTTTAAGTAGACTTTTGCATATGTTGCCCCCCGATTCCCCTTTTATGAGTGATATCAGTGCATTTGCCAATGTTTTCAGGTAATAAAAATGTTAAGTTCAGCTGCCGATTTTTGCCGATGTGTATATACTCATTAATAAACTCAAGCTGTCTTACTATATTCAAGGTCACATTCGCGACGCAATCTGATGCTCTTCGTTTGCTGTTGGGATGTTTCTTTTGTTTTCGTCATTTGTGTTTGTCGATAATTTCGCATATTATTTTTTAATTTTTAATAGGTGCTTCTTGTAAGTGCGAATTTTCACGCATGCACGTCTTTGATATTTGGTGCAAAGAAGAGGGCGTTAATGCAGAAAAAAATCGGAGAGTTACTAGTGTAATAGAAGAAAGCATTAAACACAACTGGTACGCAGTTGCAATGACAAAACTTAATAATTGCATTATTTACATTTGCAAAAAAATTTGTGCTTTTTTCCTTAAAAATCGTTTTAAGAATTCAATTGTTAAACATCAATCTAATTGGCTGAACACTATTCAAACAATTATAATTTAGTCACCTCAACAAAGGATTGCAAGTGCTGAACGTACACAATCCAAAATTGATTTTGCTTAGTCCTCAAAAAGGAAAAAGGAAAGTGCTCATACTCGGAAGATGTCTCGCATATTGACAAATACAGACTTAATTAATATACTTCTTTTGCGTTCAGACCCTTTCATAACAAGTCAAAGGAAACTACCAAAAAGAGACAAATCTAATTTTTTTCCCAGCACATTTGATTTATTAGAACATATTTTTTAATATTTATTTCACTCCAATTAGCATTCAATTAAATTTTATTTTTAATGATTTAAATACATTTATTCTTATAAACATATCACAAAAGGAACTTTAGAACCTCAAGTCATTATATTTTGAAAAGCTTTAGGACCGCCGTACTTACTATGGTGCTATGAGAGCTATAGGATACAGTCGTCCGATGTATCCAATTTTTTGACTAGATATTTAAAATATTTTTTTAGATTTTTGGAAAAAATTTCACATTGATATCTCAACGGAAAGTATTTATGGCCGCGGCTCCATACAAGTCCAACCACTGTGCAGTGTAGTGTCGCTGTCGCCGAGTGTGGTTCGGTGGTAGGGATAGAAAGAAGACGATTGTTGATTGTTCGTGACGATTTGTATAGAGTACAGGTGGGTTTCTTGTTGGGATAAAATTTTTGGATTTTGGATTTTAAATTCCATTTACTTTCCATTGAAGTACTTGAACCATTGCTTAAGCTAAGTATTGTTAAAAAGGCTTACTTATGTATGAAGGTGTAGGTGTATTAGGATTGAATTAGATATAATTAAATGCTGTCGCTGTCACTATTGAGTAGAGGTTTTTGTTTTTATTTATTTTTTTTAGGTTTTTGTTCGTTTTTTCTTTGGTTTTGCGGGGTTTGGCGAGTGTGTGTTGTTATTTGGGTAAATTCTAAGTTTAAGATCTTCTGAAACGGATGAGTTGAGTATAGGTGTTGATGTTGATGCTGATGTTGATTTTGTTGCTGCGTGAGAGGGGGTGAGGGGTCCATGGGAGTATTGAGGTCATGTAATTGATTTCCTTTGTTGTGATTTTGTCTGTCGCCGGTTGGGGGCGGTTTGACGAGGAGCCAGATTGGTTTGAGGGTATTGTTGAATTTTTGTTGGGTTTTTCTGCTAATTTTGTAGAGTATAGAGTTGTATCGTGGATGTGACGAGTGTAGTATATCTTAAGAGCTGTTTTGTGGTCAACTTTTTCCAGAGTTTTAATTGATGTGAGCTCTTTGTGTTTTATAAATGCTGGGCATGTTTTGTCCATTGGGCTGTGTTTGTTGTTTGGCATTTCATATTTGCAAATTATGGATAATTTTTCGTTGTTACAAGTTTCTTCTGTAGTTGTGTGTTTAACGGTGGAACAGTTGTTGCATAGTGCGGGTACTTTTCAACCGGTTGTGGGGTGTCCAAGTCTGAGACAGTTGCGACATCTGAGAGGAAGAGATATGTATGGTCGTATGTTTACCTTTTCGTAACCGATCATCATAGTCTGGGAGAGTCAATGAGGCAAAGGTTATAATGATGAGTCCTGTTTCTTTATGTTCATTTCGTTCCATATAATCTACCTTGTCTGAAGCTTGTTGGTAGTTGCTGTTTTTTATTATTTTATAAATTTTTTTGCAAACCGTTGTTGATCTGGGTCTGAAGATCGCACTCGGTTACACGTCTTTAAGTTTTATAAAATGTATTTTTTTTATATTATTTATTTATGCATATACACACATAAACGCACATACTCTCACATATGCCAACATACATACATTTTTTGGGCGCATTTTGCAAAAATCGAAAAAAAAAATAAAAAAGAAATCGAAGCGTTTCCGCTCGTGTTTATCACTCTCTCGCAATGCAAACACTTTGCAGTGCCGCCTGTTAATCCATTGTTCGTTTTCAGTTGATAACTTATCAAATTAATTTGTTTCACTTTTAAGATTGAAATCAGAGTGACAAAGGAAAAAATATCATAAAATATCAAAAAAAAATATCACAATTTCGATATTTGGGCAAGAAAAATATCACGATGTAAACATATCATATTACAAATGTTCGTCGTTAGCGTTATGCGGCCACTAAATCGAATTTCAACTCGCGGGCGTAACGGTAGGTCCCGGAGTCGTATTCAAAGAACGTATAAAAGGTCTGACTCAATTTACCTGGGTTCTTCAAGGCTCTGCTCAGGTTGAGCAGTCGCTTGCTGTGGTCAGGCAGAAGTTGATGGGAGATACTTGAAGTCCTGGTTGGTTGTCCTCAAGTGTTGGTGGTGGTGGTGGTGGTTGGTAAATGTTTCGGCTGATTACGTATCTGCAGGTCCTACTGGCGGTCCGTTTCACGGGAGCGTAGGTTAGGTTTAAGTATCACAAGATGGTACTGAGATTACGAAAGATTTCGTATAGTGCGTACACTAAGGTCAATGCATTGTGCACTGTCGCCCTGCTAAAACGACATTTCCTAAAGCGACAACACACACACACACATAACCAATCACAGTGCAATTAATGACTGTGCAATATTCCTATAAGGATGACATTAGCATACCCATACACTCATACCAACTTCCACACATTCTTAGTTTGCGCCGACACGGCCATCCTGACCATTACACGAACCGTGCAATTTTCCAAAAATGTTTTGTTACCATTCAATCAACTTATAACAGTTTATTCAAATATAACTTCTCATTTCTCATCAAACGTTATAATTGTCATTACAAATTACATCTTCGCATTTCTGTGTTTTCTTTCAAACTAATATAAATTACACTGTGCGACAAAAATAAAAGGGTGTGTCAAGCCTACGCAAGACAGAAGTGAAACTTCTAGTATTCCTCTCTCTCTATTTTCATTTCATCAACTCTATTTTCTCTCTTAGGTTAGTTTGAAAATTAGAGGTTAAATAATTCAACGACGAAGCATGAATTTGCTTTTTCTAATATTTTCTTATAGATGAATGACGTTCGATTAATGTATAGTTCCAAAAATTTTCAATTTATTCACAAGTATACAATATTACATAAATAACAATATTACAATTAACAAGAAAGGAAAGCTAACTTCGGGCGGAGCCGAAGTTGATATACCCTTGCAGTTGAGTCGCAGTCCGCTAGGTGGCGCCACGCATCTTATATTATTAGATATATAGCGGATCGTATATAGTCGGCCGATCCTTATGAAATTTGGCATATCGAATTATTTTGCCAAAAGAGGAATCCATTGAAACTCCCATGCTTCTTACTTGAAAAACAACGTAGTTATAGCATTTCCGATCAATCAGTTATATGACAGCTATAGGATATAGTCGGCCGATCCTTTTGAAATTCGACAAATCAGATTGTTTTTCCCAAAATAGAATCTGTACCAAATCCCATCTTTCTAACTTAAAAAACAAGAAAGGAAAGCTAACTTCGGGCGGAGCCGAAGTTGATATACCCTTGCAGTTCAGTCGCAGTCCGCTAGGTGGCGCCACGCATCTTATATTATTAGATATGTAGCGGATCGTATATAGTCGGCCGATCCTTATGAAATTTGGCATATTGAATTATTTTTCCCAAAATAGAATCTGTACCAAGTCCCATCTTTCTAACTTAAAAAACACCAAAGTTATGCCAATTCCGATCGTTGTATGACAGCTATAGGATATAGTCGGCCGATCCTTATGAAATTTTGTACACAAGATATTTTGGTCAAATATAACATGTGTGGAAAGTCCCAACCCTCTAACTTAAAAAACACCAAAGTTATGGCATTTCCGATCAATCAGTTATATGGCAGCTATAGGATATAGTCGACCGATCCCGGCCGTTCCGACTTATATACTGCCTGCAAAGGAAAGAAGGGTGTGTGCAAAGTTTCAACTCGATAGCTTTAAAACTGAGAGACTAGTTTGCGTAGAAACAGACAGACGGACAGACGGACAGACGGACAGACGGACATGCTCATATCGACTCAGGAGGTGATCCTGATCAAGAATATATATACTTTATAGGGTCGGAGATGTCTCCTTCACTGCGTTGCACACTTTTGACCAAAATTATAATACCCTCTGCAAGGGTATAAAAATAAAAAAGAAATTACAATGACAATTTACCAATCATGTGCCATTTTCATTGTCAATTTCATGAATATCATTTCCTAATGTCGTGATAATTGGGTTATGGTAACTAAAGTGCGAGATATATACGTGAGCACTTAAATCCTTAATGAATCGTGCAAAAACTGCATCGATTGTTGTCCCGTGTCTAGTCGTGCTAGTGTTCCTATCATTAACAATATCCAAATTGAGTGTGTTTTTGAAAAAGTTCAATAACGCAGTTCGCTGGTGTCTGAGAGAGAGGAAAGAAGAGAAGAGAGACAACGTTCGTGAGCGGCTCTCCCACCTCAACAAGCGCATATGGTGAGAGAGGGACAGTGAACGGTGAGGGGGGTGGGGTACTCGCATTTTCGTGTCGATCCTGACTCGGTTTTACTCCGTCCCCGAAAATCCATTACGCGCCTAAAGAAGTTTCACTTCAAAAAAAAACGAAATAGGTTGTTAAACTGGTCGAAGAGAACTCAAAAATATTTTTTTTATATTTTTGGAACCCTCCAATTTTTTTTTATTTAAAAAAAACCGTTTTTCGGGACTTTTTTGCGCTTAAAAATTCCTGAACGCGTTTTTTTCAACCGATTTCAAAATTTTCGGTGTTTTTCAATAGTTAAATGTTGTAGCTTTTGAAAAAAAATATATCTTCGATTTTGTTGAACAAAAAGGACAAAATTTTTACACCTGAAACTAAAGTTTTCGACTTTTATTCGTGTTTTTCGGATTTTGATGCCAGTTTTTCGGTACAACTTACTAAAATTCTGTCATGTTTGCCACATATCAATGTTGTCTCATTCATTCTGAATAAAACGAGACAAATTTCATCAAAAAATAATGAAAATTGGTGAAGTTATAACGCTTTTCCCAAAAAAAGTCAACTCAACCTAGCGGGCGCTTCGGAGGAACAATGTGTATAAAAATAAGAGTATAGAGTTGCTTTCTTCTGACAAAAAGTTTGTCATTTATGCCACATATTAATATTGTCTCAATAATACTGAATAACACGAGACAAATTTCATTAAAAAATAATACAAATTGTTGAAGTTATAACGCTTTTCCCAAAAAAAAGTCAATAAAACCATGGGAGCACTATAAGAAGAAGAGCATATTCCTGACTTATACACACAGGTACTCCGGAGCGCACGCAAGGTTGAATTGACTTTTTTTGGGAAAAGCGTTATAACTTCACCAATTTTCATAATTTTTTGATGAAATTTGTCTCGTTTTATTCAGAATGAATGAGACAACATTGATATGTGGCAAACATGACAGAATTTTTTAGTAAGTTGTACCGAAAAACTGGCATCAAAATCCGAAAAACACGAATAAAAGTCGAAAACTTAAGTTTCAGGTGTAAAAATTTTGTCCTTTTTGTTCAACAAAATCGAAGATATATTTTTTTTTCAAAAGCTACAACATTTAACTATTGAAAAACACCGAAAATTTTGAAATCGGTTGAAAAAAACGCGTTCAGAATTTTTAAGCGCAAAAAAGTCCCGAAAAACGGTTTTTTTTAAATAAAAAAAAATTGGAGGGTTCCAAAAATATAAAAAAAAATATTTTTGAGTTCTCTTCGACCAGATTAACAACCTACACTATCTCGTTTCACAAGAGTTTTTTCACTGTCGCACCGTGTTATTTTCTTTGACATAGCTCATTAATACATTATCATTAACCATTCAGCTTTTACATTGTAATATCTAATGCGCCACACGCCATGATCAAAACAATTGTTTTGCACTTGTGCTTACATTAATATTACAAATTTCATTATTAGCCCTTAAGGCACCTGTACTGTACCTGTTAATACTGTCTCTTTCAACAGTTTCCTTTTCATTACTGTCTCTTTCAACAGTCTCTTTTTACATACTTAGTTTACATACATAGTGAAGGCAACAAAATTTCTACGTCACAAATAATGGCTAAAATGTTTTATAGACAAAACAACAGCAAGAGTTTCTAATTCATACACTGCGCGTCATCAGATTAGCGCCCCCTGATCATTCTCGGGTAATGTCCAATATTATCCAAACTATCAAGGCTAAGCCATAAAACTTTTTTTTGACGATACTTTTAATAATATTCTTCAAAATAAGATAAGGTACATAATGATAAGTATAACAATAATATTTTATTTATTTGAAAAGAAAATGTATACCAAATATATGAATTTAATTTTGCTTCATCAGATTAGCGCCCCCTGCTTAAATTTAATGAATTTTCACTTAATGCTTAACAACTAGTAGTGTTTTATGCTTAATCTTATTATTTACTTATTTTTTAATCAAATTAATAATGGGTGGTCCCGCCCCCATTTTCCAGGACCTCACAGATCCTGCTAGGAAGTGACTCGTACAATTTCTCAATGTATTGTAATGATATGGAAGACCAAGCTTCTTTAATCCCGTCGATGAGCTCCAATTTTGTACTATACTGCTTTCCAGACTCGTAAACTTTTCTCGAGAGCCATCCCCACACGTTCTCTATTATATTTAAGTCCGGAGAGTACGGCGGCCACGCCAGGACATCAACGTTTTGGCCCTGTATCCACGATTTTACAGATCGGGCAGTGTGGATTGGAGCGTTGTCGTGTTGAAAACGCCATTTAAGATTTCCAAAACAATTTTGGAAATGTGGGAAAGCCGTTTTTAAAAGATTATTATACGCCATGGCGTTCATTTTCGGGGTGAGAAATTGTAACTCATAGGTGCCATAATAGGATATGGCTCCCCATACCATTACGCCACCTACCCGGCTATGTAAACGATCTAAAATATGCTCTTCTTTACGCATGTCGTGGAAATAATAATTATAGCCGTCAGGGCCTTCTAAATTAAATTTCTTTTCATCGGAAAAGACTACAAAGCGCCACTCCTTCGACCATGTCATATGCGAGCGAGCAAAATTTAGGCGCATTTCCTTTCGTAACTTATTTAGTTGTGGTTTTTTTTTTAGTTTTAGTCTTTTCAAGTGTTCTGCTTTTTTTATGACTCGTAATACCGTAGACTTGCTAGCTTCCACACCGCTTTTTTCTTTAATTTTTGTAGAAGAGTCGTGTGAATTAGACGCATGTCTAACTATAGACCGAATGTCTGCTTCGGAAATAACTCTGTTGTTACCGCGTTTCATATTTTTACCATAGCCTTGTTTATTTTTAAGAAAACTGGCTATAGTTTTTCTATGCCTTCCCATTTTTTCAGCAATTTTATGTAAAGATAAGCCACTTTCACTAAAGGCTTCGATCTTAGACTTTTCTTCTAAAGATAGGACAGTTCCTTTACCCATTTTGATTCTCAGTTTATAAACAATTATTCAATTAATCAGCACAAAAAATTTCACAACTGTACGTCAAAAATTACGCGAGATAACTAAATTTGAATTTACAGGCGCTAATCTGATGACGCAAAATCAGTGCAAGCTTTTGCAGAGAAAGTAAAACAAAAGAAGAAAAAATAGATAACGGATTCTCTCACCTAACGGTATTTCTGTCAGAAAGCGACAATTTGTGCATTTTAAAAGCAACAACAAAAATTTTGAAGTTGCGTGCAATAGAAACAGAGATAGATGCAATAAAGTAAAACCAAAAGGGGGGCGCTAATCTGATGACGCGCAGTGTATGTATGATACCGCGATTCAGCAGTAGAAGCAGCCTTACTAAAATATTCAACGACATGAGACTTGTTGTTGATTTTGTGTAACAAGATACTGGCAGATACCCTTAGAACTGGCATCGGTATGCAACTCAATAGGATGGTTCGGATCAAATTCGGATATTACTAAGACCAACTTTTGTGTAAGAATGGAAATAACTTTCTGTCTAATTTCTTTATGTTCCGATTTCCAAACAAAATCACTCTTCTCCGAAGTCAAAAGGTACAATGGTTTCATAAAACAGAAAAATCCTTGCATAAATTGCCTGAAATAAGACGCAAGTCCAATAAATTGGCGTAAAGCAGAAACTGACTGAGGAGGTGGGGAGGTAGTTAACGCTGTAACTTTAAGCGAATTCGGACGCATTTGCAAGGACTCCAAGTGACTGTGCGTTGAAATACTGCAGGTGCCTTTCTGAGACCAAAAGGCATTGCCAAAAACTCATATTGCCCATCTGAAGTGACAAATGCTGTACATTCTACCGATTCTTTGTGCATGGGAATTTGATAATACCCACTTTCCATGTCTAAACATGTAAAATACTTCGCTCCATAAAGTCTGGCTTTCTGGTCCGATATGAGAGGCAAGGGATATCTATCTGCAACTGTATTAGAATTTAATTCACGGTAATCAACACACAAACGATGAGTGCCGTCTTTTTTCTTAACTAACATTATGGGACTTGCGTATGGTGAGCAACTTGGCTGTATAATTTTACATTGTAATAATTCATCAATCTTGTCTCGTACCAATTCTCTCTCATTTGGGCTAAGCCGATATGGTCTTCTTTGGACAATTTTTCTTGGGTCTACTAATTTAATTTTCATTTCACCCGAACTAACTCTACTCAAAGAAATTCCCCTAATTAAAGATTTTGAATATTTTTCCAATAAATCTTGTAATTTATCTTTATCTTCCTCCACAAGATCAGTATTTAATTTACAAAATTTCTCCTAATTTGAATAATAGTTTACAGTTTCTGATCTAACAATTATTCGTCCCGAGTTATCTCAGGATAACATATTTGCGAAAGCCACTGCGATGCACTACCTTCCGATGCACTAAAAGCCATTACCAACTCGCTGCCTTTTATAGTATTTTCTGCCAGGATTATATTTACGGTTGAACACCAGGGCGTTGCGTCAGCGCCGTCAAGGTCTGCGTTGAATTTTGGTAGCACAATTGTTTTTTTATTTGCTGCTTTAGGTGCCGCCGATTGTACAGCTTTAATAAACTCGATCAAGTTTTTATTTTGCAATTCCATCAAAAATCGCCATGGTCCTTCAGAATTATTATGTAGCGAGCCAGATCCCACTTCTGATGTTGCAGCACCGTTATTTTCCGACATCGTTTTAACACAGCGAGTTACTATACAACCACCCTTACTTATAACTGGAAATTTTAACAGATGGCATAGAAGCTAGGGCTCACCAGCCAACAATACTAAAGGCAACATATTATTTAAATACATCAACCAGTCCTCACTTATAACTCACTTTTTCACACATCATACTCTCACCCACATAGACCTTTCCTTCGCATCGCCCCCCTCTCTATTAACTCTAAATGGCATATAGATAACTACCTAGCTGGTAGTGAACACTATCCCATACACATAGACATTTTTGAAGAGCACAACACCGTCCCTATTGAAAAACCCAGATTCAACGTAAAAAAGAAAATTGGCAATCAAGAAATTTCCGAAAAATTATCCATCAAAACGTCAACAAAGAAACAGCCAACATAACTTAAATAAGTATACAAGCAGCTAACGAAACCATCCCCCAAACACAGACATTCAAGATACAGAAATCTGTCCCACGGTGGGACCAAATCCTTCAGAAACTTAAAAATTAAAAAAACTTATTTTGGCAGAATCTTAAAAGAAACATTAAAATGACAATTATACTTGCCTACAAAAAAGTGAACGACAGGCTTTAAAGGGAAATTAAGATTAGGAAACGAAAATCTATTCAAAACTTCACCGCCGAGATAAACCCAAAATCATCTATCTCCAAAATATGGTCTAACATAGACAGATTTTGCGGCTTGAAGATTCGACACGACATCCATTGCATCTATGACCCTAATAACGCATCGCAAAACATTCTCGACAAAAAGTAAATAACCAACATTTTTACTGACTACACAGGCCAACAGTAAAAAATCTCCACGCATAATTTTACCTGCTCCATAATCTTTAGGCTCCCCTGAACCAAAGTCCAGAACAAACATAGGTTCTATCACTCACAGTTTCCGCGGTACACCTAAGAGAAGAAATTGATCAAATTTTACCATATATTGAATTATGTAGGCCGTGTAATGGCGATGACCATCATTGTTTCTAGTACATATCATTTTGAAATGTATGTGTACCAACTTAATATAAAAAATGGTATCTAGCAGTTACCATATCTTTGGAATACTCATCCAAAGTTGAAATCTCCGATTTTCTACATTATATTTTGGTCTTCTATGATTTTTTCCCAAACATTTTTCTATGGAAGATTTTTATTTTCTTATTGAAATCAGTAGATCATACCATGTTTTAATTTTGGATTTAAGGAAAAACTCGAAATAAAAGGGTGTGTCAAGCCTACGCAAGACAGAAGTGAAACTTCAAGTATTCCTCTCTCTCTATTTTCATTTCATCAACTCTATTTTCTCTCTTAGGTTAGTTTGAAAATTAGAGGTTAAATAATTCAACGACGAAGCATGAATTTGCTTTTTCTAATATTTTCTTATAGATGAATGACGTTCGATTAATGTATAGTTCCAAAAATTTTCAATTTATTCACAAGTATACAATATTACATAAATAACAATATTACAATTAACAAGAAAGGAAAGCTAACTTCGGGCGGAGCCGAAGTTGATATACCCTTGCAGTTGAGTCGCAGTCCGCTAGGTGGCGCCACGCATCTTATATTATTAGATATATAGCGGATCGTATATAGTCGGCCGATCCTTATGAAATTTGGCATATCGAATTATTTTGCCAAAAGAGGAATCCATTGAAACTCCCATGCTTCTTACTTGAAAAACAACGTAGTTATAGCATTTCCGATCAATCAGTTATATGACAGCTATAGGATATAGTCGGCCGATCCTTTTGAAATTCGACAAATCAGATTGTTTTTCCCAAAATAGAATCTGTACCAAATCCCATCTTTCTAACTTAAAAAACAAGAAAGGAAAGCTAACTTCGGGCGGAGCCGAAGTTGATATACCCTTGCAGTTCAGTCGCAGTCCGCTAGGTGGCGCCACGCATCTTATATTATTAGATATGTAGCGGATCGTATATAGTCGGCCGATCCTTATGAAATTTGGCATATTGAATTATTTTTCCCAAAATAGAATCTGTACCAAATCCCATCTTTCTAACTTAAAAAACACCAAAGTTATGCCAATTTCGATCGTTCTATGACAGCTATAGGATATAGTCGGCCGATCCTTATGAAATTTTGTACACAAGATATTTTGGTCAAATATAACATGTGTGGAAAGTCCCAACCCTCTAACTTAAAAAACAACAAAGTTATGGCATTTCCGATCAATCAGTTATATGGCAGCTATAGGATATAGTCGACCGATCCCGGCTGTTCCGACTTATATACTGCCTGCAAAGGAAAGAAGGGTGTGTGCAAAGTTTCAACTCGATAGCTTTAAAACTGAGAGACTAGTTTGCGTAGAAACAGACAGACGGACAGACGGACAGACGGACAGACGGACAGACGGACAGACGGACAGACGGACAGACGGACAGACGGACAGACGGACAGACGGACAGACGGACAGACGGACAGACGGACAGACGGACAGACGGACAGACGGACAGACGGACAGACGGACAGACGGACAGACGGACAGACGGACAGACGGACAGACGGACAGACGGACAGACGGACAGACGGACAGACGGACAGACGGACAGACGGACAGACGGACAGACGGACAGACGGACAGACGGACAGACGGACAGACGGACAGACGGACAGACGGACATGCTCATATCGACTCAGGAGGTGATCCTGATCAAGAATATATATACTTTATAGGGTCGGAGATGTCTCCTTCACTGCGTTGCACACTTTTGACCAAAATTATAATACCCTCTGCAAGGGTATAAAAATTACAAAGAAATTACAATGACAATTTACCAATCATGTGCCATTTTCATTGTCAATTTCATGAATATCATTTCCTAATGTCGTGATAATTGGGTTATGGTAACTAAAGTGCGAGATATATACGTGAGCACTTAAATCCTTAATGAATCGTGCAAAAACTGCATCGATTGTTGTCCCGTGTCTAGTCGTGCTAGTGTTCCTATCATTAACAATATCCAAATTGAGTGTGTTTTTGAAAAAGTTCAATAACNTCGTGCTAGTGTTCCTATCATTAACAATATCCAAATTGAGTGTGTTTTTGAAAAAGTTCAATAACTCTACAGATTCTTCCCTCGCGAAATTAACATTAAAATCTCCCGAAATGATCATAGGAATTTCGTGATAATTCTTATTCAATAGCCTCGAACCACCCTCTGTATATGGCAGAAGCACATGGTGGATAAAATCTTTGATATCAGTAATCGATTTACCTGGTGAGATATAAATCGACACCATAATAATTGTTTTCCTATTAGCCAGAGAGCATTCTGAGGCGTGGCGCAGTTCGCTGGTGTCTGAGAGAGAGGAAAGAAGAGAAGAGAGACAACGTTCGTGAGCGGCTCCCCCACCTCAACAAGCGCATATGGTGAGAGAGGGACAGTGAACGGTGAGGGGGGTGGGGTACTCGCATTTTCGTGTCGATCCTGACTCGGTTTTACTCCGTCCCCGAAAATCCATTACGCGCCTAAAGAAGTTTCACTTCAATAATTTTGTATAATTTATTATAGGTGGTTAAACAATATTTTTGTCAATTAAATTTGAGTTTTTAATCTCATATTTTCAAAAAGTCATGGCTGTCTACAATTTCTGTAAGCTTTTACAAAACAAGTTGAACAATAGATACGTTTTGAACATAGAAACAGTTTTAGATAGCCATGACTTTTTGAAAATATGAGATTAAAAACTCCAATTTAATTGACGGAAAATATTGTTTAACCACCTATAATAAATTCAATAAAATTATTTCGAGTTTTTCCTTGAACCCAAAATTAAAATATGGTAAGATCTACTGATTTCAATAAGAAAATAAAAATCTTCCATAGAAAAATGTTTGGGAAAAAATCATAGAAAACCAAAATTTAATGTAGAAAATCGGAGATTTCAACTTTGGATGCGTATTCCAAAGATATGGTAACTGCTAGATACCATTTTTTAATTTTAGTTGGTACACATACATTTCAAAAATGATATGTACTAGAAACAATGATGGTCATCGCCATTACACGGCCTACATAATTCAATATATGGTAAAATTTGATCAATTTCTTCTCTTAGGTGTACCGCGGAAACTGTGGGTGATAGAACCTATGTTTGTTCTGGACTTTGGTTCAGGGGAGCCTAAAGGTTATGGAGCAGGTAAAATTATGCGTGGAGAAAAAAAAAGTTGGAAATTGTCGGCCTGTGCTATTGGTCGAGTTCAGCTCCGGACAGTAATTTGCACCCAACCTTCACACAACACAAAAATAATCTAAACCCCAACAAATCTCGCATCCCATCTCAATTTGTACTGAGTATCGAAATGTTAGCCTCCATCAACCATTAAAAGGAAAAACCCCTGGACAAGATCGGATTAGCTACCCCATGATAAAAAACCTACCCACAAGCCTTATGCTAAGACTCCTCAAGCTTTTCAACAACATCATTAACTCAAAAATACCTCACCAGTTTAAACTCATCACAGTTATACCCATACTAGACATCTGCATGAGTGGCAAAAAACCCACATTCAAATGCACAATGCTAAAAATGAGTTGAGTGAATTTGAGAGCAAAGCCAACATGATGTGAGAGGGTTGGATCTCTTACGCCTACTCATTTGCACAATCATTTGGTAGAAGGAAACGAGTTGAGTCAATTCAGAACGTTGAAAACAGAGACGTTTCATTCGAATGATTCGTGTTTTAAATGTAAATAAAAGGAAATAAAAACAAATTAAATGCAGCGAATTTTTATCTAATTTAAATTGGAATGCAAAAGCATTATTTTGTTAATATTTTCAGAGTTAGTGGCTATTTGACAACGCTTCTCTGTTATCAAATTTCTCGTCGGCTTCTTTTATAAATTGGTCCATATTTCCGTATTTTTTTTGCAGCTCTTGGTTTTTTTTTTTTTTTTTTTTACCCTTGCAGAGGGTATTATAATTTTGGTCAAAAGTGTGCAACGCAGTGAAGGAGACATCTCCGACCCTATAAAGTATATATATTCTTGATCAGGATCACCTCCTGAGTCGATATGAGCATGTCCGTCTGTCCGTCTGTCTGTCTGTCCGTCTGTCCGTCTGTCTGTCGGTTTCTACGCAAACTATTCTCTCAGTTTTAAAGCTATCGAGTTGAAACTTTGCACACAGCCTTCTTTTCCTTGCAGGTAGTACATAAGTCGGAACGGGATCGGTCGACTATATCCTATAGCTGCCATATAACTGATTGATCGGAAATGCCATAACTTTGGTGTTTTTTAAGATAGAAAGATGGGACTTGGTACAGATTACCCTTTGGGCAAAATAATTTAATATGCCAAATTTCATAAGGATCGGCCGACTATAAACAATGCGCTATATATCTAATAATATAAGATGCGTGGCGCCACCTAGCGGACTGCGACTGAACTGCAAGGGTATATCAACTTTGGCTCCGCCCGAAGTTAGCTTTCCTTTCTTGTTTTATAATAAGTTAAAAATTGTTCAAAATTTGTAGACAAATTTGTAGCAGCTCTCAGAAAGAAATGTGCCCGAATGATAAGAAACAACTCGAAGGAGTCGGGTATACATGACATTGACATATTTCTCATTTCACTTTTCGTTTCGTTCATTCCCTGTCATTTCGTTTGACGTCTCAAATTACGAGAGGGACCTAAGCTTACATTCATACAATATCATTTCATTTCCAACATTCCACTCATTCCATTCTATTCGATTCGAATGTACTCTATTAGACGTATGTTATGAATGTAATCATAACACCCATCGAACAAATATATAAGCATATTATCAATGCAAAAACACCGCTATTCATCTATGCAACAAATTAATTATGTCACTTTCCCCAATAACGAGAAAAAAAGAAAAAACACCCCACTGGCTAAATAAGCAACCAATCACCAACACTCCTAAGTTCACTCAACAAAACAAACACACCCAGTTGCCCATCAACAAAAATTTTAAATACATTTCTATCAACAAAAACCATACATTTCTGTACACCGATGGCAACAAGTCACCAATTGGCGTATCATATAGCGTCACAACTGATTCCGAAATAGTTCTTTCCAAACTACTCCCTAAATTTTCTTCCATTTTTAATACGGAAATCGCGGCAACCCTCGCCGCATGCGTATATGCTAGTCAAAACAGAAGAAAATACTTTATATGTACCGACTCCCTATCCTCTCTAAAAGCAATTAACAACACCAACAAACAAAACTACTATTCAAGCTCAATTCGAAACATTGTAGGAAAATACAAAACGGACAAACTGACACTGCTTTGAATCCCCGGACACAGCGGGATAAAAGGAAATGATCTTGTAGACATAACAGCTAAAACCGTCCACAACTTCCCTCTTACCACCAGACGCAACTTCGACCCATCAGATATAAGTGAATGGATCAAACAGAACTCACAAATACTAAACGAAAGCACATTAAGAAATTATCACCGTGCTACAAATCAATTAGCCACATAAGAGCTTCTCCTGAAATAATCAATAACACCTCACGTACAGACTTTAAAAAATTTAGCAGAATCAGACTCGGACACACCAATATAACCCACAACTATATGCTCAATAAATCCCCCCTTGCACTCTGTCCCAACTGTAACATAACCCTTTCCATTCCCCTCATCCTTATAGATTGCCCTCTCTACCAGTCAAAAAATCAAACACCTTGAAACAACTATAGAGAAAATCACATCCTACAAAAACTTAAACAAAAAACTAAACTTTCTCAAAGCCACAAAGCTTTACCATTCAATTAAATAAATAAAAAAAAATCAAAAAGTAAAATAAAAAATCCCTGTACATATGCAATACCTATGTAATATTATGTAAAATCAAACCCCTGTACATAATCACCCATACCAAAAACCTAGAACTATACCATATAAGACACAATCACAAGGAATTTAATCAGAAGACCTTCGACTTGCATCACTAAAACGAAGGCAGAAAGGGCGGTTAGACAATCTTGAAGATTTTCTGTGCAACCGCACTGAAGGAAAAAAAGTGTCCACACACATCAGACAACATATGAAGGAGATGTGGAAGAAAATAGTAACGGGGAATCATGACCTTATAGACCTAGAACCAAATGATGGTCACACCGATGATAGATATCAAGTTGTACGAGCAGAATATTTTTCATTTCTTAGCGAAGCTCCATATTCGAATCCAGTATCAACGCAAAAACCCACTACCGCATCGTCGTTTGTAATACCACCAGTCCACATCCCAAAACTTGACGGACATTACCGGCTATGGCTCCGATTCTACGAAATTTTCACTGAATTTATCTACAATCAAGACCATAGCGACGCAATAAAATTCCGGCCTGCGTCGCCGGAACCAAAAACCTAATCTCAACACCAATTAACGGACATGGCAGTTAAAGGGATGCCTGGCAAAGTTAATTTAGTCCACGACCCAAGTGCTTTGCGTACACCCCAGAACTAATGAATCAGCGGACCAGCTGCGCAGCTTGCATGATATCGTACTCCGAACGGTCTTCACTCTCAACGCACTCAACGTGTCAACACATTGTCAACGGGGATCCAATATTGATACACATCATTGAGGAAAGACCCACACACGCCGTCATCTCTAGAACTAGCCAGCACTGTTCCAACCACTCGAAAATCTCTGAAGCAAATGTTAGAACACCTTGAGCGTTAGGCAACCAGTAACAATAAGAAGAGCTCATCAGCTCATCACGAGTGGTGAGTACAGCCTCAGCCCTTCTTACAAATAAGCCCGCCGTTCTGTTACCAACCAAACCCAAGTGGTAGTATGTGGACTAGCCGGACCCCCTCAGCTATGCTACACACTCCTGGATTCTGGATCACAGGTAAACACAATCTCCAGAAAAATAGCTGACACACTGGGACACCAATTGAAACCATTAACCATGATTATCGCTGGCTTGGGAGGGACAACTATAAGAACACGAATACAGCCCCTGGTATCGACCCTATCATCATTAGCAACTAATTTCCAAAAACAAATCAAGGTAGTCGTACAACCGAAAATAATGCCCAATAAACCATCCCACCCTATTCAGGCGCCAAGATATATCCCACCTCAGTTGCGCTTAGCCGATCCTGAATTTACGCAGCCCCAGAAGATTGTTGGGCTCCGAATATTTCTACCAGCTTATGAGGCCACAACAGGTAAATTTGAGAGAAGGACAGCCACTACTCAAAAATACCGCGCTGGGATGGTTTGTGATCAAGCCAGTGTGATTGGAATCAGCTCCAGAGTCCAAGGCAGAAAAAGTCGTCCTTAATCACGCGGTTAGTGCAAAGTTCTAGTACAATCATCGTCAAAAAGCTACTTGAAAAACCTGGAAAATATAAGAATTCTCCGACGATTGCGGATAAACAAGACGAGCCTCAGAAGGACCATAAGCCACCAAGTTTGTCAACGAGACGAGCCTCAGAAGGAAATTAACCCACAAGCCTAAGTTTGTCAATTCACGATTAAAGAGCAAACAGTGTAGTACCAGTAAACAAGGGAATTCATGAAGTTGAATTCACCGCCCTCTCTAAAAATGGGGCGCTCTGTGCAAATTGGAGACACATCACCCGGCATGGGTAACAGGTATCTCCAAAAGGGACCAAGAAGCAATGCCAAGAATGGACCGAGATTCCTGTAGACGCACTGACCCACCAGAAAAAACGCCTAGTACTACATGGTTACGAGGGCGCGCTACAAGGCGAAGGAGACAACAGGCCGAATAAAAATTTCGTTGGTATCTTATCAATGTTGGAGGTCTCACCCACATAATTAAATTTTTTTTTTGGTAGCCGGCGCCATAAACAGAAATCAGCAATATCAGCGGTAAGAATGATCGGAGCAAGCAAAACCAGCGGGCTGAGCAGAAACCCTATACCAAGCGATCTGAGTTTCGACTTATATGCTACCTGCAAGGAAAACAAGGATGTGTGCAAAGTTTCAACTCGATAGCTCTAAAACTGAGAGACAAGTTTGCGTAGAAACCGACAGACAGACAGACAGACGGACATGCATCGACTCAGGAGGTGATCCTGATCAAGAATATATATACTTTATAGGGTCGAAGAGTTCTCCTTCACTGCGTTGCACACTTTTGACCAAAATTATAATACCCTCTGCAAGGGTATAAAAATTGGTTTAAGAGACTATAATATGTATATATGCAATACAAATTTATTTAATTCGCGTTTGTATGTTCTGTGCTTTTGCCTAGTTTAAAGTACACTTGTTTTACTGATTTTGAGTTTTGCTTTGCCCACATTACAAACATTTCCTTGTGCTGCAGCTGAAAGTTTAATTCAGTTTCTAACGGTAAAAGCGTATCAATAACAACTATAACGTCTGTTATTGGCCGATTTCACATATATTGTATGTATCACATACATATGGCCACAAATATATTTTATTAGGACTAGTTCGGGGAAAATGCTCCTTTATTTGTCTCTATGCATTTATACTTCGAAAAGCTATACGTCTGTGTGCCTGGCACTTTTTCACTTATGAGCACAGCAATTCTTCTATTTTTGTTAAGAGGAGCCCCTTGAAATAATGGTGTTACTTCAATGAGTTCCGTTTAAAAACTGTTTTTATTTCATGCACTTCTCTTACAAGAAAGATACACGAAAATCTTAAATTTATGTACAACTACTTATCAACGGACTCCACGCTGACATGCTATGTGACCCTTTCTTAAGTGCTTCAAGTGCACCACATAAATATTTGTTTAGAATGCAGGAGATCGTTTTCAAACCATGCTGTTAATCACTTATTCCCATGGGTCCGATCTCTTGACAATCTATGTTTGGAATTCGTATCGTGTTCAATGCTTGAACAATTTTGTTTTGTATTTTTTAATAAAATGTATATACCCAAATAAACTATTTTATAACCCGCTAAACGTAAATGTTTTTATATAGAAGTTTGTGCATAATTACCGCTGCTCACCTTAAACATATAAGCATATCGAACTCTTTCATTGTTATACTCCCTTTTCAAAGCAATATTTCTAAGAGTATTTATTTCCAATTCGTTATTTTCAGAGTTCTTAGTAATCAGAATCACGCATAAACGTTTTCTGGGTCTACTCCATTCCGTGGGACATATTTCTGTAAAACAAAAAATATTATTAAATTAAACATATAACCTTAACACATCTATAACACTAACACATTTATAAGAAAATCTTAAAAAGAGTGTTTTCGCTACAAATAATTTTCGCACCTAAACAAGGCACACATATTTCGTTTCAGATTCCTTTCGGTAAGGATAATAATAGTTGTAAAGATTTTTATGGATATAGTCGACCGATCCCGGCCGTTCCGACTTATGTACTACCTGCAAGGAAAAGAAGGCTGTGTGCAAAGTTTCAACTCGATAGTTTTAAAACTGAGAAACTAGTTTTCGTAGAAACCGACAGACAGACGGACAGACGGACATGCTTATATCGACTCAGGAGGTGATCGTGATCAAGAATATATATACTTAATAGGGTCGGAGATGTCTCCTTCACTGCGTTGCACACTTTTGACCAAAATTATAATACCCTCTGCAAGGGTATAATTATGCTTAATATATGCAATAAGTATGCAAATGCTATTCAAAAACAAGAAAGGAAAGCTAACTTCGGGCGGAGCCGAAGTTTATATACCCTTGCAGTTGAGTCGCAGACCGCTAGGTGGCGACACGCATCTTATATTATTAGATATATAGCGGATCGTATTTAGTAGTATAAAAGGGTGTAAATCCTTATGAAATTTGGCATATCGAATTATTTTGCCCAAAGAGGAATCCATTGAAACTCCCATCCTTCTAACTTGAAAAACAACGAAGTTATGGCATTTCTGATCATTGATCAGATTTGGTAGCTATAGTTATTGATCAGTTATTTGGTAGCTATAGGATATAGATGGCCGATCCTTATGAAATTTGGCAGATCGTATACGTTTGCCCAAATTGCCCCTCCCACCTAGGGTCGGAGATGTCTCCTTCACTGCGTTGCACACTTTTGACCAAAATTATAACACCCTCTGCAAGGGTATAAATATGCAAAAAATATTCAATAAAATTTCGTAAAAAAATGTATATCTACGTATTAATTATTAATAAACCAGGAATAAAACATGTGGGTAACGTAACGTAAATATGTAAAATCAATCTTAGTGGACTAAGTGATTTACGTGTTCACTTGTGGTTAAAAAAAACGAGTGTTGAGCTATCAGAATTTTGATAGCGACCGAATTAATACACAATCCACAATTCGATTTATATATATTTTTTTTTGGGTCAATTTAACCCCAAAACAACCGCAGCGGCCGATCCCAACAATGCCGAATTACAAGTGAATAAACCCTAAGAGCTTGCGCAGAAGCTCCATCAAAGCTCCCAAAGTGCATGCGCTACAAAAGAACAACAAAGCGCATGCGAATCTGGGAGAAACAAAGAATATAATACAGCTGATAACGGGCAATTAGTGGACCGCTGCGGCTGGTTACACTGAGAGAATAGAAATATAAATAATTATGATTTTTGATGCTGGCACAAGTCCCAACATCCTCCCCCCGTTGAATTCCATCTTTCAACAAAAAATCCTTAGGGGCATGGGGCAGCTTCATCACATAATATTGCTGATGATCTCAAGGTCCATAATTCTCAGTTGCAGGCTGCCGTGTCCATCCAGATCCAGAGAGCGCTCGAGCCAAGCGTCAACAGAGTGGCGAGAGTGGAAGGAAACATCTTTTCGAAATTGCGCGTAGGCGCACCTTTCGATTGCAGGATCGGGAGCCTTCACGGCTGGAGCAGCAGCCACCTTGGCAGCTGCAGACGCGGTAGCAGCGATGCGGACGACCTCCCCCCATTGGAAGGGTGCAGGCTAGAGTCCAGAATGGAGTCAGACCTGGGCGCTGACTTAATCGGCAACGGTGACAATAATCCAAATCCCGGGCCAGATGCGGGATTAAGTACAGCAGCTTCAGAAAATCCATCGCAGACAACTGCCAGATGCGACGTTGTAATACCGACCACGGGGGGAGCGGTGGATAGCAGGGGCACTGATAAGACGCAATTGGACACGTCCTGGCTATCGTGATCCTTGTTCAGGTTTCGCTCCAATTTAAAAACCTGAGAACCCGATTGGTTGTCGCAGTCCAGTGGGTAATCCTGACTGCATGAGCGACGCCTTTCCAACAGACCATCCTGCACCTTCACCACCGCTATGGTTGGTTCTGCCATTGACGAAGCAGTGGGACCATTGGGGCCGTCGAGACAAGTGGAGTGAGCAGGTACCCTCATGGAGTGCTTTGCCATTCCCACCTGAATGTCAAAGTGCACATCAGCGGCAAGCTGGGAGAACTTCCAGCATAATTCACTCCCAACTTCAACAGAGCTCAATCGCTCTAACTCATCCTGGAGTGTGGTAAATTTCTTGCGCAACGCAATTTTCCAGTACCATGATGGTCAAATCTTCCTTCTGAACTGCAGCCTTGACCTTGTTATGCAGGGCTTCCATCTCCTGGTAGGTCACCTCTGCTCTTCGCCGCAAAAGCCTTTCCCTGCAATGCAATGGAAACAACAGCAACAAGTTTTCCTTTGCAAGGTTTCCTTTAAGCACTTTAATGATCACAAATCAATTAGAGCGCGATCAAGTCGGGGTCACCAATGTTGAGCTATCAGAATTTTGATAGCGACCGAATTAATACACAATCCACAATTCGATTTAAATATATTTATTGGGTCAATTTAACCCCAAAACAACCGCAGCGGCCGATCCCAACAATGCCGAATTACAAGTGAATAAACCCTAAGAGCTTGCGCAGAAGCTCCATCAAAGCTCCCAAAGTGCATGCGCTACAAAAGAACAACAAAGCGCATGCGAATCTGGGAGAAACAAAGAATATAATACAGCTGATAACGGGCAATTAGTGGACCGCTGCGGCTGGTTACACTGAGAGAATAGAAATATAAATAATTATGATTTTTGATGCTGGCACAAGTCCCAACAACGAGTTGAAGCTGATATTTAAGTAACGCATCAAGCCATGCCAAAGATAAATAGTCCCAAAAAAAATCTAATGGGAAAATGATTTAACAGCATTCCCGAGAAGTTCTTCGAAGTAATTTAAAATAATATATTTTGTAAAATTTGTGAAAAAAGGTGATATTTAGTCTTAAAGTTTATAGTAAAAAAGTATAGTACTAAAGTAAATAGAGTGATACTATTTTGCGAGCGAAAAAAATTTCAATTGCAGCAGCACATTGCTACTGTTTTTCATAATAGGTCAAAAGCATCAAATATCCATTCATCCAATGAAGAAACCAAAATTAATGGCAATTGAAATTCCAACAGTGATTTTAAAATGGATCTACATCGGGATTTTTTATTTATAAATTCCAATTTCAATAGAATTGCCGAAATAATAACTTCCTTGGTAGCGAGGGGCCGTCCATTGTCTAGAGCAATGGAATTGTTTGAGGAAGCAGCAAATATTACAAAGAGCGCTTCTGTCGATTTTGGAAAGGAGCTGAATAAAAAATTGGATGCTGTTTTAAACAGAAATCCAGACATTCCGATAATTTTAAAAATCAACGGCATTTCAAATTTTAAAGCGGATTTCTCTGAGCTTGGGAATGTGCAAAATAAAAATATAATTAAATATAAATATGCTCCAACTACATCTTGTGATGTTGAAAGAAGCTTTTAAAATGGTTTTTGGTGATAAACGCCAAAGCTTTACAAGTAGCTCTCTAGAAATTATGATTGTCTACTGCAACACAAATTACTTTAAATAAAAACAACTATTAATAATAATTATTATAATAGTTCAAAAAACTAACATGTTCTATCAATCTTACCTATCAGAACTGTCGGGGCCTACGTAGCAAGCTCCCTAGACTTTATTCTGATAGTCTTTCCTTTGCGTCCCATATTATAGTCTTTACTAAAACTTGGTTAAAGCCGCAGATCTTTTGCTCCGAAGTTTTTCTAAGTAGGTACTCCACTTTTAGACGTGACCGACCTCTGCGAAGAGGAGGAGGAGTCTTAATTTCTATTGACTCCAATTTCGTTTCTGAAGAGGTAAAGTTACCAGAGTTTGGTGATTTCGAATTTATTTGCGTTAAAGTTATATTGTCTGCTCAATCATTGTTTATTACATGTTCTTACATTCCACCATCTTCCGAGCCGCCTACATACTGGCATCACTTGTCGGCTATACAAGCTGTTACCAATCTTATGTCAGATATTGACCTTCTGGTAGTTCTTCGCGACTTTAATTTACCAGAACTCAATTGGTCAATTACTGAAAATGTAACTTTCTTATCACTTTCCACCCATCATGATTTCACGGCGGGCATCTTTGACTTGTCCCTAGGCCAGATCAACCATGTTAGAAATTCGTTAGGTCGGCTTCTTGACTTATGTTTTGTATCTGATCCAGATAGTACCACACTTTCCAGAGCTTTGCTAGAAGTTTCAATTGAAACCAATTCTGGTGTCAATCAGAAGCCTTCCTGCGTATCAAAGAAGATTCGTTGTTTTCGTAAACTTAATTTGTTAATCGATACTTTTGACTGGTCCGATATTCTGGCATGCACTGATATAAATATCATCCTAGATAATTTTTATTTGGCATTAAATTCATTTTTTGACTTAAGTGTGCCGTGGAAATATTCGTCCGCTACAAATAATCCTCCTTGGGTTACAAGGTGCCTAACAAAATTAAAAACAGATCAAGAAAGGCTTTTAAATAAATATAAAAGAACCTGTAGCAGCATAGATTTCTCAAGATACTTAATAGCTCGGCTAAATTTCACCGTGCATAACGCCGAATGTTATAAAAATTATATTCGCCGCTGTCGGATTCAGTTCACTCAGGATCCAAAGCAGTTTTATAACTTTGTAAACACGAAGCGTAAACATGTATCTTTTCCTTCCCTACTTACGTATCAAAATTTATCAGCGACTTCGGATCAGGCCATTGCTGATTTATTCGCAAAATTTTTCCAAACAAATTTTTCCTAAAACTTCAGATCAGCCATACGCTTACAACCTTCAACCAACTAATCGTATATTTTTTCCATTTCTTTCTGAAAACAGTATATTATTGGATCTTCAAAAGGTAAAACCAGTTTATTCGCCAGGCCTCGACGGAGTACCAGGCTGTGTGCTAAAATACTGTGCTAGGGCTCTATGCAAACCTGTTCAAAAACTTTTCAACTTATCTTTGGAATCTTCGATTTTCCCCTTTAAATGGAAGGAATCTTTCATAATTCCTCTGCACAAAAAGGGGAAAAAATGCTGCCAACTACAGAGGCATCTCAAAATTGTCAGCGATTCAAAAGTTATTCGAAAAATTAATAACTCCTCATTTGCAACACCAATGCTCATCAATAATTTCTCCATGCCAGCATGGTTTCATTAGGCGTCGCTCAACCACAACTAATTTATTGGAGTTAGCATCCTTTGTTTTAGATGGCTTCCAAAAGGGACTTCACACTGAAGTTATTTACAAAGACTTTAGTAAAGCATTTGATTCAGTTAATCACTCACTCTTGTTGAGTAAACTAAATCTTTTGGGATTCTCAACCGAACTCATTACGTGGATCTCCAGCTATTTAAATGGAAGAACACAGAGAATCTTATTTAAAAATCAATACTCCCGCTTAGTCCGTGCCACATCTGGTGTCCCTCAGGGAAGCCATCTTGGCCCATTACTATTCACTCTTTTTATAAATAACTTGCCCCCATCCATAACGAACGCGCTGGTACTAATGTACGCAGACGATGTTAAGCTTTGGCTGCAATATAAGTTCCCGTCTGCCCAAAACAGACTCCAGTCGGATCTCGACAATTTTCAAAAAAGGTGTTTAGCTAATGACTTAATACTTAACGGATCAAAATGCAAACTTATGTCTTTTTATGGTACTAGTCCTCACCAGGCTTCGTACTATCTCTCTGGGATTGCCTTAGAAAAATTAACTCAGGTTAATGATCATGGTGTCTGTATAATTAGATGTAGATATTTAAGTAGAATGTAATGAAGTCTAGTATAAGTTAGTTTAGGGCGGAGCGGGAGCGCAAGTGAAGCTCTCCCTTGCGCTCTCCCATGAATTCGCCCCGCTTCGCCGCACTAGATAAGCTAGGCTTAAGATCTTGTAAAATGAATATAATCGAATTTTATAACGTCGAAGAGTGCACGCGTTTTCGTTTTCGTTCGTTTTTCTCGCAATTTATTTAATTTCTACAGCCACCAATTTTTTCCTTTTGTTTTCGCGAAGAGATAAACTAATCTCGATAAACATTTTGGCGCCCCCGGGTGGACTGTAGTATAATTAAATAAAAAAGCAACAACAAAAAATAGTGACAGTGACACATAAAACATATATAAAAATATATATAACATATATATATCCAAAAATAGTTGCTCGCGACGTTGGTGTTAGTGAATTCACAAATAAAAATTAAGAATTCTCCGCGTCGCGAAATAAAACTTCTCCATAGCTGCTTCTGGAAGGATTCGTCGTCCCCATGCCCTGCACCTGCATCAATTGTGAAAGGAAAGTGGCCGCAGGATTAAAGGATCCGAAAGCAGAACCCCAGGTATTTGTGCAAAAAATTGAAAGTTGAGATAAGACAAATTAAAATCCGTCTTGTGCTGGAATATTGCACCCTCCTTTCAATTCTTGGCGCATACGTACGTAGAAAAAATAGTAGAGCAAAAATTAATAACAACATATATAAAAATTCTAAAATTTTAATTATAAATATATGTGCTAACCTAAATGTACTGCCTGTGGATAAAATAAAAAAGAGAATATTTATATTATTTGCAATCACTGTCGCCCCCTACCCCTCGTTCTCGAATTTACAAATCGTCCAAATAAATACTATCGTGCAGCCAAAATTATTTTATTTATTACAGATAAAATAAAGGTGCATATATATTTGGTTTACATACATACAAATAGATGCAGCGATAATATTCTCGTTTTCGTTTCCCACCGTTATCCGCTGCTGTNGGCCCACTATATACGATCCGCTACATATCTAATAATATAAGATGCGTGGCGCCACCTAGCGGACTGCGACTGAACTGCAAGGGTATATCAACTTCGGCTCCGCCCGAAGTTAGCTTTCCTTTCTTGTTTTGGTTAAATTTAATAAATTATTTTTAATTTATTTAAATAAGATTAATTAATTAATTTCGTTTTCGCATTTTCTTGTTGAATTAAATTCAATAAATTTTTAAATAAATTTCTAAAAGTTATTTATTATAGTAAATTTTTAATATTAATATTTTAAAAGTACTTTAAAAATTTTAAATAAATTAATAAAATTTCTTTGACAAAAAAAAAAATTTAAAATAAATTATTACAACTTATATTTGCATTATTTTCGTTTTTTGTGTATTGGAAAAAATAAATTGTTATAATGGAAAGTACCAAACAAAAACTTAATTCCACGACTCTTATTGACTTAAAAAAAGATTGAATGTCAAAGTTAAAAGCATTCGCCGGTTGGAGGAACGTTTGGAAGATGGATCACTTCCTCTAAACAAAACCGATCTAGAATGCAGGCTTCAGGTTTTAGATGAGGCAATTTCTAAAGCAAATGAGTTGCAAGACCAGATCGAGCAAATAGATGAAATGGATGATTTCGGAGCCGAGTTGGAAGAATTAGGAATAACTACCAAGGCAAGGATTATGTCCTTATGTAATGCCTTAAATTCAGCTGAAGACTCCCGTTCAGACTGCAATTTCTGCAGCCCCAACTCGAGCTCGACTTCCTAGTTTGGCATTGCCAAAATTCAGTGGAAATTATTCGGATTTCAAAAATTTCATAAGTCTTTTCGAGACATTAGTTGACAAAGATGTGAACATTCCAGTTATCGAGAAATTTAATCATTTAATTTCTTGCCTCTCTGGTGAAGCCTTAGGAACTGTCAAGGCATTCCAGGTCACCGAGAGTAATTACGCCAAAGCTATCGCTAGTTTAAAAAGAGTTTATGATAACGAATGTCTCATCTTTGCGAACCAAATACGTCAACTGTTCAGCCTTTCGAAAATTTCCCAGCCGTCTGCGTCGTCGTTGACGGGTCTCATCGACACTGTGTCCTCAATTTATGGATCACTATTATCCATAGGAGATGATACTAAAATTGCAAACTCAATGATTATTCATTTAGTTTTGAGTAGAGTGGATCCAGTGACCAAGCAAAAATGGGAAGAGTCACTGGATTATGAGGAATTGCCGCTGTGGTCCGATTTCGAAAAAATACTAAATCGTAGATACCAGCATCTGTCCGCTGAAGAGACTGGCAAACCAAAGCAAGAAAGAACTGGGTTCAGCAAGCAACTGAATAGAACTTCGTTGGCTTGTTCTTCTACCAACGCCAAACCAGCTTGCAGTTATTGTAACGCCAACACCCATTTTTTGGCCCAGTGCAGTCCGTTCGCTCGCCTTGCTGTAATGCAAAGGTTCGAGTTTGTTAAGTCAGCCTCCCTATGTTTGAATTATCTGCGAAAAGGTCACACGGTAGCGAATTGTAAATCGACCAGGTGCCAAATCTGTTCAAGATCGCACCATAATCTTCTGCACCGATTTACAGTGACCGAAAATAGCTTAGCATTACCACCACCCACACAAAATCCTCCTCCAGAGTTAACGAATAATGGCCCTTCTACTTCACATGTTTTGCATGCGTCGTCTGTAGAAAGGGTTTTGTTAGCAACGTCGATCGTAAGCGTTCGCACAAAAAATGGTGAGCACATCTTGGCCCGAGCATTACTTGACTCAGGGTCACAAATGAATTTTATTACAGAAGATCTTGCTCAACGCTTACAGATCCGTAGGGAGGAATCGTGCATCAACTTGCTTGGAATTGGTCAAACTAATTCACAAGTTAAGAAAAAGATACACACCGTGGTGAAGTCGAGAGTAAATGGTAGCGAGTTTCCGTTCGACTTTTGGGTTTTGAAAACCATCTCAGGCTATCACCCTGATCAGTCAGTGAACGTGAAAGATTGGACCCTACCAAAGAACTTGCCGTTAGCAGACCCATATTTTTACAAACCTCAGCGGATAGATATGCTAATTGGAGCTGAGTCATTTTTCGAACTGTTGTCCGTTGGCCAAATAAAACAAGGTCCGAACCATCCCATCCTTCAAAAAACTCTCCTTGGGTGGATAGTATCGGGAAAATATCTGGCAAATTCCTCAACTCCTCCACAGCCGGTCTCTAGTCTGAATTGCCAAGAGGAAATATTAGAGTCAATAGACAAAAACTTGAAAAAATTCTGGTCGTTGGAAGAAGTTTCATCTTCTAAAAAGATGTTGTCGCCAGAACAAGAGCTATGTTAGGAACATTATCGGAAGACTACAAGAATACTGCCTTCAGGTCGATTTGAAGTTAAACTTCCATTTAAGTCGGATCCAAGCGTTTTGGGCAATTCATTCGAGATAGCCAAACGCCGATTTCTGTCGCTCGAGAGAAGATTATCTCGAGATCCGAACTTAAAGAAAATGTATTTGGAATTTATGGAAGAATACGAATCCCTAGGCCATATGTCCCCTGCAAGCAATGACGTTCTTGCTTCTCCACACTACGTCATACCCCACCAGTGTGTCTTGCGGCCGCAAAGTACAACGACCAAACTTCGAGTCGTTTTCGATGCGTCCTGCAAGACATCCACACAAAAGTGTTTAAATGAGTTGTTGATGGTGGGTCCAACAATTCAGGAAGAGCTTTACTCAACTCTTCTTAGATTTCGGCTAAACAAATTCGCTCTAGTAGCCGACATAAAAAAGATGTATCGTCAAGTGATGGTAAATGAAGCAGATAGACGATACCAGTTGATAGTGTGGAGAAAAGACCCGTCTGAGTCCTTGAAATTGTGCAAGCTCAACACCGTTACTTATGGCACTGCACCAGCCCCATTCCTGGCCATAAGGTGTTTGAAGAGGTTGAGTGAATCCGCGAAAAATACATTCCCTCGAGCTGCTAAAGTTATTGGGTCTGACTTTTACGTCGACGACATGTTAACGGGTGCTGGTTGCGTGGAGGAGCTAAAGAAAATTAAGTCTGAAGTAACTCAGGTTCTTCAAAACGCTGGGTTTGAATTGAG
>JAJJHT010012836.1:159995-212140 GCA_021223865.1 Drosophila pandora
CCGCTCATCGCCCCACCAGCACCGCGGACCCCGGACCAGCAGGGTCTAACGTGCTTGCGGCGATGGCGGCTTGTCTCGTCAATCAAGCAAATGTTTTGGCAGCGTTGGTCCCGGGAGTACGTCTTGGGCCTACAGGCGCGGTCGCAGTGGCAGCGGGAGCAGGAGGACGCCAGGAAGGGCGATCTGGTGCTGGTCGCCGAGGACAACCAGCCGCCCCAGCAGTGGATCACCGCCAGGGTCGTCGAGACTCACGCCGGCGCGGACGGAAGGGTCAGGGTCGCCGACGTCAGGACGAGTAGAGGAGCATTGTTTCGGAGGGCAGTCCACAAGCTGGCAAGGCTGCCAATAGTTGAAGCCTAAGGAAGGCCTTCAACGGGGCCGGTGTATAATTAGATGTAGATAATAAGTGGAATTTTATGAAGTCTAGTGTAAGTTAGTTTAGGGGGGAGCGGGAGCGCAAGTGAAGCTCTCACTTGCGCTCTCCCATGAATTCGCCCCGCTTCGCCGCACTAGATAAGCTAGGCTTAAGATCTTGTAAAATGAATATAATCGAATTTTATAACGTCGAAGAGTGCACGCATTTTCGTTTTCGTTTGTTTTTCTCGCAATTTATTTAATTTCTACAGCCACCAATTTTTTCCTTTTGTTTTCGCGAAGAGATAAACTAACCTCGATAAACAGTGTCCTTTTAGACATAAAACTTAAATTTTCCGACCATATTTTTTCAATGGTTAATAAGACTAAAGGTGTTGTCGGTTTTATTAAAATAGTTATTGATTGATTATAATCAATCAAATATTAATCTATTACGTCTCCGTGAATAGCTTTTATTAAATATTTTGATTTCAATAATCATATCATGGTACAGATCTGCGTGGTAGGGAGTGACCATATGAGGGTTTCATTCTGTTGAGGGAAATTCAATCATAGATTTAACCTCAACCTATTTTCTTTTGCATACGATTACAAGTGCAATTACAAACCTAGTGCGAATCTAGCAGATTCTACCTAATGCACATGCAGAAAACCCGCACACATAGATGCACAAGTACAGTAGACAACGCGCCACACCTCCATCCTTCCGAAAAAAAAGGAAACCAAGCAAGTGCCAAAAGCTGATTTCACTGTAATTACAATTCACACTTCCTTAAGGGGGTGGCGGGTTTTTGGCGGTGGGAGGAGCTTGTTATCCCGGCAAGGGGAAATAAAAACATCCTGTAAACATGTGTTATTTTTGTTTGGCAGCACATAAGCGATGATCGCCCCCGCATATTCGCGATATTCTAGTGCAAATCGAGCAGATTTGCGATATTCTATTGCAATATTCCAGCAACTTAACTTCTGCGATATCCCCTCCCCATAAAGCAGCCGCATTCACCACATCAAGGACAGGTAGCTTCGATGCGGAAAGAATCATCCTGGCTAGATTGACATTCCGTCAAGACCTCCTCCACAATGCCTCGTTTCTGTTTCAGCAAGTGATCCTGATCCACTTTGACTGGCAGAAAATTTACTGTGTTCTCCGCGTCGATCAACAGATTTTCTAGAACTTGTTAGCTTGTCTCCATAAGCTAGTTATCCAAAACTTCTTCCGTATCTCGCCTATGGTCGCATCCTGATTCTGATGCCGGGCACAGTGTGGCACATATACAGCGGCATCCTTCTCCTTCTCCCGATCCTTCTCCTTACACGCATGACTCCATCCTTGTACGGGCATATGGGGACAGCCCTGCAGTTAGCTGCCTTCTTTCGGGATTTCTTCTGTCTTATCTTCTCCTTTCCGGAGAACGCTTTACTTTGGGCCTGCCGGATCAATACGCACTCCGCAGTGTCGCATTCGTTTGCCGTGAGTCCATGCTTTTCAATGTTCACCAAGACAGCCACTACTACTGGAGGAGATCGGTCAATTGTCTTCTGGTTCCCATAGGAACGTCGGCCCGCGTAGCCCTTGACTGAGGTTCAAATAGCGGCATGGTTGCGTCGTGTGCCACGTTTTCGGCAGTTGATAACCATCTCCATTGGGATACTTCCGTCGACTCCAGGGTTTCTGCCACCCGGTTTCCAACAAACTGCTTGTACCGCCGGTGTGAGCTGTATATCCAGGACTGTTTTGGATCTTCTGTGGGCAGATTTTCACTCAACAGCTGCCTCACTGTTGCGCTCAAACATGCCGTCTTTCCTACCGGAGTATTCGCCGCATCGTTTACTTTGACGAAAAGAATGCGAATTCCAAAATTCAAAGAATGCGAATAAAAGAAATGACGCCCATCTAAATCCCGGGAGATACCTCTAGCACCTCTGGACTCCACCGAAATAACAAATACCAGATCTTATAGCGTAGCCAGATCTTATAGCGTAACGGGCTGGGAGTCAATCCGTCCAAGGCAGAGCTCGTGCTGTTCACCAGGAAGTACAAAATACCAAATCTAAGGCTTCCGAAACTTCTAGGGGAATCACTAGTTCTTAGTGATAGTGCGAAGTACCTAGGCATCACTCTAGACAGGAAACTGGACTGGAAGCTGAACACCGCAGATAGGATTAAGAAAGCGGCAATAGCACTCTATACCTGCCGCAAGGCGGTAGGCCTGACCAATCTTATTCTATGGAGTTGTGGTCTGGTGGCCAGCCCTGGACAACTCCTTATGCAGGGAGAGGTTCAGGAAGACGCAGCGTATGGCGGAAGTCTGTATAACAGGAAGTCTACGCACTACGCCTAGCAATGCCCTAGATCTCATCCTTGGCTTAATACCGGTAGAACTGATGGGGGTAAAGATTTTTTGACCTGGCAGCCAACAGGAAATGGAAAAACCTCCAAACCTGTAGAACCTCTCGTCTGATCTGGCCGACACTAATGAGTGACTGGGGGGTGCTAATGAGTGACAATTTGAGCATTTCATTCATTTGAGGGAAATACACAACCTCAACCTACTTCCTTGTACATCCCGCTGTATCCCCTCCATTTCTTTTGGGATCGCCGATCGAAGTAATCGTGGCACCCAACTTAACTTAACCATTGACCATAAACAATGTGGCCAATCACAAACATGGTGCGAATCGCAACTTAAAGAAAGTGCGCAACTAGGAGCGGAATTCAAGCTGACTGACAATCGATATTTTAGCAGTTACGCGACACGTACCATTTTTAGAGGAGATATAGACCTTTCATTCTGCTTCCCTTTTGAATTGTTTGAGTTGTTTATTCCAAAATATCCAAAAGTATGGATCAACATTTGTTTTGAGAATATATGCTTTGAAAATGTTATTATAGTTTCTGTGTAAAATATGAGCTGCAGAACAATATTAAAAAGCATTTTTTTATTATGACTACTATTTGAGGCACCATCATATTCGTTTAGAGTGTCACATATATATGGGACGCCGAGCTCTCATATATACTTCCGAATATATACTTTCGAATATACCACTCCAAACCTGATGCTAAACGAAGGTACTTGTTTTGAAGGACTTGGTTTAGGTGGGTTTTGGAAGATACTCCGTATATGGCCAGGCGTATTTTGTTTGCTCGATCCTTTCATTTGCCAATAGAGGCGCCGCATCTTACCCTTTAGGCTCACAATAACATTCCTAATGTGAAAGGTAAAAGTGGGGCGCCTATCGGAGATAACTTGTGCTCGATCTCTTGAGTCATTAACTGTCCATGGAGGAATAACCCTGGACATTAGTCTTTTCGGAGTGTGACCACTGCACATTTTTCATTCCATGAAAACATCCCATCGGCAGGTCCAGTTCTCATTTTTTCAAGAACTTTTTTTTGGTCAAAGCCCCACCCAACATGTAACATTGCACAGTACCAGGAAAGGAGAGCACAATGAGGAAGCGATTTTACCATACGGTTAGTGATACCCTCAAGTCCAGGGGCTTTCCAGTTTTGAGTTCTGCTTAAGGCTGTGGGATTTCATTTGAAGATCATTTTAAGGTCCTGAAACAAGACATTAGACTTGAGGACCTCTGGAAAAGTTATTAAGTTGCGGTCTTTCCATCATAGTGGGTTGCAGATGTTCATCACTGGTGACCCTTATGTATAAATTCTACTACTTTATACCACCTTTAAAAGTTGCGTCCTCAAAAAGGCAAAAATGCGTGATGATTTGTACTATTATCTTCTCCTTGAGTTAAAGCGTCTAGCTATGTTGCTAGTCGACCGAATCGGTTAGCATTAGCCTTTTTTGGGATGGGACGAGCTTGTTTTAGTTTTTTCCGTTACAAGGACTGACTGAGCGTACCTCTTGCTACGAACTCCTTTAGTAGGCATAGTTTGCCATGTTTGCAACGGCGCTGCTCAGTTACCGAGCGTTTTCGGGAGCTATATTTAATGTTCTAAATATTGGCTTTAGTAAGAACAAGCACAGTTCGATTTTTAGATATTAATACAATTTATTTAAAATGTTCTATTTTTATACAAATGATATACATATTAGACATCTGCATGAGTGGCAAAAAACCCACATTCAAATGCACAATGCTAAAAATGAGTTGAGTGAATTTGAGAGCAAAGCCAACATGATGTGAAAGGGATGGATCTCTTACGCCTACTCATTTGCACAATCATTTGGTAGAAGCAAACGAATTGAGTGAATTGAGAACGTTGAAAACAGAGACGTTTCATTCAAATGATTCGAGTTGTAAATGTAAATAAAAGGAAATAAAAACAAATTAAATGCAGCGAATTTATATCTAATTTAAATTGGAATGCAAAAACATTATTTTGTTAATATTTTCAATTTGTTCTCCATTTTCGTTTTTAATTTTGCGGAAAAACTCCCAGACTTCGCTTCTGCCTCTCTTTTCTATTAAGGTGTACATTCCACTTTGCAGGTTCTCTTTGATACCCACCGCGCCTTGCACAGCCTATATATTTTAAATAAATTAAATTAACTCTTAAAAACCTAAAAACTAAACTTTAAAAAACTCTACAAATATATACATACAGGCTCGTCGGCTTCTTTTATAAATTCGTTGTCCATATTTCCGTTTTTTTTTTGCAGCTCTTTTTTTTTTTGAAGTTAAGTTAAAAATTGTTAAAAATTTTTAGACAAATTTGTAGCAGCTCTCAGAAAGAAATGTGCACGAATGATAAGAAACAACTCGAAGGATTCGGGTATACATGACATTGACATATTTCTCATTTCACTTTTCGATTCGTTCATTCCCTGTCATTTCGTTTGACGTCTCAAATTACGAGAGGAACCTAAGCTTACATTCATACAATCTCATTTCATTTCCATCATTCCACTCACTTCATTCTATTCAATTCGAATGTACTCTATTAGAAGTATGTTATGAATGTAATCATGCAGATGTCTAATACATATGTACAGATGTGACTGCGAAGGTGTGAAGACTGAATTAGAACAAAGACGCGGGAGCGCGGCTCAACGCTTGATGCTGCGGAGCAACCGAGAGATCGCGCGAGAGAGCGAGACAAACGCTAGTGCATGACGCAAGATGCAGCAGTGCCACCCGACACACTCCGTCATCTCCGACGTCCATTTCAGTCTGCCTCGCCAGGGGCCACTTCATTGGAGGCAAGTTTTCGTCCTTCACCAGCACGATGTAATTTACTGCTATACCTGACCTGGGATGCGCCATTTGGATCGTTGCTGCAACAGAGTTAAATAATCTTTCTTCCATCTGGACCAGAAACACAGCTGAAGAAAGACGACGCGTTGCCAAGCATCTAGCCGATTTATATTGAGTTTTTTCAGGTCTGGCTTATCGAAACTAGAAGGAGGCCCTCCGTTCAGAAAATGATTAGGAGTCAGGACATCCAGATCAGCAGGATTTTCAGAGAGCGGGACTAATGGCCTCGAATTATTCACTGCAGCAATATTGTAAACCAGCGTCTGCAAAACGTCGGCCTTTAGCACAGCTGAGCCCACGACCCTGTAAAAATGATACTTGGCGGTCTTAACAGCAGCTTCCCACAAGCCGCCAAAGTGGGGAGAACAGGGAGGTATAAACTTCCACTCAATGAACTCTAGAAGGCAAAAATCCAAGACAGCTCTCTGGTGCTCGTCGCTAAGAAATAGTCTCTTTAATTCGCTCAACTGATTTTTGGCTCCAACGAAATTGGTGGCGTTGTCGGACCAAATCTGTCATGGCTTCTTCCTGATAGAAATAAACCCCCTCAGTGCGGCGTATCATCGCCAATAACGATCGATGTCCAGCGTGCAGGTTGTGATCATGTAAGCTAATGATTATGCTTGGGCAAAATTACTGGGTGACGACCATGGTAATCCAGGGATGAATTCCAGAGACGCCCGTCTACTCGAAGTAATCCTAACTGATCCAAAGAGGGGGATAACGCAGCCAGCGAACTGGAGGAGGAAACGATTCCCTTTGTATGCATCCTTATTTCATCACTCAAATGAGCGCGCTGAACTGCCCACAAAAACATGCGAGTCCCCGTCTCGAAATCATGAACGGTAATTCCTTTATGACGAACCCGTCTGCCAAACTTATAGACGTACGCTAACACTCGCCGAAGAGCTGGAAAGGAGTTAACGTATTTGCATGTCGCCAGGAGTTCTGTATATGGCAAAGTTATAAATTTTAAAGCTGGCTTCTCGATTACTATCGTCGCAGGCCAAGTCCTCCTGTGTCTTTAAAAGATAGGGCGGCCCCTTGCACCATAAACTGGACCCGATCAACTCAGTAGGAAGGGCTTCACTAGACAAGATATCTGCTGGATTTTCCAACGTAGGCACATATCACCACTCCATGGAACTCGTCAGATTTTGGATGGTTGACACGCGGTTAGCGACAAAAACATTAAACCTGGCAGGCTCACCTCGAATCCACGATAACACGGTTACAGAGTCGCACCAACAAAAATACTTTCCTCTGTAAGCGCCTAGACTGTGAACCTCTGCCATCATTTTCGCCAACAACTCAGCTCCAGCCAGCTCCAACTTCGGCACAGTTAACGTCTTAAGAGGCGATACTCGAGACTTCGCACATAGAAACTATGTAGACACACGCTCCGTAGTCTTCAATGCTGGCATCACAAAATCCATGAATCTCCACGAGTGCTCCAGATGTAAGTGCCAGCCGAGAAAATTCTGCACGTTGGGTGTGACTGAAGCTCCGGCAGATCTCCTGCCACTTGGTGTAAAAACCCTGATGTAAGCTTTCATCCCAAGAAAGATGCTCTCGGCAAAGAAATATAATATATAAATTCTGCAATAATATTTTTGCTTTAGTAACAACTGAACCAACAAGGCCCAGCGGATTGTAAAACCGCGCTATTGATTATAGAACGTCGAGGCGGCTTCGAAGTGGACTGAAGAGCAGAAAAAGAAAGCAGCAGCTGATCAGTAGAAGGATCCCAAGCCAATCCTAACGTTTTCGTGAAGTTGCTTTCGTCATCAAAAGTTAGATAAGACTCCCGATCCACTTTAGTCACGCCTTCCAACACGATAGGGATATTGGAGCACCATTTCCGCAGCTGAAATTCACCCTTGGACAAAAGCGATGAAATCTGCCCTAAAATGCCAACAACCTCCTCCTTGGAGCTGCCACCAAAAATAAGATCATCGACGTAACAATCTCGAAGCAAGATTTCGGATCCCACTGGAAAGTCTTCCACCTCGTCCTTAGTTAAATGGTGCATCGCTCCCACAGATAAATAGGACGCAGGCTTTGTTCCATATGTAACAGTGTTCAACTTATATGTTTGTAGCTCCTCCAGAGGGTTCCCCTCGCCACAGAATGCATTGCAAGTAGTTGTCAGACGACGCCATCGTCACACAACAGCTGAAATTCACCTTTGGACAAAAGCGATGAAATCTGCCCTAAAATGCCAACAACCTTCTCCTTGGAGCTGCCACCAGAAATAAGATCATCGACGTAACAATCTCGAAGCAAGATTTCGGATCCCACTGAAAAGTCTTCAACCTCGTCCTTAGTTAATTGGTGCATCGCTCCCACAGATAGATAGGACGCAGGCTTTGTTCCATATGTAACAGTGTTCAACTTATATGTTTGTAGCTCCTCCAGAGGGTTCCCCTCGCCACAGAATGCACTGCAAGTAGTTGTCACACGACGCCATCGTCACACAACGGTACATCTTACAAATATCGCCAGTCAGCGCTACCGGATGCGAACGAAACCTCAGCAGGATGTGAAAAGGCTAAGGTTGGATGACCGGCCCAGCCATTAATATGTCATTCAAAGAATAACCGGAGGTGGTAACAGCGGAACCCTCGAACACCACTCTAAGCTTCGTCGTGGTTCTGTCCTTCTTTAGCACACAGTGATGTGGCAGAAAATATTTGCAATCTCGATGCAACTCCGGCGAAACCAGGGACATATGACCTAGGTTAAGATACTCCCTTATAAAGGCCGAATACTAAGCCCGCAGTTCGGGCTGATGAGACAGTTTCCTCTCCAACGACTGGAAACGACGTAGAGCCTGTGAGTACGAATCCCCCAATAAACCGGAGTTATGTTTAATTGGTATCTTGACTGTATAGGCACCACCTTCTAACCGCACGAAGTTTTTAATAAAGTGACTCTCGCAATCGAGTTCTTCCTTTCACGCCTTCACAATCGGATCGGTGCAGGTTTCCACTTCCCAGATCTGTCGAAGAAGTTGATCGAGCCGCTCATCTAAAGGCCTTTTTGGGCAGATCAGTCCCGACCGCTAAGCAGCCATGAGAACCTTGCCATTGTCCACAAACAACCCAACCGAGCCGAGTTTTTTGGATTGAGGGCAAACCAGGAGACAGATGAATTTGCCCCACAAAAAGCAGTTTGTAAAATAATCCAGCTCCAATAAGCAAATCAACTCGCTGCGGCTGGTGAAAATGAGGATCTGCTAGCTTTATATTGGCGGGAATTTTTCCAAGAGCTGACGTCCAATGCAAAATTGGGCTGAAGGTCAGTGATGTTGGAGGGCTACGATCGCAGTTACTTGCGCCGAGTAGTCAGAGCATTGGGACTGCAAGCTGACTTGCACAGAAATCCCATCGGTAGAAAACCCTGCTTCACCAATGCCGGATACAGAAACCGGAGATCTTATCTTCCGCAGCCGCAGCTGGTCCGCCAGCCTTGAAGTGACTAGATGCACCTGCGAACCAGAATCGAGCAGCGCTCGGCAGGGCAGTAGAACTTCGGAGCGGTTCCTGACCAGAATGCAGACAGTGGCTAGCAGCCCCACATCACCATCACGATCCTTAGCGACGAGAGAATTGAACAGAAAAACAACAGAGAAACATCGTCGCTAGATGCAGAAACCTCGGGAGAGGAGTGTTGGCCTTGAGCTGGCGAATTGCTACCAAAATGCAGCAAACTATGATGCCTGCGTCCACAAGCACGGCAGCTTGACGAATTTCAATGCCGAGATAGGTGCCCAGCTCCAAGGCAAATCTAATCGTCTAACTTCGCCTAAACGATCCTCAGGCGACAAGCTTAAAAACCTTGGGAAGGAGGTCTACGCCGTCCTACCGCAAGGTTTGGTGCATGTCGTCGGCAAATCCACGATGTCGACGATGTCGTCGGCAAATCCATGCTCTCCAAAATCCGGCATCTCTGCTCAAGAAAACTGGCGATAGACTCTCACGTTGGAATGGAATCCAGGGAATCCGAGTCAGCTTCCGATTCCTTCCACTTAAACTGCGTGGCATCATCAACCTTCTGCAACAGCACTTGTATTTTGATGCAGCGAGCAATCTGCTTCGTTGCCATGCTTGCCAGGGCTCGCATATTCGAATTAAATTTTCTCCGAAAGCTCGCGAAGCTTCGTCGCCGATGCGGATTCCACGGCCCTCAGATTCATTATCTCATTCAAAACTTCTTCTCTTTATCTCAAAGCGGACGGACGTGTTTTTTTGTGCGCACTGCGTTGTCATAAAATTTGCTTATTAGATTTGCATAAACAATCGGTGTTTATTTCTATTCACTTAAAAAAAATAAAAATAATAAAATATTGCAATTCATAGATCCGTATCGCTTCGCGTGTGCAGTGATATATTTGGAGGTAAAATAATAATTTTATAAATTTTTCTTCCAAACATAGCCCTGCTCTTCTTCTTCATCTCTTACGGTGTTGCTTCTATTCTATTGCTCCTATTTCTCGATCAATAGAGATTCTTATCTCTATTCTTTGCATTTAACTAACTCGCACTAACTGCTCTCTTTAATCTCCCCCTTTCGTTTCCCTGGTACAGTGGTACAAGGTTCATCAATATTATTAATAAATTATTTATTGAAATTTTAATAATTTTTAATAAATTAATTATCTAAAATCTTAATAATAATGGAATTTAAATTGGTCTGTGCATTGAAGTCTTGTAATAAGACAATCTCGTCTTCCCTGCCTACCATCCATTGCTGGCTCTGTGAAAACGTTTTACACGCTAAGGGTTCACGGCCTCATTTCGGATGCAATCTCGCGTAGGTCTGGTCTCCACTTTTGCTGTGACGGTTGTCGTGCTGTTCAGGACGAAATGAGATCGTTCATGAGGCACACTAACAGCGGATTCAAGGAGTTGATTAGTGGTTTTCGAAAAATCAATGTCCAACTCTGTGCGCTCAATACACAGTTTAGTAGTCAACTACTAAACGAGTCTCCAAAGCGTAAAAAATCCTCTTTTAGTGATGCGCTTGTGGCGAATAATCTTCAGCCTGCTCAGCCGACAACTATGCAGCCGCTTATATCTCTGGCCACCCCAAGGGCCGGACCTGAGAAAAATTCGGCTTCCGAATATCTCAGGATTAATGAGCAAATAACCGATATGTCCTCTGTGGCATCGCTTCAAGTGATCCCAGACCCAATAATTGAAACCACTGTAACAGTAACCAAACAGGGCAATCAAATGTCCGGACCCCCGGTACGTACTGATGCCGCTGTACTAGTTGCGGCGGCACCAAAACCCTTGCAGGTGATCCCACCATCGAAATATATTTTTGTTTCCCGGCTTGCCCCTGATACTTCTGAGATTGATATCTCGGCTTACATCAAAGCCAAAACAAAAGTCGACATAAAGGTGGTGGATATTACAAAATTCAAATATTCCTACACCAGGCACACGTCATCTTTCAAAATACGTGTGCCATTGCAGATGTTCAAGACGATCTGTTCCGCCAGCTTTTGGCCAGAGAACATTTTCGTCCAAGAACATCAGCCAAGTACGGTGAAAAAAAAGATAACCAAACCTGTGGGTGTAAAACTCCCACATGTTAAGGCCACTGATCAACCTTCCCCCTCTTCTTCCTCAATCCCAAAAAACTAATGTCTTCATTAACACTTACCTATCAGAATACAAGAGGGTTACGTAGTAAACTTCCCAAACTGTATTCTGATAGTTCTTTTTTTGCATCCCATATTATTGTATTTACAGAAACTTGGTTAAAGCCGGAGATCTTAAGCTCCGAAGTTTTTCCTAGTAGGTACACCACTTTTAGATGTGATAGAACCTTGCGAAGGGGAGGAGGAGTGCTAATTTCTGTAGACTCCAAATTCGCTTCTGAAGAGGTAAAATCACAAGAGTTTGGTGACATTGAATTTCTTTGCATCAAAATCACTTTGTCCGATCAATCTTTGTATGTTACCTGTTCGTACATACCACCTTCGTCCGAACCGCCAACATACTGGCAACATTTGTCCGCTATTCGTTTGGTTTTCGATCGTCTGTCTGATGGTGACCAGCTGATAGCTCTGGGTGACTTTAATATCCCAGAACTTATGTGGTCCAATGTTGATAATTCACCGTCTTTACAGCTTAACTCCCACCATGACTTCCCTGAGGGCATGTTTGACATGTCACTCGGGCAAATTAACCACGTCAGAAATTCTTTAGGTCGGCTGTTGGACTTATGCTTCGTTTCTGATCCTGATGGAATTACTCTTTCCAGAACTTTGCCCCTTTCTAACCCTGAGGATCCATATCATCCCACTCTTGAGGTTTCAATCGAAAATAATTACTTTTTTGACCTTAAGTCTACAGTTAAATCNATGCCGCAGTATTAGTTACGGCGGCACCAAAACCCTTGCAGGTGATCCCACCATCGAAACACATGTTTGTTTCCCGGCTTGCCCCTGATACTTCGGAGATTGATATTTCGGCTTACATCGAAGCCATAGCAAAAGCCGTCATAAATATTTATATATATATACATATTCTTACACCAGGCACACGTCATCTTTCAAAATACGTGTGCCGTTGCAGATGTTTAAGACGATCTGTTCCGCTAGCTTTTGGCCAGAGAACATTTTCGTTATGGATTTTAGGAAATAGATAAGCTTTGCTCAAATAAAGTGAAAGTATATTAGATTTAAGGTTAAAAGTAGAGCAAAGAGAAAAAATGTGTTATCGTTGAGTCCGAAAATAATTCCCTAAAGGGTTCATGCTGTGGAGACAAATGTATCGAATATCTACTAGGGACGTTACATTTTAAGCGTGTTAATAGATGTTGGCTATCAACAACACCACTGATAAGGAATACGACACTCAGCATCGTTCTACGGTTTTTTAATAAAGGTATGTTAATTAATAAAAGTCTACTATAATGGGAGGAAAGGTGAAAATTTGCATCCCAAATAAGTCCTTTATCGAAAAAAGCATCTGTTTCGGGAGGGACATGCCCACTTGCATGGCGAAGTGGTCATCGCAATCGAGCTCTCCTTTAGTAGCCTGAATGATCAACTCAATGCAGGCCTCCAATCCCCAGATTTGGCATAGAAGACAATCAAAATGATCTTCAAGGACATTTACATAATCAGGAATTCGCGAGGTTCCTACTGCATACGTACAGCCCACCTCCCGTCAAACAAACCGAAGGACAATGCCACGTAACGTACGGCTCGAATCGCGGGAATAGATCCAAGATAGTTTAAGAAAAGCGTAGGAGCTATTGCGGACCATTGCGGTCCAGGGTTTTATCCTCAACGGATCGTGTTGGGCATATGTCGAACTACAATGACTGAGAAGTAGAGGACGAAAGTTTCTAGTCCTTTTACTAGGAACGTTAAAATTTAAGCGTGTTAGTAAATGCTGGCTGTTCCATAAATAAGATTATTTAGAAACATGACACCCAGTATCGTTCTACAGTTTGTAAAAGATGGTAAGTTGATTAATCAAAGTCTAATATGATAAAAGGGGAGGTGAAGATTTGCATCCCAATTAAGTCCCCTAAGAGCGAAAGTCAGGAAGTTTTTTTGAACTCAAGGACGAATCAATATATAAAGTTTTAGTTATGGGTCATTAAATTCTTTTGACCATCTTTTAATAAAACCAAGCACATCCATAGTTTTATTAACCATAGTAATGGTAGGTAAATTTAAGTCTCAAATCTCACAGGACACCTAGATCGTTAACCTGAGTTAATCGTTCTAATGCGTTCCTATAGAGAAAGTACATAGCCTGGTGAGGACTAGATCGGTAAAAAGACATGAGTTTACATTTCGATCCATTAAGCTTTAGGTTATTTGCAAAACACCAATTTTGAAGTTTATCCAAATCGGATTGAAGTCTAGACTGGGCGCTAGTAAATTTGTACTGAAGGCAAAGCTTAATGTCATCAGCGTACATAAGTATCTGTGAATTAGTTAAGGCAACCTTGCAAGTCGTAACTAAACAGTGTAAAAAGTAGGGGTCCAAGATGGCTTCCCAAATGTGGCGCGGACTAAACGCGAGGTAACATTTTTAAAGAAAACACGTTGGGTTCTCCCAGATAAGTAGCTCGAAATCCAAATAAGAAGATCAGTTGGGAATCCCAAAAGACTGAGTTTACTTATAAGAAGCGAATGGTTAACATAGTCAAATGCTTTACTGAAGTGTAAATGACGTTTGTTTGTAAGCCATTCCGGAACCCATCCTTGAAATAAGATGTTAGTCCCAATAAGTTGGTAGAGGTGGAAGTAGTGGGAAGTCAGTCTAATCTTGACCGCCGAGCCACGCAGCTGAAACCAACTCTAATATTCTCAATGAAACTAAACTCCTCCTGTTAAATAAGAACCACCAAACCGATTGTTATTATTAGGCATCACAAATAAATTGTATTCCCTACATCATCGAGAATGAACCAGCGACTTTTCATCAGGTGAACCATGGAAGGACATCTTAACTGGCGCCCGAGCAGATAAGTAGAGTGAATGTGAATTACGGGTTTTAAAAGAAAAAAATATTCTTCGTTCTTTCCCCAAACAAAATTCTTTCCCCAAAACAAAAAGAAAAAAAAAAAAAAAAAAATTAACATGAGCTTGAAAAATGACCCTGCGATTACTAAACCTTTTGTTTAGAAGCTCCAATGCGACGACATAATTTTTGTCCGTGAGCTCCAACGATCTTACTGTCTCCAAGGCAGATTCACAGATTGAAGCTTCTCGACCAGACGGATGAACGGTTGACGGGCAGATCACTCCTGAGTTCTGCAACATCCATCTCGGACAGCTCCTTGCGTGTGCTCTTGATAAATCCCTCCAATTCGCTAAGCCGCACATTTAACATCGCCTCCGGAAATGCCTCCACTGATTTCAAGGAGGACAACAATCCTTGAAGATCATCAAAAAGGACAGCTGCACTGTGACTCAGGAATAATATCCTTCCAGGAGAGGCACAATCAAAAAACGGATTCATTTTCGCAACAAAAAATTTATTTTATTTTTTTTATTTATTGTCAGCTCACGACCCACTGTGCAGCTTCTATATAACGGGGTTGTTGGGCTAAGCAGCCACCAGATAGGCTAGTTAGAATATTAATAATTTGTTTATCTGCAGCGGCATTTAATCTTCTCTTTTGTCTCCCAGATTCGCATGCACTTTGTTGTCATTTTTGTAGCGCATGCGCTTTTGGGAGCTTTGGAAGAGCTTCTGCGCCAAAGCTGTTCTTCTTCTTGTTGTATTTTGGGAGTTGTTATTGACGGGCCGCTATTTGTTTTATTGTGCGGAATTAGCTCAAAAAATTGAATATAAACAATTGAATCTCATCTTTAATTCGGTCGCTATCAAAACACTGATCCGACGAGATTTGCGGGATGAAGTCTGGATGTGGAACTATTGGATCTGCTGCCGCAAACCGGGAAAGGATGCTGCGGAGAAGAGCAGAGGTGACCTGCCAGGAGATGGAGGCGCTGCATCATAAGGTGAAGGCTGCAGCGCGGAATGAGGATGGCACCATTATGGCGCTGAAATCAGTGGAGAAGCGTTTGCGTGAGCGGTTCTCCGCGCTTCAAGAAGAGTTAGAGGAGCTTAACTTCAGCGAGATCGGGAGTGAGCTTTATTGGAGATTCTCGCAGCTGGCGACTGATGTGCAGGGTGACATTCAGGTGGAGGTTGCAAAGCACTCCGTGAGAATCGCTGCCCACTTCTCGACGGTGCCGGTGTCTCACCCATGCCATACAAGCCAGCCCCCTCCTTACCACCGCTGCCGATGCCAACATTTAACGGCGGCTATGTTGACTGGCCGGATTCTTCGCCCTTTTGACAGCCATCCTCATCTAACAAAAATGGAAAAGCTTCGGTGGCTCATTTCATACCTGCGCGAGTCAGCCTTGGAGACGGTGAGAGCGCTGGAAATAACTGACGCGAACTTCGATGTGGCTCTTGACCTATTGCGCAATCGGTTTAGTAATCGGCGATTAATTTTCCAGAGTCACATCAACGAGATCCTGCAGCTTCGAGTGGTCGGGCCAGGTTCTGCTGCTACGTTGCGGGAGCTGTCGGATCGGTTCAATGGGCATATGCGGGCTCTCATGAGTTCCGGATCAGCTGCCGAGATCCACGCGGATGTTCAGCTGCCCGTTGCCCAAAGTGCAATCGCCGACATCATGATTTGTTGCAACATTGCGGGCAGCTGCCCAGCTCAAACAATTCCCCACCACTACGAAGCTTGGGTTCCGCCGCTGGTGTTGCCGTTGCTACCCCACCGTCCCAGTCAATCAACACGGTCTTGACGCAGGATTGCCCTACTGAAGTGCTTCTGGCAACCGCCAATATCCTCATCCGTGGTCGATCAGGTGCCTTCCTGGTTCACAAGTTCACCTTATCACATCGCGGCTGGCAAGTCAACTTCAGCTTCGTCGCACCAAAAGCTGTGTAGCGGTCGCCGTTATCCTCCGTTAATGTGTGTGTGAAGTCTCGACTAACCACATATTGTGCGAACCTAGAGGCGGTTATAGTGTCTCATATTGCGGACTGTCAGCCCAGCCTTAAAATTAATATTTCGAAATGAAAGATTCCTCACGGCATAGCGCTGGCTGATCCCAACTTCCACAGACCACAGGGTGTGGACCTGCTAATTGGAGCCAGCCTGTTCTTCAACCTATTGACAGTTGGCCAAATCCAATTAGGTCACTGCCTCCCAGTAGCCCAAAATACACTGTTTGGATGGGTGGTTTCTGGATGCATTGGACTATCGTAGGAGGCTGGATTGCCCTATGCAGAAGGAGAAGAGGAGAAGAATCAACGTTCCGGACCCCCTGCACTCGTTAGGAGAACTCGATTCCCGCATTGGTCTATTGGGGGGAGCAATGCATGGTCAAGGGTTTGGAAGAAGTTGGTGTGCCTTTTTCGCCCTGTGAGTTCTTAATCTTCTAAACTACGCAACCCGTGGAATATCCCTTAAAAGATGTGTCTGCTGCTCTTCCAAAATTGTTATTGAAGGCCCACCCTTCAATAGGGGGGAGGATGTTGGGCTAAGCAGCCACCAGATAGGCTAGTTCGAATATTAATAATTTGTTTATCTGCAGCGGCATTTAATCTTCTCTTTTGTCTCCCAGATTCGCATGCACTTTGTTGTCAGTTTTGTAGCGCATGAGCTTTAGAAGAGCTTCTGCGCCAAAGCTGTTCTTCTTCTTGTTGTATTTTGGGAGTTGTTATTGACGGGCCGCTATTTGTTTTATTGTGCGGAATTAGCTCAATAAATTGAATATAAACAATTGAATCTCATCTTTAATTCGGTCGCTATCAAAACGCTGATCGCTCAACAGCGGTAATATATGTATGAGCGATTGTAGCACTTTGCAAACGGCGTATGTATGTTTGTCAACAGATGTTAATTTTGCGCGCAAAAATCACAAACCGAAATATGTTTTTAATGTTTTTATTTGTTTTTTATATTATTAGCTACGCAGCTCAAATTTTCAATGAAAAATAACTCAAAAAATTATTTTTTTAAGCACAATCACGTCGGGGACACCAATGTTCAGTTACCGAGCGTTTTCGGGAGCTTTACTTAATGTTCCAAATCTAGGCTTTAATAAAACACAAGGACCTTTAGATTTCTATGTGTAATTACAATTTATTTAAAAGATTCGCTTTATATAGAGAACATATGACATATTTATGTGACTGCGTAGGGTTAACAATTGAATTAGAATAATAGACGCGGGAGCGCGGTTCAACGCTTGATGCTGCGGAGCGACCGAGAGATACCGCGAGAGAGCGAGACACCGTTGGCCGATCGAATGCACGAAAGCGGGCGACGCGAATAAAGCGGGAGACAAAGTGACGTCACGAATTCAATAAATTATTGCCGGCCAAACTTTCCGGCGGCTGCTTGACCCGACAGGCGCCTTGAACCGGTGTTGGAACAACACCTCTCTATTTGGACAGAAAGGCTGAAAAATTAGCTGAGCTAGATAAAACTCTCAAAGCGGCGTTTTTTTTGCGCACTGCCTTTTTAATCAATTACTTTTATTTGATTCCTAAAAACAAACTGGTGTTTATTTAAATTTACATTTACAAAATTTTACAATTCTATAATTAACAAAAATTACTATAAACCAATTGCATATATACATGCAAAAATCCATATCGCTTCGTGTGTGCAGTGGCATATGTATTTAAAGGTAAATTTTAACATTTTTTAGCTTTCCCGGAAGTATAGTTCTGTTCTGCTTCTGTATCATTTTGTGTCGCCTCTATTTTCGTTCAGTAGAGATTTTTGTCTCTGTTTTTGTTTACACTTGTTTCTCCACACACTTGGTTCTAACTCTCACTATTTGCTCTCTTCTGTAATAAGCACATATATTCACAATTTATTTTGTTATTCAAGGTCTCGGTCATAAACCTAAGTGCACCGAAAAATGAATCGTCCGCAGTGCCTTTGCTGGACGCCGAAAAGTGCATATGTCCGCATATAAGTAACACGAGTGGACCTTATGCATGTCCACATACCTCCGCCTAAGCGAACATATACACATAACATAACTATATACTTAAGAATACCGTCCTTTAACTCCTAACCTCCTTTAACTCCTAAGCAAATTTGTAAAATCAGAAATCATAACAACAGCTGCTCCTGACCTAAATAAAATAAAGAAGATTAAACTAAACTTCGGCTGCTTATTATATTAAAATCATTGGGACCTTCGATGGAACGTGCTACATGGCGACCGTGACAGGACTTCAGGACATCGACATCGAAGGATCACTAACAGCTAGGACGTCGAGTGATCCATAAATGAAACTTACAAAAAAAACAACATGGGTCGATGAAGAACGCAGCAAACTTTAGGACACATGAAGATCGACATTTTAAATTGCATATCACAGCCAACACTGGCCAAAGAAACGGTACCAAACTAAATAGCGCAGTAAGTAGAGTGTGATGTGTGGAAAGAGAAGTGGCGTGGTGCAAAGACAGAAAGGCTGAATTATTTAAGCTACTAAATAGCGGAAGTAAATTAGAATGAAACAGCTCGGTGAAAATACACGCCGAAGTTAAGCACATTAAAAATCTGTTAACCCAAAGAAAAAATAAAACCAAAGACACACACACATCCACCTACGCTGCAATTCAAAATATATCAAAAACCACAATAAAATCCAATCCACCGCCAAAGCAGGATTTACCCAGGTTAAAAAAGAGATGCTCCAATGACTGCAGAGGACCCCTGGAATCACCCTTCTGTGAACACACCTGTGCCAGCACCGGTGCCCCAAAAGCCTAAAGGAAAAAGATAACCCTGTGCAGCCAGCACCGGCCCCGTTTAGCGCTTCAAGCTAAACCCGGAACAGTGAACCGACAGCGCTACCTAGAGCGCAAAATTTTTTTTTCCCCCCCCATGCACTGCATTGCATATTTTTTTTGTTTTCCACTGCGAGGCATATTTTTTTAAAGTTGCCCGATTAGAGCGTGGCCTGAAAACCATACAAAAAATAGGCAGGTTTTTTTAATAGGCAGGTAATAAATAAAATTTAGTCCAACACAATGAACACAGAATTGACAAATATCCTATTATCAATTATTGTATTCATTTTGGTCGCATTTATTTTGTACAAAGCATACATTTTTCATAATAAATGTATAGCAAAAAGACCGAATTATAAAAGCCAGGCTATCGATCTGGACAAAATATAAAAAAAAAAAAAAACAAAAAGAAATTTTTTTTATATATATATAAACCAAAAAAAAATAACAACCCTCAATGCCAAATTCAGATATATTAAATATACACCCATGATATATTAAATACGATTTCATATGTTCTTGAATAATATCCAACTTATTGGACCTAACATCTTTTATCACGGATGGCTTCCGGAATGGCTTACAAACAGACGTCATATACACTGACTTCAGTAAAGCATTTGACTCTGTTAACCATTTGCTTCTTATAAGTAAACTCAGTCTTTTGGGATTCCCAACTGATCTTCTTTTGTGGATTTCAAGCTACTTATCAGGGAGAACCCAACGTGTTTTCTTTAAAGATGTTACCTCGCGTTTAGTCCGCGCCACATCGGGGATGCCCCAAGGAACCCATCTTGGACCCCTACTTTGTACTCTGTTTGTTAACGACTTGCCCCTTGCCTTAACTAATTCTCTTATGTACGCTGATGACGTTAAGCTATGCCTTCAGTATAAATTCACTAGCGCCCAGTCTAGACTTCAATCCGATTTGGATAAACTTCAAAATTGGTGTTTAGCAAATAACCTAAAGCTTAATGGATCGAAATGTAAACTTATGTCTTTTTACCGATCTAGTCCTCACCAGGCTATGTACTTTCTCTATGGGAACGCCTTAAAACGATTAACTCAGGTTAACGATCTAGGTGTCCTATTAGATTTGAAACTTAAATTTACCGACCATGTATCTACCATGGTTAATAAAGCTATGGGTGTGCTTGGTTTTATTAAAAGATGGTCAAAGGAATTTAATGACCCGTACATAACTAACATCACTGGTCCGTCCGATTCTTGAGTATGGATCGTGTGTCTGGTGTCCTCAATATGGAGTACACCAAGATCACATTGAATCTGTACAAAAAAACTTCCTTACTTTTGCTCTTAGGGGACTTAATTGGGATGCAAATCTTTACCTCCCCTCTTATCATAGTAGACTTTTACTAATCAAATTACCATCATTAACAAATCGTAGAACGATGCTGGGTGTCATGTTTCTATATAATCTTATTTATGGAAATATAGACAGTCAGCATTTACTAACACGCTTAAATTTTAACATTCCTAGTAGAAGGACCAGAAACTTTCGTCCTCTGCTCCTCAGCCATTGTAGTTCGACATAAGCGCAACACGATCCGTTCAGGGTATTATGTTCGGACTACAATGGTCTCTACCACATTTTGTCATCTTGCTCTACTAACAATCTTAAATTGCTTATATTAACCGCCTTATCTGTGCAACACTCTTCCTCGTGATATCTTTCTCCTAATCCTCGCTTATCTATCTTGGATCTATTCCCGCGATTCGAGCCGTACGTTACGCGGCAGCGTCCCTCGGTCNATCCAATTTTAGGTAGAACGATTGTTATAATGGTTTCTAAAAGATAATCCATACCCATAATATAATGGAATGGAATGAATTATCGAAAGAACTATCAAGTATTAAAGCAGAATTCGACAAATCGCATAAGTCACTAGCACAGAATAGACCGATACAAAAAACAACGGTCAATAAACACGTGTAAATATTAGTTAAATGCTTTAATGAATCTCGAATATTAATATATGAACACAGAGAAAAGTTAAATCCAGATCACTGGTCTCGAGTATCAAAGTTTTTGATCACACTAAGATCTAATTTAACATCTGTTAAAGAAAGGTTTAAGCTTGATATTTCAATACCTACTATTCTCAATACTTCAATAACAATCGACGCTGGTGACGAACCAGAATCAAAAGAAGTTATTGACCAACAAGAAATAGAAGAAAGAGATATTAACAACCTTATGATCCCGGCAGTCCTTATTCAATCTGAATTATCAGACCAGGACTTGACCGACTCTGTATTTAACGACAGCATTGTAGAATTAAAGCCAACTACAATGGCTGATGAGAGCATTACCCAAATGGCATACATTAAAGAAATATCGAATGCCATCCCTGAATTTAATGGGCAAAGGATACACCTTCAAAGATTTATAACAGCTTTGAAGTTAGTTAACCTAACGAAAGGCACATTCGAGAATTTGGCTGCAGAAGAAATTAAATCCAAAATAATTTGATCAACTCTATACAGAGTCCAAAATGAAAGAACTATAGAAGCAATAATCAGAAAACTACAAGACACTATAGTCGCAGAAACATCTGACATAATTAAAGCCAAAATGGCGAAAACAACCCAAAAAGGCAAAAGCATAGACAACTTAAGAAAACTCCTAGAAGCTTCGTACATTGGCGAAGGCCTATCGGCCGAACACACTGACAAATTCAGTACCAAGGAGGCCATCACCACAATGGTTAAAAACTGTGAGCATGGCCGCCTCAAAACAATATTGGAAGCAGGCACTTTCGTAACTATGAATGAAGCCGTCACAAAGTACATTCAGTACTGAAATTACAGGTAATGCCAATTCAATATTATACACCCAACGAGGAAATAATTATCGCGGTAATAATTTCAGAAACAATTATCGCGGTAGAGGTAATAATCGAGGAAATTATAATAATACCAGATATTACCCAAATAACGGTTATAATCAAAGCACTGGTTACTACAGAAATAACAATAACCAGAATAACAGTTATTACACAAACAACAACCGTGGGGGAAACAACAATAGTAACGGTAATAATAATAATAACCAAAATAACAATATTAGGATAGCCCAAACGAATTCGGAAAACTCCCAAACACCTTTAGATACGCGTCAGTAAAAAACAACAAAATTCATACTATAAATCTCAGTCAAAGTACATGGTGTCCTCAATATGGAGTACACCAAGATCACATTGAATCTGTACAAAAAAACTTCCTTACTTTTGCTCTTAGGGGACTTAATTGGGATGCAAATCTTTACCTCCCCTCTTATCATAGTAGACTTTTACTAATCAAATTACCATCATTAACAAATCGTAGAACGATGCTGGGTGTCATGTTTCTATATAATCTTATTTATGGAAATATAGACAGCCAGCATTTACTAACACGCTTAAATTTTAACATTCCTAGTAGAAGGACCAGAAACTTTCGTCCTCTGCTCCTCAGCCATTGTAGTTCGACATAAGCGCAACACGATCCGTTCAGGGTATTATGTTCGGACTACAATGGTCTCTACCACATTTTGTCATCTTGCTCTACTAACAATCTTAAATCGCTTATATTAACCGCCTTATCTGTGCAACACTCTTCCTCGTGATATCTTTCTCCTAATCCTCGCTTATCTATCTTGGATCTATTCCCGCGATTCGAGCCGTACGTTACGCGGCAGCGTCCCTCGGTCGGTTGGACGGGAGGTGGGTATGCAGTGGAAACAGCGCAAAAAAAAAAAAAAAAAATATAATATTTATGTACAATAAAAATAAAATAAAATAAAAATAAATAAAATAAAGAAAATTGAAAAAAAAATAATCCCAGTATGAATAAACAAAGAGCCATAAACAAAACATATGAAAAGGACCCATATTTCAATGAAAGAGTCCAGCATTTGGTATCAACAACCCTAGTTAGTGTGTATGAATTAGAAATTCTTTATATAGAAACATTTAACTGCCATGTTACACCATTGTTTCACTGCACCGCAACCCAAAAAGGAATAGTTTTAACAACAATTCCGGGTGTGCTAGTGAAATCAAGAATAGGCGAGCATCCAATTTTAGGTAGAACGATTGTTATAATGGTTTCTAAAAGATAATCCATACCCATAATATAATGGAATGGAATGAATTATCGAAAGAACTATCAAGTATTAAAGCAGAATTCGACAAATCGCATAAGTCACTAGCACAGAATAGACCGATACAAAAAACAACGGTCAATAAACACGTGTAAATATTAGTTAAATGCTTTAATGAATCTCGAATATTAATATATGAACACAGAGAAAAGTTAAATCCAGATCACTGGTCTCGAGTATCAAAGTTTTTGATCACACTAAGATCTAATTTAACATCTGTTAAAGAAAGGTTTAAGCTTGATATTTCAATACCTACTATTCTCAATACTTCAATAACAATCGACGCTGGTGACGAACCAGAATCAAAAGAAGTTATTGACCAACAAGAAATAGAAGAAAGAGATATTAACAACCTTATGATCCCGGCAGTCCTTATTCAATCTGAATTATCAGACCAGGACTTGACCGACTCTGTATTTAACGACAGCATTGTAGAATTAAAGCCAACTACAATGGCTGATGAGAGCATTACCCAAATGGCATACATTAAAGAAATATCGAATGCCATCCCTGAATTTAATGGGCAAAGGATACACCTTCAAAGATTTATAACAGCTTTGAAGTTAGTTAACCTAACGAAAGGCACATTCGAGAATTTGGCTGCAGAAGAAATTAAATCCAAAATAATTTGATCAACTCTATACAGAGTCCAAAATGAAAGAACTATAGAAGCAATAATCAGAAAACTACAAGACACTATAGTCGCAGAAACATCTGACATAATTAAAGCCAAAATGGCGAAAACAACCCAAAAAGGCAAAACCGCGAAATAATTCACGACAGAAATAGACAACTTAAGAAAACTCCTAGAAGCTTCGTACATTGGCGAAGGCCTATCAGCCGAACACACTGACAAATTCAGTACCAAGGAGGCCATCACCACAATGGTTAAAAACTGTGAGCATGGCCGCCTCAAAACAATATTGGAAGCAGGCACTTTCGTAACTATGAATGAAGCCGTCACAAAGTACATTCAGTACTGAAATTACAGGTAATGCCAATTCAATATTATACACCCAACGAGGAAATAATTATCGCGGTAATAATTTCAGAAACAATTATCGCGGTAGAGGTAATAATCGAGGAAATTATAATAATACCAGATATTACCCAAATAACGGTTATAATCAAAGCACTGGTTACTACAGAAATAACAATAACCAGAATAACAGTTATTACACAAACAACAACCGTGGGGGAAACAACAATAGTAACGGTAATAATAATAATAACCAAAATAACAATATTAGGATAGCCCAAACGAATTCGGAAAACTCCCAAACACCTTTAGATACGCGTCAGTAAAAAACAACAAAATTCATACTATAAATCTCAGTCAAAGTACATTCGTTAGTTTCATAAACGCAGCAACAGGAAAAGAATTAGTTTTTCTACTAGATACAGGCGCAGAAATATCCATATTAAAGGAAAATTCTGATAGTTTTCAAAACATTCAAGATAAACATATTTTAAACATACAGGGTATAAGCCAAGAGGTTACCAAATCAAAAGGCATAACTTCTATCGAAATTCAAATTTCTAAGTACATCATCCCACATGATTTCCATATAGTAAATGTGCAATTTGCTATTCCTTGTGATGGGATACTGGGAATAGATTTTAAGATCTGAAGACTGGCTTGTAATTAGACCAAATAATCTCAAATATCCAATTTATGTTCCGATAACATACAGTTCTGGCAACAACTCCCTAATTCTGCCAGCAAGATCCCAAGTCGTCCGAAAAATTAATATAAATTCCGAAGAAAACACTGGAACAATAGATCAGGTAGTTAATATTAAAAATATTCATTATGAACCACTTTCAAACTACGATGTAGTAAAAACAGACCCAGAAAACCGTAAAAAAACTGTATTATTCAAACTTACAAAAAACTTCCCACCTTAATTCAATGATCAACTTACAAAATTATGCACCCAGTATAATGATGTATTCGGACTAGAAACCGAAGCGATCACTACAAATAACTTCTATAAACAAAAACTGAGAATAAGTGATGATGAACCCGTATATACAAAAAATTACAGAAATCCTCATAGTCAACAAGACGAAATTCAAAGACAAGTCCAAAAACTCATTAATGATAAAATAGTAGAACCCTCTGTATCACCTTATAATAGCCCACTTTTGCTAGTACCAAAAAAGTTACTCCCAAATTCAGAAAATTAAAAATGGCGATTAGTAATTGATTATCGTCAAATTAATAAAAAAAAACTCTTATCTGATAAATTTCCACTCCCCAGAATCGATGGCATTTTAGATCAACTAGGTAGAGCAAAGTATTTCTCATGTCTCGACTTAATGTCCGGTTTTCACCAAATTGAACTCGAAAAAAATTCACGAGATATAACATCTTTTTCAACAAACAATGATTCATATCGTTTCACGCGATTACCATTCGGTTTAAAAATAGCTCCAAACTCCTTTCAGAGAATGATGACTATAGCTTTCTCTGGATTGGAACCTTCGCAAGCCTTTCTTTACATGGATGACTTAATAGTCATAGGTTGCTCCGAAAACCACATGCTCAAGAACCTAACTGATGTTTTCGAGAAATGTAGGAAACACAACCTAAAGTTACATCCCGAAAAATGTTCATTTTTCATGCATGAAGTCACCTTCCTAGGACATAAATGCACAAATAAAGGAATCTTGTCTGACGACAAAAAATACGACGTCATTCAAAATTACCCAGTCCCACATGATGTGGACCGCGCTAGAAGATTTGTTGCATTTTGCAATTATTACAGACGTTTCATAAAGAATTTTGCAGAATACTCCCGTCACATAACAAGATTATGTAGGAAAAATGTAAAATTCGAAAGGACAACAGAATGTCAAAACGCTTTCGAACATCTAAAATCAGCATTAATAAACCCAACTCTGTTGCAATACCCAGATTTTAGCAAAGAATTTTGCATAATTACAGATGCTAGCAAATACGCTTGTGGAGCAGTACTAACTCAAAATAAAAATGGATTACAGCTTCCAGTTGCATACGCATCAAGATCCTTTACGAAATGTGAAAGCAACAAGGGCACTACAGAACAAGAATTAGCAGCTATTCATTGGGCAATAACATACTTCAGACCATATATTTATGGTAGACACTTCACTGTCAAAACAGACCACAGAGCACTTACCTATTTATTTTCAATGATAAATCCCAGTTCCAAACTAACACGAATGAGACTTGAATAATTTTACAGTAGAGTATCTAAAGGGTAAAGATAAGTATGTAGCCGATGCGCTGTCTAGAATAACAATCACCGACTTGAAAAACATATATTGAAACATTAAAATTCTGAAAGTCACTACCAGAAACCAAAGTAGACAAAAATCCTGCGCAGGAAAAGAAAAAACAGAATTGCATAAGCAATCAATAGAAAAAGCTTCAAAGCCCAACGTATATGAAGTCATTAATAATGATGTGTTTATTTAAGCACGGAAGGAAAATTACAGCAAGATATAATGTTAGCGATTTGTATACTAATGAAACCCTTGACTTAGGTCTATTCTTTCAAAGGCTTGAAAAGCAAGCCGGTATGCACAAAATCAGCCATATCTTTGAACATGTTTCAATTGATCATTTTAAAAATATGGGCAATTATATATTGAAATCATTAAGAGTAGCGCTACTCAACCCGGTGACCGTAATAAAAAATAATAAAGAAAAAAAAAACTATATTGTCTACATTTCACGATGATCCAATACAAGGTGGTCACACAGGCATTACTAAAAGATTTCGGTTTTCTGGTATTGATGTTCAAGGTAATTTAATAAAAAAAAAGTCAGCCGATCCTTATAAAATTTGGCACATCGGATTACTTTGCTCAAAATGGAATCTGTACCAAGTGCCATGTTTCTAACCTAAAAAACACCAAAACTATGCCAATTTCTATCGTTCTATGACAGCTATAGGATATAGTCGGCACATCCTTATGAAATTTTGTACATAAGATATTTTGGCCAAATATAATATGTGTGGACCAACCCTTAAACTTAAAAAACACCCCATGCCAAAAAAAATTTTGGGCATTTCCGATCAATCAGTTATAATGCAGCTATAGGATATAGTCGACCGATCACGGCCGTTCCGACTTATATATTGCATTATATAACAAAAGAAGGATGTGTGAAAAGTTTCAACTCGATAGCTTTTAAACTGAGAGACTAGTTTGCGTAGAAACAGATAGACAGATAGACAGACAGACAGACGGAAAGACAGATAGACAGACGGAAAGACAGACAGACGGACAGAAGGACATGCTCATATCGACTCAGGAGGTGATCCTGATCAAGAATATATATACTTTATAGGGTCGGAGATGTCTCCAATCAATGACTAAATCTGTGCGCTTGATTCACAGTTTAGTTATTTTCAGCTGGTAAATGAGTCTCAAAAACTTTAGAAATCTGCTGTTAGTGATGTACTTGAGGTTAATAATTTTCAGCCTGCTTAGCCGACAATTATGCAGCCGCTCTTGCCTGGAAAAATATGGCTTCCGAATATCTCAGTATAAATGAGCAATTGTTCAATATGTCCTCTATTACATCGCTTCATTAATTCGTACCCTCTTAAAAGTCACCCAAAAGGGTAATCCACCATCCGGATCCCCGGTAGAAACTGATATTGCAGTAAAAGTAACTACGACACCAAGCCCATACAGGTGATACCACAATCGAAACATATTGGAGATTGATAGTCACCCCGACACTTCGGAGATTGATATTTTGGCTTACCTCAAAGCCAAAACAATAGCCGACATAATATAAACTTATGCTTTATCCGTGCAGTTACAATTCGTTTCGTCAGTTTTTGGCCAGAGAACATTTTCGTCCAAGAACATTAGTCAGGTAAGGTAAAGAATAAAATTTTCAAGCCTGTGGGAGCTCAACTCTTCATCACCAAAGTTTTTCCAAATAAGTAAGCCCCTTTTCGACGAACGGGAATGGGGAGGAGGAGTGTTAATTTCTGTTGACTCCAAATTAGGTTCTGAAGAGGTAAAATCTCAAGAGTTTGGTGACATAGAATTTCCGTGTATTATCATCTTGTCCGGTCAATCTTTATACGTAACCTGTTCCTATGTTGCCATATGCTGGGAAACACCGAAGTAAACAGCCTTGAGGCCGACATATAGTCGACAACGTTTTTGTTAAGATTGGTTTGATTCTTGTCACACTTGAATAAAAATTACTTGAGGCAACTCAACCGCACTATCGAGCGGACTTACAGCGATTGAAAATAAAATAGCACCACCGGAAGGTAAATCGGTACACAGGGAGCTGGCAATGTTCAGCCGATAGGATTACTTAAAAAGAAACGTAAACGATAATTTATAAAAGATTAAAGTTACTCGTTCCGTAGCAGACGATTCAAATAGACGGAAAGAATACTATATAGCACGAACTCTAAAACACAAAATTTTCAATCGAATATATTCTTCAAGTTGTTTGTTGAGCTATCAGCGTTTTGATAGCGGCCGAATTAATCGACACGGTTCAATTTTATAATTCAATTTATTATGGGTCAATTTAGCCCCAAAACAAATACCGCGGCCGATCCAAAACAATGCCGAATAACAAGTGCATAAAACCTAAGAGCTTGCGCAGAAGCTCCACCAAAGCCCCCAAAGTGCATGCGCTACACAAGAACAACAAAACGCATGCGAATCTGGGAGCAAAAAAGAATATGGAACAGCTGAGAGAATTAAATAGAAATGATTATGATATGATGGCACAAGTCCCAACATTGTTTTTCAAATCCGTACAACCATATGCTTGTTTCATCTCCGAAAGAGCGCAATAGAAGATGAGCCAATCCTCTGTCTTGCCTCCGAATGTAGGCAGCTTGGGAAACATTCGTGACGCCCGCCTTGTTCGTCTCCAGCTGAACAATCAATGGTTTGAAGGTATTAGAATTAGAATGTGTTGTTTTAGGACTGTAGGAGAATGACGAGAGACGCTATCACTAAGTTTTTGTCTGCTAGCCATGTCGTCGATGATAAGGTAGAACGAATTGTCGAGGGCTATATCTAGATTGAGAACTTTGGTATGATAGCGGCGCCAGCAGTCGCAGCCAACGACGACGTGAGGGCACAGCAGATCTTGGAGTCGATACCAGACGAGATGATTGTAAAGAAAGACCACGTTGTGCTGCCACGTAGCTATGATATGGCGCTCAATAGGTTGATCAATATCAAGAAGAAAATGAAAGGAAAGCAAGTCAGCACGGCAGCGTCAGATGGGCCAGCGCTGCGGTGTTTAGAAATAACGGAAAGGGAGAAATGCGTCGAGCACAAACGGCATGCGGGGGCAGCAGCGGGGGCAAGAGGAACCAGCACGACGTCGCGCACGAAAGAAGGCGGAGGTGGAATCACCGTGGAACGTAACGGTCCTGGGCGGGCCTCAGCGGCCGCGTTCGAAGGTAATAAGAGAGAGCGGGGAAGATGGGGAACGGAGCGGCCCGCGACTGGGCAGCTGTGTTTAGATGAATGCAGAAAACACAGAAATGCATTTTGGGAATGCCCAAGGGGGGCAGCGCGGGGATATCTGGAGGATTGACCTGCACAATAACAATACGGATCGGAGGCCCAAGCGGGGCAAACAGGGGCGCATGTAGAGAAAGCCCGCTGATAGAAATGCGGCGGGAATCAGTGAAAGCTAACGGAGAAAGTAGATGAGCGAAGGATTAACGGCAGGAAGTAGATTTGAAAGGATAAACGGGCGCCTCTGGCACTATATAAGAAGGGCCCCTGATGCAAATCGGGACCGAGTCTTCTAGGGAAGCTGGAAGAGTTGAGTGGTCGGGCTAGGTTATTCCCGGACACGGCAGGTATCCTGGCGATAGCGACGTACGCCTTGTCGGCTCCTAATCAATAAGTCCAGGTGTGATCCTGTGAAGCAAGGGATAGCCAGCTCGGGAACTCAAGCCCAACAGTGAAACCAAGCAGGGACACCCAGGGAAAGTCAAGAGAATCCTGATCCAGGCGCTGGAGCGTATGCACAGCGTATCACCTGGAGTTAAAGAAGACGCGACGCCAAAACCTCTGGCCGACCATAGATCCTGCGGGCCGTAGGCACGAAGGTGTTTGGAGGCGAGTGGCGAACGCGACCGGGGGCGTGTCCTGTGCGGTAGGAAGGCCCTTCGTGCCCTGATCCGGCCGCTAAGCAGCGAGGAGCATATCCTGCCCGGCGTATGCCTGGGAGGTGAGCCACTCGGTCTGTTAACACGGATTAGGTGCCGGCCACGGCGAAAGGGCATCCACGGTGAGCCGAAGATACCGAAGGTCCACGGCACCCGCAAAGGAGGAGCAGCAGCGGAAGAACAGCAACAGAAGCAGCGACGACGAGGGAGCAGCAGCGCCGACGAGGGAGCAGCAGCGACGAGCGAGGGAGCAGCAGCGACGAGCGAGCAGCGGCAGCAGAAGAGCAGCGAAGAAGGCAACAGCAACAGCACAGGCCCCGCAACCCAGAGCCCGTGACTCCAAACGAAGGGAACCGTGAGCCCTTTCGGCGCCAGGCACCAAGACCACACGACCTGCCAGGCTCAAGCTTTGGGAGAACGTGTGTATTGACAACAACCCGGAGCGGGGATCGGGTATCGACGGGAGGACGAGCGGTCGGTCGGCTGAACCAAGCGACCGGTGAGATTTACCCTTTTTGTAAACTTAGCATATTAAAGGGGATTTGTTTTAAGCGAAGCATACCGTGTTATTTCTGGGCTCGGGCAAATCACGTCGAATCTATAAATTCGGTGGAATAAACTCTGTGAGCTAGTCGCGGCATTTGTTGCGAACAACCAATAGCAAAAAGAGTTCGTTACAAGTAGCAGATTTGAGCTATACACTAAAGAGAGGATGCTCGGATGTCAGTGATCATGCCCAGAGTATTCGATAGGGTGAGGCCGAGCAAATGATTTTGGGAATGCGGTGGCAGCGACGTTTGACCCTTTAGGATTCATTTGTTGCCTGATGATAACAGTGAAGTTATTGTTGCGAGAGGTCTGGACAAGGAAGATCCCATGGGATTAGCGACAACCGACTGAGATGTAACACGACTTAATGGATTGAAGGAAATAGACAAAGTGGAACAGTTTCAGAGCCCAAGTCACTATTTTGGATCTCCGCTGGGGAAGACTATTGAGATGCACGTATTTATGGATGCGAGTCATTCGGCATTCGCGGCAATGATCTATTGGAGGATCACGTATGAGGACGGCGACGTCAAAGCGATGATCGTGTGTGTAAAGACGAAGTGTGCACGATTCCACGGTTGAAACTGCAGGCAGCAGTTCTAAGTACGAGATTGATGGACACCGTCAGGTGCCCATTGCAGAGATTGTATTATGAACAGACTCGAAGACAGTGCTGCGTTGGATTGGGGCGCAATAAAGATGACTACTGTCCGTCGATAATGTGGCGGATGATGTGACTCGGTTGCAATGCTTAGGTTAGGAGTGTACGGCAGGATTGATGCGGGGCTGTGTATACCGTATAGCGCCAATAGGCCAGTAATCCTCTCGCACCGGCACAGTCTCACGGAGAGGATTGTGCGCGATGCCCATGTAAGGATGAAGCATCAGATGTGGTATGATTACGGAGATCTGATTCGCAGTGTGATAGCGGAATGCAGGGAGTGTAAGCTACACAGTGCGCGGCCTATGCTATCGATTATGGAACCCCTGTCAGAGGATCGTCTGGAGGCCAGTGGTTGAAGGGGAGGCCAAGAGATTTTCGTAGGTTTTCGAACCCGATAGGATCCAGCTGTCAGGTAGGGGTATTGAATAGATCTTTTAGCTCTAATCTGCACCAGGAAGAGAAGCCGATTCGCGTTTTGGAGTTGAGTGAAGGAGTTCTTTACGAAGGTGGGGAGGTCGCGGGTCGATTACGGATAGGTTAGTATTTTGTAGAACAGATTGGTGTTGTGGTGCGTGTAAAATATACGTAGCTTTGACTATACGTCTTATACTGCACTTCTGACTTGTGTGTTGGAGGCGGGTAGACAGCAGATTGTTAATGTCGCAAGCCGATCCTTATGACAATTTAGCTTTTAAATAAATTTTCTAAAAAAAAATGTTGGAAAAGTCCCAAGATTTTATCTTCGAAAATAGGACAGATATGATATAGTCGGACAATCCTTACGAAATTTGGCAATTCATATCAGTTGGCTAAAAATTAAATTCGTAGAAAGTCCGAACATTCTATATTCAAGAACACCAAATGACATTTCTGATCAATCAGTTATAAACGTCGGCTACAGGATATTGTCGACTGTAGCCGATCTAGATAAGCTTGTCCTGCTGTCCGTAACACTTTGGACCATTTTTTTTTCCCCGCAGTATGAAAATTTTTCATTTATTATCCTAAATCAACTTACGCCTACATTTTGTGAAATCATTGAAACTTTCAAGGATAAAGATTTTTCTTTTTAAAAACAAATTCACCCTAAATTTCGCCCGCAGTAGCATATCGGAAGATTTTCAGACCTATCTTTTACTGGAAAGCATCATGAAAGTGCACTAGTTCGTCATCCAATGAAAACTTGAGGTCCGAGTTATAGATTTTCCTCGAATCTGCCGACCTTTGGCGAATTTCACTGGAACTCAGATCAGAAAATTCAGTGATAACTATGAATTTTTTTTTATTTTTTCATATGCTTGAGATCTTTGCCGCAATTCAGAATCGATGTTGTCAAGAATGACATTGAAATGTCTTCTCGGAAATAATCTCTACATGACAATTGAACTTCTCCATATCGTGATTCGTCAGCTTGTAGCTTTCTCCTTTTTTTCTGGAAGCCGTTGTTTGATATTGTTGAATCTCCGAGATTTCCAACGCTATATTCTAGTAAAATTCAAATTTCAATCGTGTTTTCGCTACAACATTGATCAGTCCACGATAGTCATTAAAAACGTCAGCTATACTTATATCAACTTTCTGCAATCTTTGACTGAGAGCATTGAATCGTGTGAGCAAAAAATTCCAAAGAATCTGCATAAATGTTGTTTTAAGTCGCTCAAGTTGAAGCCTAAGACCACTCGCTTCTTGCCTTGTGATCGCATTCTGATTGGTATATTCTTCAATGATGTTCAAAGTTCCAATGATTTCGCTGTAATTTTGATTGAGTGCTTCTTAACGAGCCGACCATCTTGTTGCAGACAAAGATTTGAGATCAATTTTTTTTCGTCGTGATTTTGTAGAAGTTCCAGGGAACTTCTATGACTGTAATAAAAATGCGTTTGAATTTTTTTATGTATCACGCGTTACTTACGAATTCAAATATATAACTGTGATTAAAAAAAAAATCTTTTCTTAAGATTAAGATTTTGCCGCTCCTTGAAATCTGCCGCCCTGTGCCTAAGCACCGAAGGTACCTAGTGTAAATCCAATGCTGGATGCCATTCCGGTTTAGCTTTTATCTCCCTAATAGTCTCGAAACGCGTTCCCCGGTGTGGTCTCTTAAGTTTTGGGAATATTTAGAAGTAATGAGGACAAATCAAGATAAATGATTTAATTGCGTCGCGATGCAAAGCGAACGAATACATTGTGAGACGGTGCATTATCGTTATGAAAAAACGAAGAGTTTTGGCCCATAATTCTAGTCTTTTAGACGAATTTGCTTCACGCAAATGACGCTCAAATAATATTTCAAATAGTATAGAATGAATTCATTGTGCACCGCCTCACAAAAATCGAAAATAATTTTATAATAACCTTTATTTTTATACAAGTACCCTTTCAGAGGGTATTATAATTTTGGTCAAAGGAGGTGAAGGAGACATCTCCGACCCTATAAAGTTTAATTATATACCTATATGTATATATGATCAGCATCACTTCCTGAGTCGATATGAACATATCCGTCTGTCTGTTCCTACGCAAATAAGTCTCTTAGTTTTAAAACTATCGAGTTGAAACTTTGCACAGATCCTTCTTTAGCTTGCAGGCTTCTTTTACTTAAGTCGGAACGGTGATCGGTCGACTTTATCCTATTGCTGGTATATAACTGAATGATCAGAAATGGCATAACCTTGCTATTTTTGAAGATGCTTGGTGCTGTTTCCAACATTTTTATTAGATTTGATTATTATTATATTATAAATATTATTAATTGATTTGATGGTGAAATTCTCATAAGCATGAGCCAACTATAAACGATGCGATACATATGTCCGATATATATAATAATATAAGCTACCTGGCTGCACGAACATATCAACTTCGTCTCAGCACAAAGTTAGCTTCCCTTTCTTGTTTACTCTTGATCCTTTTTGTACCATTTTAAAACATTTTTCTACGACATGGTTGAATCACCAAAGTCCATTTAAAAAATACCCAATATTTCATTCCACAAACAAAAAGTTTCATTCCGAAACAAAATGGACTTAAACCACTTTTTAAAGGTTTTAACAACAGAGCTAATAAGCTCGTGCTGTCGGTTTTGTATACGCACTGTTGAATTTGAATCACTGAAGTGGAATTATGAAATTTGGCAAATCGAATTACTTTGCCCAGTATTGAATCTGTACCTAATCCCAACCCTCCAACTTAAAAAGCACCAAAGTTATATCCGAACAATAAGTTATATGGCAGCTTTAGGATATAGTCGACCGATCCTGGTCGTTCCGACTTAAATACTGCCTGCAAAAGAAAGACGTGTGCAAAGTTTTACCTCGATAGCTTTAAAACTGAAAGACTATTTTGCGTAGAAACAGACAGACAGTTTCCTATTATTTTAAAACAGAACCTTACGTATTTTCCAAAAGTTAAAAATTGACTTTTATTCCGTTAGATTTTTCATTGGATCCATTGTGCGACGAACTGGCAAGAGCTCCACGGAACTGATTTCTCTTAATAGATAAGACTACAGTATAGAAATGAAGCCAATTATATGGCGTTAGCTTATGGGAAAGGCAAAACCATTGGTGCATCATCATAATTACTGAAAGAATTGCAGGGATGTAAAGATAGGAGGAGACGGCTACCAACCAAAATTCGTAAGCTTCAAAGAAGCATAATTTATTTATCTAGTTCGTTACGTTACGTTTTTTACATTTTTTCCAGTTAGCCAAAAAATTCTCTAGCTTTAATGAAAACTTTCTGAAATCGCATACAGATATACATTCCTTTATAAAGATCAATTCAGGTTTTGGTTGGTTAGTTTAGTAATTTATGAGCTCATTATTGAGCCGGGATCGATAACTATTTCCCTTAGCTGCAATATACCTTATTGATTGGAAAATTCAAATCCGCCAACTTTTTCCTATATTTGTGATGTATGGGATTTGGTTCGATCTTATAAAATAAGCCGTCACTTAATTCAAGTGTTTCACTTAATAAACTTTGGCTCCGCCCGAATTCAAAATCATTCGAAATTCTATTTCTCGCTCAATAGAGATTCTTATCTCTATTCTTTGCGTTTTACTAACTCGCACTAACTGCTATCTTCAATCTCCCCCTTTCGTTTCACTGGTACAGTGGTACAAGGTTCATCAATATTATTAATAAATTAATTATTGAAATTTTAATAGTTTTTAAAAAATTAATTATTTAAAATCTTAATAATTATGGAATTTAAATTGGTCTGTGCATTGAAGTCTTGTAATAAGACAATCTCGTCTTCCCTGCCTACCATCCATTGCTGGCTCTGTGAAAACGTTTTACACGCTAAGTGTGCCGGGTTCACGGCCTCAGTTTCGGATGCAATCTCGCGTAGGTCTGGTCTCCACTTTTGCTGTGACGGTTGTCGTGCTGTTCAGGACGAAATGAGATCGTTCATGAGGCACACTAAAAGCGGATTCAAGGAGTTGATTAGTGGCTTTCGAAAAATCAATGACCAACTCTGTGCGCTCGATACACAGTTTAGTAGTCTTCAACTACTAAACGAGTCTCCTACTAACGAAAAATTCGGCTTCCGAATATCTCAGGATTAATGAGCAATTGTCCGATATGTCCCCTGTGGCATCGCTTCAAGTGATCCCAGACCCAATAATTGAAACCCCTGTAACAGTCACCAAACAGGGCAATCAAATGTCCGGACCCCCGGAATGTACTGATGCCGCTGTACTAGTTGCGGCGGCACCAAAACCCTTGCAGGTGATCCCACCAACGAAACATATTTTTGTTTCCCGACTTGCCCCTGATACTTCTGAGATTGATATCTCGGCTTACATCAAAGCCAAAACAAAAGTCGACATGAAGGTGGTGGACATTACAAAATTTAAATATTCATACACCAGGCACACGTCATCTTTCAAAATAGGTGTGCCCTTGCAGATGTTCAAGACGATTTGTCCCGCCAGCTTTTGGCCAGAGAATATTTTCGTCCAAGAACATCAGCCAAGTACGGTGAAAAAAAAATAACCAAACCTGTGGGTGTAAAACACCCACATGTTACGGCCACTGACCAACCTTCCACTTCATCTTCCTCTGTTTTAAAAAACTAATGTCTTCTCTAACACTTACCTATCAGAATACAAGAGGGTTACGTAGTAAACTTCCCAAACTGTATTCTGATAGTTCTTTCTTTGCATCCCACATTATTGTATTTACAGAAACTTGGTTAAAGCCGGAGATATTAAGCTCCGAAGTTTTTCCTAGTAGGTACACCACTTTTATATGTGATAAAACTCTGCGAAGAGGAGGAGGAGTGTTAATCTCTGTAGACTCCAAACGCGCTTCTGAAGAGGTAAAATCACAAGAGTTTGGTGACATTGAATTCCTTTGCATCTAAATCACTTTGTCCGATCAATTTTTGTATGTTACCTGTTCTTACATACCACCTTCGTCCGAACCGCCAACATACTGGCAACATTTGTCCGCTATTCGATTGGTTTTCGATCGTCTGTCTGATGGTGACCAGCTGATAGCTCTGGGTGACTTTAATATCCCAGAACTTATGTGGTCAAATGTTGAAAATTCACCGTCTTTACAGCTTAACTCCCACCATGACTTCCCTGAGGGCATGTTTGACATGTCACTCGGGCAAATTAACCATGTTAGAAATTCTTTAGGTCGGCTGCTGGACTTATGTTTCGTTTCTGATCCTGATGGAATTACTCTTTCCAGAACTTTGCCCCTTTCTGACGCTGAGGATACATATCATCCCACTCTTGAGCTTTCAATTGAAAACAACTCCTTAATTGACCTTAAGTCTACACTTAAATCTCATAAAGTTCGTTTCTTTCGTAAGGCTGACTTTATGAAATTAAATAAGTTAATTTCGGAATTTGATTGGTCTGATTAACTGGCATGCGATGATATTAACTTAGCATTACAAAAATTTAATTTTACTGTAAACTCATTTTTTGACGTTTGTGTGCCGTGGAAATATCCGTCCGCTTCAACGAATCCGCCTTGGTATACAAGGTATCTTAACAACTTAAAGAATAGTATGAGTAGACTTTTGAATAAACATAGATTATCTGGCTGTACAGTTAGTTATTCTAGATACTTAGTAGCCCGGTCCAATTTCACCGTGCATAACGCAGAATGTTATAGGAGTTATATTTGCCACTGCAGGATTCAGTTTACTCAGGATCCGAAGCAGTTTTATAACTTGGTAAACACTAAGCGTAAACATGTATCTTTTCATGTATCTATTCGCCAGGCCCTGATGGAGTACCAGGCTGTGTTCTAAAGAATCGAGGCTCTGTGCAAACCGCTCGTTAAACTCTTTAATCTATCGCTGGAAACTTCGATCTTTACCCTTATGTGGAAGGAATCCTTCATTATTCCGCTGCATAAAAAAGGGGAAAAATCCGACGCTGCGAATTATAGAGGCATCTCTAAATTGTCAGCAATTCCAAAGCTTTTTGAAAAACTTATCACTCCACATTTGCAACACCTATGTAGTTCAATAATAACTCCGTGCCAGCATGGCTTCATGAAGCGCCGCTCCACCACTACAAACTTATTGGAGCTAACATCTTTTATCACGGATGGCTTTCGGAATGGCTTACAAACGACGTCATTTACACTGACTTCAGTAAAGCATTTGACTCTGTTAACCATTCGCTTCTTATAAGTAAACTCAGTCTTTTGGGATTCCCAACTGATCTTATCTGGATTTCGAGCTACTTATCTGGGAGAACCCAACGTGTTTTCTTTAAAGATGTTACCTTGCGTTTAGTCCGCGCCACATCTGGGGTGCCCCAAGGAAGCCATCTTGGACCCCTACTTTTTACTCTGTTTATTAACGACTTGCCCCTTGCCTTAACTAATTCACTTGTACTTATGTACGCTGATGACGTTAAGCTATGCTTTCAGTATAAATTCACTAGCGCCCAGTCTAGACTTTAATCCGATTTGGATAAACTTCAAAATTGGTGTTTAGCAAATAACCTAGAGCTTAATGGACCAAAATGTAAGCTTATGTCGTTATACCGATCTTGTCCTCACCAGGCTATGTACTTTCTCTATGGGAACGCCTTAGAACGATTAACTCAGGTTAACGATCTAGGTGTCCTATTAGATTTGAAACTTAAATTGAATCATTGAATCTGTACAAAAAAACTTCCTTACTTTTGCTCTTAGGGGACTTAATTGGGATGCAAATCTTTACCTCCCCTCTTATCATAGTAGACTTTTACTAATCAACTTACCATCATTAACAAATCGTAGAACGATGCTGGGTGTCATGTTTCTATATAATCTTATTTATGGAAATATAGACAGCCAGCATTTACTAACACGCTTAAATTTTAACGTTCCTAGTAGAAGGACTAGAAACTTTCGTCCTCTACTCCTCAGCCTTTGTAGTTTGACATATGCCCAATACGATCCGTTCAGGGTATTATGTTCGGACTACAATGGTCTCTACCACATCTTGTCACCTTGCTCTACTAACAATCTTAAATCGCTTATATTAACCGCCTTATCTGTGCAACACTCTTCCTCGTGATATCTTTCTCCTACTATTCGCTTAACTATCTCGGATCTATTCCCGCGATTCGAGCCGTACGTCACGCGGCAGCGTCCCTTGGTCGGTTGGACGGGAGGTGGGCTGTACGTATGCAGTGGAAACGGCGCAAAAAAAAAAAAAACAAAAAATTTATTGATAAGCATTACCTCCTGATTTCTATTTCATTACCTGATAGAAAACATACATATATGTATGTGTAGTCGGTTTCTGCGCGAAATAGTTTCTCAGTTTTAAAACGATCTGTTCTAACGACTGAAAGCTTTGCCCACATCCTCCTCTCTATTATGCGCAGTATATAAGTCGGAACGGCCCGTATTAGTCAACCATAGCCTCTACATGATTTATTTGACTCTACAGATTTTATTTTTACGATCTGTTCTAAATGATTTCATTAAGATCGTAGAAGTTAATCACTATGGATGGTTATCCACGAGGTGACGAACCGCATGCCTCAGCGTGCGTGAGCCGAAGAATTAAAAGTGTGTTCAGTGTGTGTTTAAGCTGAATGAGTGCTTAACCAAAGGTTAAATAAATAATTTCCATTTTTCAATCTTTTGTTTTCATTTTCATTCGTGTAAGATAGAAGGGGCCTTGGAATCACCTGACCATATTTAATCACTTTTTAATCATTATTATAATAGTTTCTTTAATAAAGTTAAAGCGCAATAATCGAATAACACCTCAACTATCCCAAAATAACGTTCTGTTCGAAAGTTATTTAAGAAATACGCACTTTAAGAGCGTTTTCAAAATGAAAAAATTTGTCTAATTTTTCCCTGTTCAAAGCTACCATTGCAGCCATTCCCACCTACCCAAAATGAAGAAACTCAGGTGGCTCATTTCTTCTATATGGGAATCCGTTTTTACTATTGAATTACCTTCCAAATAAATATGGACGCATGTCTATATACTTCAACTCAACAGTGTTTTTTTTTTCCTGCGCGACTACTATCGTGCCGGACTTATCGACGGCCCAGCAAGGAAGCATTTTGTCCATTCGGGCCGGATTCGACACCCGCTGAACTTGCAAATCATCGTTTCGGCCAAAAAGATTTTTTTTTTAAACGTTGCTTTTATTTGTTGAATCTTCTTTTTGGGAGACTAACAAGGGGTGTATCAAATCTTATATTTTTAACTAAACTAGCAGACATGTTGACTGATACAGAGTTAGCCGGCCCTAAAAATCGATTGCTGGATTGGAAGGTCGTTGCTTCGCAGGCGGGATCTGCTAGAAACCCGAGTCAATCCCAGAGCAAGGGGACTTGGGTGCGAAGACAGTTTTTCTTGGTATGACCCTTTTTGCTTCTGAATTTCGTCTTTCACTGCGAGAATGCCCAGATCCCGGTGGAAGTTTTCGATGCGAACATACCAAAGTGCCCCAGTGATGCTCGCGTCATCCACAGCTGGGAGCCATACGTCCAGATTGGCTTTGGGACTTAATTGTAGAATAGTAGCTTGTAGTCCAGGCTTAGTGGCGATCTTAGTCCAGGCACAGTGGCGATCCAGTGGAGGCTGCTGGCTTTCAGTTTTAGGTGCACCTTCCTGCATTCGATGTACTTACGCCAGGTTAGTCGTCTATCAAGATGGACGCCAAGGTACGTTACTTCTTTTACATGAGGGATCTGCATACCGTTTAGTGAAAGCGGAATGCATGTTTGTCTATTAAGAGTAAACGTTACGTGTTTACACTTTTGTTCGTTTATTTTAATGCGCCAATCGGACAGCCACCTTTCTTGAGATACGTCGAGAAAAATAGCGCTACAGTATTCTCGCTGTTCGAAGGCTGAGCGTATTTCGGATTTTAATCTGTCCACTTGCTCGATGGTTCCGTGGTTTCTTCGGAAGCCAAATTGGTGTGCCAGGATAATTTTACAAGCTTCCAGATGTGGTATTATTCGAGTTAACAAGCATTTTTCAAACAATTTAGACAAACAAGATAGAAGGCTTATTGGTCTGTACGATGACGGTGTTGTGTGGTCTTTTCCACGCTTTCCACTTTTTTGGGAAATAGCCAAGATTAATGATACTATTAAATAGTTTGCAGTCGACCTCTATAGCGCATTTTGAAAGTTCGATCAGCATCTTTGGCGTCAGTAAATCACTAGCGGGAGCCTTTTTTGGTTTTATCCCTCTTATGACTTTTCGATTTCGTTCGGCCGGAATGAAGGTGCAGTTAACTGAGGGGTAGCCTCTGGCTGAATGCCTGGCAGAAGGAATGAATTTGAGGCAGGGTTTGGCTGGAAGACACTTTCGAGATGTGTAGCGAATGTTTCAGCTCGATCTTCGTCGCTGCGAGTGCAGCATCCTGAGGGGTAGCCTCTGGCTGAATGACTGGCAGAAGGAATGAATTTGAGGCAGGGTTTGGCTGGAAAACACTTTCGAGATGTGTAGCGAATGTTTCAGCTCGATCTTCATCGCTGCGAGTGCAGCATCCTGAAGAGTTTCTTATCGGGGTGGTCGTTTCGATTGAGGCGCTAAGATTTGGGTGGGCCCTCCACAGAGGATACTTTGTGATTGTTGGTGAAAGATTCTGGATGTACCTTAGCTGTGCATTTTCTTCCTGTTGGTGAAGAGCCTGGTCGAGTGATCATGTTGCTTCCTTAGGGCGTTGCTTTGAAGCTGGTGATCTGCTGTTTTGCCAATCACGACGCGTGCGCCTCTTTTCTCGCATGAGCTGTTTGATTTGCTGATTAGATTTGTGGTATTTGTTTCGTCCATAAATTGTCTTTCCGAGATTAAGAAACGAAAGAGCAGTAAACGGCAGCGATTGAAAGGCTTCCGTTTCTTGACTGAATTTGCTTGTAAGATGCGTTTCCACCAGTAGCCAATATGGTTTTCGATCAAGTATCGTGACAATTCTAGTTTTGCCGTGAGACACCATTGGCGTTCCACATTGATATACGTAGAGTCTGCGTAGATTATTAAGACTGTTGTGCTACGAGCAGCTGTATTACCATGTTCTGGTTTTGAACAAGTGTTTGCATGGTCGTTTTAATGAATAACATATGCTCCATCAAACTTTGGTGGAGGGTAAGCATCATAGTTTCCGTTTTGCTATGTGGGTGTTCTGTGTCCAGCAGACCATTTTTTCTAGGATTTTTTTTAGTGGATTTTTTTTTTGAATCCACATTTTTAAGACCAATCCAATCCATCCAATCCGGATATATCCTCAGTTCCTCCAAAAATCAGTGAGCGAGCAAGGAAATTATATTAAATGGTAACGGCTATGTCTAAATTGCTATGCGAGAACTCGCTTCTTCGAAGGTTGCACGAGCACACACAATTCTTTCACGTGCAATGGTCGTCACAATACTCTCCTGCATCTGGCCGGCCTCTCAAATTTAAATTCCGCATTCTCGTCTCCAAACGACCCCAATTAAGCTCTATGTTCTTTCGAACAGCCAGTGCACAGACGTTCCTCGCGGTTAAAACGCAAGGAGTTTTCTTAACTACGGTGGTTATCGAAACCTGCCTTTAAGGCCGAAACCCTTTAAGGATGAGTTGCAGCCCAGCCCCGTAAACGAAGCCTGCTATCCATCAGCTCTCCTCTCCGACTACATCTTCAGATACAAGCAGCAGCATATGTGCTGTCCCAATTAGCCGGGAACCTTCCACTCTGGACGATTCCAGATTCCATCTTACTGGATCTGCCATTACTCCATTCTGAACGATTCCAGATTCCATCTTACGGGATCTGTCATTACTCCAGTTGGCCGACCAATATTTTTATCGGAGTACTATCTAAGTAATGACTAATTGACGGTGATCTTCTTTCAGTCCTTCTCTACTCAGCTCTTCTAAGGGCTGGATAGAATCCCATTAAAGGAACCGCTGCACCAAAATGGCTCCACAGTCCAAGATCAAGGACTCTCTGTGAGGCACAGAGTCCTACCGGTGCCGGGGAGGGCTCAGATTCAACGGCCACGACCATCACACCCTACTCCATTCGACATGTGACCCGGTCAAGGATGTGCTGGACTCCTATCCGGGACAACAACAGCAATGCCGGCGTGAATCTCTGCAGCTCCACCGACAGGCAGTTGCAGTGAGGTTCCGGCATCTGCCTAGGGACCGAAGGACTCGATATGCCGTGACTCTGGGATCTTAATGTTACCCTGTTGATGTGCTTTATGTTACTTTTAAATTAAATTCCAAATAAATAAGGCGCGTAAATTGTTTATTTTTCCTGGGCGACTACTATCGCGCCTGACTTATCAATCGGACGCTTGAAAAAGTGGACTTTGCTTTAGTTACGCATCCACCAGCTAACCAGCCAGGCCAATGTGGAACAAATAACAACCGACTCGTGCATGCTTGTTTATACCCGTTCTGTTACGTGCACGAAGCAGTGTTGTGGCGCAAGGCTTTCCAGCTTGTCCAAGGTTTAGTGCCTTGCCAATCGAGGAAGAGACGATGGCCATTTCGATCGCGAATGCCTCCCGCTGCCCAAGGTGTAATCTTCGTCATAATTTCCTGTTGCAGCATCACGGGCAGTTTACTAGCTCTATGAATACTCCACCCGTTCAAGTCGCGGGTCCCATCAATGCAGTTTTTGTTGCGACCCCACTATCCCGGTCAATCAACACCGTCGTGACCTAGGATCGCCATGCTGAGCAAATGCTCCTGCCAACCGCAAATGTACTTGATCAGGAGCCTTCCTGCCTTGCCGAGTGTTATTGGATTCCGGTTCACAATTGCACCTTTTCTCGTCGCGGTTGGCGAGTCAACTTCAGCTTTGCCGCTCTAAATGTTCTGTAACAGTGACCATTCTCGTTAATGTGTTAATCCTCTATTAATGCGTGCGTAAAGTCCCGCCTTAACACGTATTTTATGAACATTGGCTGTCAGCACAGCCTTAGCATAGCTGTTTTGAGGTAGAATATTTCGGGCAACATAGATCTGGCTGACATACATTTTTACAAAACGCAGCGTTTTTGACCTGTTGTCGTCTGGCCAAATTTAGTTAGGTCACTACCTCCCCATTGATCAGAATACACGAGCTGGGTTGTGGCTGGGTGGTTTTATGAGCGCGGTGAAATATCACAGGAATTGCTTACACCCAGTGCTAGCGAGAATGTAAAGTAGCAAAATGCAAGTCTTGTGCCCTGTTACACCCTTACCCATTCCTACGCAACCCACGGAATAATCATTGTAATGATGTGTCTTTTGCCTCTTCCAAACATGTTATTGGAAGTCCTCCCTTCAATGAGCGGAGGATGATGGGGTCAAGCAGCCACCAACAAATCCGATTAAAATAATCAAAATATGTTTAGCTGTAACGGCTTGTAATCAGCATTTATTATTGTCTGTTCTTTGTCTGTTTCTTCGTTTTGCATCCATTTTGTTGTTGTTTGTAGCGCATGTGCCTTTGGGATCTTTGGTATACTTTCTGCGGCCAAACTCTTAGTTATACACTTGTTTATTAGAATTGGGTTTGACCGGCTGTTGGGCTTGTTTTGGGGTTATTCTGACCCATTGATAAAAATTTTAATTGGACTTGAAATTATTTAATTCGGCCGGTATACAAAAGCTGACACGTTTCAGGAACTTTGACCACTTTTTCTGGTGTTTAGATGACTTTTAAAAGTTTTTAAAATACAAAATTTGTTATCGATACCTAGAAAATATTCAATTTTTAGACACTAACCTAAGATCTTACTCTTAAAATTCTTTTAAGCGAATAAGAGTGGTGAAATCAGCTATTGCAATCGAAAGCTTGTGGGTTTGGCTTAGAATATTTTTTTGGATGATCATTGAGATTAAAATTTTCGATGAAAAATCCCATAATTAACAAATAAATAATGGATAGTAATCTTGATAGAAATATAAGATTTTTTATTAATCGTGGATAAGTTTTTGTTAAGTCATAAGCATTTAATATTTAGGTCACAAGAACACGATTTACACATAACAAAGACACAAGTACAATAAATATATAATAAAGAAAATATTAGGTCAAAAAACCTACATAAAACGATGAACATTAAAAAAGACCAAACACTACAGAAACAACAAACTGAAAAGCAGCAAGGACTGCTGACATTACAAGTTCATGCAACCGACAAAATATTGCAGAATTACACTTTTTAAAATTGTTAATTTATCATTTCATATTTTTTGCTATATTCCATTAATTTACCACTTAAGCAATATCTATGTATCGAATTAGCTATAAATATTGAACCTTTATATGAATAAAATCAGTCTCAGACAAATCTACTCTGAACTCAGTAATTTCTCCACGTCCAATTTGTTCAAGTGCAAGTTGCGGCAACAACCCAGCAATCGGTTTATGTACCCTTTGCTTCTATTCAAACATTTCAGATAAACATTTTGGTGACCCCGACGTGATCCTGCAAGCCCAGGGTCACTTTTCGAACAAAAGTCAAAAAGGAACGAATAGTGATTTCGATCGTTCCACAATAAAGATATCAGGAAGACTCCTGCTAAGAGAGCAACAGGATCTTCACAGCAGTGTGACGCTGTCCCTTTAATCGGTAGATTAAGGGCCCCACACCTCCCTCAGTTCATAAAAAAGGGTTCAGTTTCTTCGACCACTCTCGGTTGCGAGTTGGAGCGCATCCAGCTACTAATAGCAAATAAATCACTCCCAACGGTCAGAAACGAAGAACGAAAATATGGACAGGGAAAATATTGCCCCCAAAATTATTATAGAGCCAGCCGTTGAAGAGGCGAGCGCTCAAGGCCTCCTAGATGCCCAGCAAGAAATTGGGCAGGAGATCGCAAGATGCATCCGGAATTATAAAAAGGATGGGCCGAATCGAAAACAAAAGGCATCATATTTCCAAACAAAGCTATACATTCTCGATGAGGCTTGGGAAAGGTTCGGCGAAAATGATGAAAAAATTCAAGGAACGGCCAGGACCGAAAGCTACATCAAGTATGCTGAGGACCTCCGGACCAGTTGCATGAAATATGCGGCAACTTTCGAAAGCAGCCGTGACAAGCTGATGCAAGGCACAAGTCGAAAGGAAGAGGCTCAAGAACAAGTAGAAAATCAAGTTCAAGAGCAATCTCCACTCGTAGTTCCCATGGATAAACGATTAGCCGGATTATGTCGACGCCAAGGAGAACTTTTAGAGTCCGTAAGCGGTGCCTTACGAGAGTTTAAGGCATCCGGGGGAGGCCCAGGAGACTTACTAAAAACTTTATGGGCTCAAGTCCAAGAGATCCACTTGACAATCTACGAGGAATTCGAAAACCCGATAGACAGTGGATATAACAAGCAGGCATACCTACAACTGCAAGCTGAGGTGCAGAATGCACTTATGGCAAAGGTTATACCTACTACAAATAGCATTGATGTGCAAATGCCCCGGATAAACATTCCAAAATTTGATGGGGATGCAATGAAATGGAAACAATTCCATGATTTATTTTCCTGTATGGTTCATGATACTAACATGCCATCAGTGAAGAAAATGTGGTACCTAAAATCCGCTCTCTCGGGAAATGCGGAGAGATTAATACGCCACATCGAGCTAAATGAGGACAACTACTTACATGCATGGCGCATAATAGTTGGGTCATATGACAATCCTCGGCTCATCGCGAATACAGTTATTCGTCAGCTACTTCATCAGAGCCCGGTCTCTGACAGTGCCAAATCAATACAGGAGCTGTATATAACAACTCTGGAAACCCTTGCGTCATTAAAGGGACTAGGCATCAATGTATCCACATGGGATGCATTTTTGGTGGTGTTGCTGACCGACAAGCTTGACATGACTAATAGAAGTCTATTTGAGCAGACAGTTGGTAATTCAGTAGAGATCCAGCCGCTACAAGTAATGCTGGAATTCTTAGAGCAAAGAATCAGAGTCTTGAGCTCAGGAAAGCCAACGGCAGCATTTAAAAGAGAGCCGAAAAATCTAGCGTGTGCGTCCAGCACGTCAGATAAACAGTCATTATGCTACTATTGCAAGGCTCCAAATCACGCGTTATATAAATGTGAGGAGTTCCGCGCAAAAACAGCATCCGAAAGATTGAATTGGGTACAAAAACAAAAAATGTGTGTCAACTGTTTCAAAACCGACCACAAATCAAAGAAATGTAAAGGAAGAAGTTGTTTCAAGTGCGACAAAAAACACCACACCCTGTTGCACCTGGAAGTCACAAACCTTCATTCCCCAACTGTCGGTGCCGCGGCTTACAAGAATTACAATCTTCTTGCAACAGCAAAGGTAGCGGTCCAGACAGAGAACGGGCAAGTAGCGAAATTTCGTGCCCTGCTAGATTCAGGATCCCAGATTAATTTGATCACTGAACGATTAGCATCAATGTTGTCACTAAAGCGCCACGATACAAAGCTCCGGATCGAAGGCATTGGAGGACAACCAAGAATGAGCAGAGCAAGAGTAACTATTCTCGTTAGCTCTCTTCACGGGGATTTCAGCCAGCGCATAGAAGCGTTTGTGCTTCCCCACATCATAGCTGACCAACCAGCTCAACCACTAACACATTGTGCGTTAAAGATACCCAATGAGTGTCCATTAGCGGATCCCCAGTTTGATAAACCTGGAAGGATAGATCTACTAATCGGCACCGAGCACTATTACTCGCTTCTCCTTCCAAATCAGCAGAAGGTCGGAAGAGATGGTGCCATGCTACAAAACACGAAACTCGGATGGATTGTAGCAGGCAGAGTTAAATCTAAAACTCAATCAGCCATAGCCTGTGGTGTCGGTGTCGGTGAAGAAACTGACGCACTGATTGAAAGGTTTTGGAAGCTAGATAATTTGGAAAACCAGACGAAACATCGATCTCCGTCAGAGGCACATTGTGAGAAACACTTTATAGAAACTCTGAAGAGAGCAGAAGACGGACGATTTATTGTGAAATTGCCGTTCGCCGAGCACCCTTCAGCCCTGGGGGAGTCGAAAGAAATTGCGATCAAAAGGTTTTTAGCACTAGAGCGACGATTAACCGGTGATGTTCGGAAAGGTTATTCTGAGTTCATGAAAGAATATGAAGCCTTGGAACATATGAAGTTTGTTCCAACAACACATGTACCCAACAATCACTACTTCATACCACATCACTGTGTTCTGAAGCCTGACAGCAGCAGCACAAAGCTACGAGTGGTGTTCGATGCTTCATGCAAAACATCAAGTGGGAAATCTTTAAACGACATATTACATACAGGACCCACTGTTCAGAGCGAGCTAATGGCCATACTACTACGCTTCAGAATACACAAGTATGTGTTCACGGCGGACATAGAAAAAATGTACCGGCAAGTATGGATCAATCCAGATAATCAGTTCCATCAGCTTATAGTCTGGAGAAATGATCCATCCGAGGATCTTAAGTACTATAGACTTAAAACCGTCACGTATGGAACCAAAACAGCTCCGTTTTTAGCCACGAAATGCCTAAATCATTTAGCAATCCGGTCACGGGACAACTACCCATTGGGGTCTGCGGCGCTTGAAAATGATTTTTACGTAGACGATTGCTTGACAGGTGCTGACTCAGTGGCAGAAGCAGTTCAAATCCAAAGTGAATTGAATAAAATATTGCTACCACACGGTTTCAAATTACGAAAGTGGTGTTCAAATAATGCAGAACTACTACAAGGAATACCAAAAGAGGATACTGTGAGCGATGTTAAGTTGGGTGAAACCTTGGACCAATACAGTGTTAAAACACTCGGTCTCATATGGATGCCCAATAAAGACAAACTTTGCGGACGAACGCAGCAAAGCGAAGCGCTGGTCATCACAAAGCGAGTGGTGTGCTCTGAGTTGTCACAAATCTTTGACCCATTAGGTTTGTTTGCGCCAGTGGTCGTAAAGGCAAAGATATTCATGCAACACCTCTGGGAATCAAAAATGGCTTGGGATGATGAATTGCCTTTAGAACTTCAGTCAGACTGGAAAACATATCGTTCTGACCTGCAAAGTCTAAATAAATTGCAAATTCCAAGACACATATTTGACGGAAAGGTTCCAGTCACGCAAGAACTACACACTTTTGTGGACGCCTCAGAAAAGGCCTATGGCGCAGCAATATACGTCCGAGCAACGTATAAAAATAAGCAAACCTCGGTGAGACTGCTATGTTCCAAGTCCAGAGTAGCACCCACAGCAAAGCAATCCTTGCCCAGACTAGAGTTGTGCGCAGCAGTCCTAGGCGCAGAACTAACGCACAGAGTCAGACAAGATTTACGCTTGTCGCTAGACACGGTTGCGGGGTTCTTTTGGACTGATTCATCCGTCGTGTTAGGGTGGATCAATGCAACAGCTTCCACTTACCACACGTTTGTGGCAAATCGGATAGCTAAAATTCAAGAAGTGACGGAGCAGTGTCAATGGCGTCACGTATCATCCGCCAACAATGCAGCCGACGTCTTGTCCAGAGGAACAACAGCTAGCAAACTCTCGAGCAACAGTATGTGGTTTTATGGACCCCTGTTCCTATATGGATCAAAGGAAAGCTGGACAAAGATGCCAGCCATTATTTCGACGAACTTAGAACAAAAAACGAAATTCGCCAGCATGGCGGCCGCTAAAGACATATTCAGAGGGGAGATATACAACTGTAGGCACAGTAACTCCTTCTACAAATTACAACGAATTGTTGCGTACATGCTGCGGTTCTGTTATAAGTCTAATAGAGCGCCAACGAAGGCGCTATGTCTGGAGGAGCTAAGCCAGGCACGCATTATTATCCTGCGCACGATTCAGCAAATCGAATTTAACGCAGAGCGTAACCAGCTCAAACGGTACAAAACAGTGGACAAAAAGAGTTCTCTTGTATCATTGGCTCCCATCGTTGGATCTGATGGGTTAATTCGAGTAGGAGGCAGACTCGAACATTCAAACCTATCCGAAGACGCAAAACATCCAGTTCTGCTCCCCTACAATGACACAATTGTAAAAATGATCTTAAGAGAACTACATGAGACCAACATGCATTGCGGTGCCCAAGCCTTGCGCGCCATTGCTAGGCAACAGTATTGGATCATCAATGACAAAACAATGGCAAGAAGCATTGTACATAACTGCGTGCGATGTACCAGAGTCAAGCCCAAATTAATGAGTCAAATCATGGGAAATCTACCGAGCGAGAGAGTCACACAGGCTCGGCCCTTCTTGAACTCTGGAGTAGATTACTGCGGCCCCATATGGATTCATCACAAGATTCGAGGAAAACGTCCCGACAAGGCCTATATCGCAGTGTTCTGTTGCTTCGCCACGAAAGCAATTCATTTGGAGTTGGTAAGCGACCTCACAACAGACGCCTTTTTGGCCGCTCTCCGCCGGTTTCTTGGACGTCGAGGGAAGTGCCAGACAATCCATTGCGATAATGCAACAAATTTTATTGGAGCCAACAATAAATTAAAAGAGCTCGAAACCAGCATCTTCTCAACCAATGCGCAGGACTCCATAGTTCAGCATTGCAACAAAAGAGAAATAAACTTCAAATTCATTCCCCCACGAGCACCATCCTTCGGTGGTCTATGGGAAGCTGCGGTGAAATCCGCAAAACGGCTGCTAGTATCAATTACAGCCACGGCGTCTTTGACGTTTGAAGAACTCAACACTGTGGTCGTTGAAGTTGAAGCGATCCTCAATTCACGGCCGATTACTCCCATGTCATCAGACCCCACTGACGAATCAGCTTTAACGCCAGGACACTTCCTGATTGGAGAACCACTAACTGCTCCTCCTGATACCAACATCATTCCGGGCGGCAAACCATTAGTAAAAAGATGGGAACTGGTATCACGACTAAAGCACGCCTTTTGGAAACAATGGTCATGTGAGTACCTGCAAGAACTTCAGAATCGACACAAATGGAAGCATGCATCTCCGAATATTAAAGAGGGATTGTTAGTCCTTATAAAAGAGGACAACGTGCCTGTAATGAGCTGGCCTATGGGAAGAGTTCTCAAAACATATCCCGGACCGGACAACCTCGTTCGGGTAGTGGATATCAAAACGTCATCTGGAGTATTCAAGAGACCAGTGACTCGGCTAGCGCCACTGTTCCCAGAAGAAATCAACAACAAGCACCCATTAGACCTAATTCCTCTCTTTATCTTAAAGCGGACGGACGTGTTTTTTTTGTGCGCACTACGTTTCTGTAAAACTTGCAATAAGCTATAAACAATCGGTGTTTATTTTCTTTACATTTATAAAAACAAATTACAATTTCGTAGATCCGTATCGCTTCGCGTGTGCAGTGATATATTTGGAGGTAAAAATATTAATTTGTTTAATTTACTTTCCAAACATAGCCCTGCTCTGCTTCTTCATCTCCAACGGTGTTGTTGCTATTCTTTTGCTTCTACTCTCGCTCAAAAGAGATTCTTATCTCTATTTCTTTAAATCTTGCTAACTTGCACTAACTGCTCTCTTTAATCTCCCCCTTTCGTTTCCTTGGTACAGTGGTTCAAGGTTCCTCATTAATAAATCAAATAATATTTTTAAATTAATTATTAATTTCTTTTAATAATTTTTAATAAATTAATTATTTAATTTTTAATAATTTTTAATAAATTAATTATTTAATTTTAAATAATTTTTAATAAATTAATTATTTAAATTTTGTTAATAATTATGGATTTTAAATTGGTCTGTGCATTAAAGTCTTGCAATAAGACAATCTCGTCTTCCCAGCCTACCATCCATTGCTGGCTCTGTGAGAACGTGTTACACGCTAAGTGTGCCGGGTTCACGGCCTCAGTGTCGGATGCAATCTCGCGTAGGTCTGGACTCCACTTTTGCTGTGACGGTTGTCGTGCTGTTCAGGACGAAATGAGGTCGTTCATGAGGCAGACTAAAAGCGGTTTCAAGGAGTTGATTAGTGGTTTTCGAAAAATCAATGACCAACTCTGTGCGCTTGATACACAGTTTAGTAGTCTTCAACTACTAAATGAGTCTCCAAAGCGTAAGAAATCCGCTTTTAGTGATGTGCTCGGGTCGAATAATCTTCAGCCAGCTCAGCCGACAAATATACAGCCGCTTATATCTCTGGCCACCCCAAGGGCCGGACCTGAGAAAAATTCGGCTTCCGAATGTCTCGGGATCAATGAGCAATTGTCCGATATGTCCTCTGTGGCATCGCTTC
>JAJJHT010012836.1:215278-255451 GCA_021223865.1 Drosophila pandora
GACTGGAACAGAATGTCACAGAAATCCTGTGCACTCTAGCATGGTGTGGTTAAAAACTCACCAATCTAACCAATGGATCTTCGCGACCAAGGACTCCATGGAACTTCAGGCAGTATGCAGTGGAGTTTCATCAACAGTCAACATAAAGGCGACTGGTATACTGAAATTGCCCATTGGTTGCACAGCACGCAATTTCAATATAAGTTTGACCACATTCGGCACTATGACCACTGAAGTACAAACTTCGTTCAGTCGATTCGGAAATATCTCCGAGCCCCTAAAGCCCATAGAGGAACCATCAGAATTCGGGTTAAGGGCCCAATCACCAAGTATAGACGACACAGAATTAGAGATCCTACAACATCGGTTAGCCGATCTACAAAGAAAAGATGCACCGTACCAACTGGACCACCAGACAACTATGTCATACACAGCATTTGCCATTTCCGTCATCATACCGATACTGATAGGCATTCTCATCATGCGACACAGACGGTCGATTTGGACGCCAAAGCTTAGAGGGACTACAAGAAGTTCAATTCCCGAACCTACCCCAAGACAATTTACTATAGAGCTGGACGACGGTTGAACACCTGTTCAACGGCCGGGAGAATGTTAAGTCATAAGCATTTAATATTTAGGTCACAAGAACACGATTTACACATAACAAAGACACAAGTACAATAAATATATAATAAAGAAAATATTAGGTCAAAAAACCTACATAAAACGATGAACATTAAAAAAGACCAAACACTACAGAAACAACAAACTGAAAAGCAGCAAGGACTGCTGACATTACAAGTTCATGCAACCGACAAAATATTGCAGAATTACACTTTTTAAAATTGTTAATTTATCATTTCATATTTTTTGCTATATTCCATTAATTTACCACTTAAGCAATATCTATGTATCGAATTAGCTATAAATATTGAACCTTTATATGAATAAAATCAGTCTCAGACAAATCTACTCTGAACTCAGTAATTTCTCCACGTCCAATTTGTTCAAGTGCAAGTTGCGGCAACAACCCAGCAATCGGTTTATGTACCCTTTGCTTCTATTCAAACATTTCAGATAAACAGTTTTTTTCCGAAAACATCGAAAATAGCATACCTACTAATTAAAATAACTAATTAAAAAAATTTTTTAATAATATTAAATTTTGTTTTAAATTAAGTAAATAAATGTTGATGATTTATTTGGTTTGGGAGAAATTAGGGTGAAAGTAAAAAAATTTAGAGTCACTGAATTAGGGCTGCTGAAGTCAATTTACTCCGAATATTTATGCATATTCGCATTCTACTCCTAAATACGCGTCGATTGGTAGCTCAACCGACCAATCCGACATTTCTTTCAGAAGTTATTCAAGAAATTCAATTTTTACTGGTTGTCTGTTTGCACTATTTTTTTCTTGGCAATCCTGAAATAAATTGGAGATGTTTGTTACTATCATATGAGCAACTATTGTTCTACAACTTTTTGAAATACCTTAAGCTTACGTAAAAACATTAAATAAACTTTGTTACTTAAAAAATTCATAGCTTTATAATCAAGAAAGATATGAAAACGTGCTTTACACCGTTGAAAAGGTTTTTTTAAATATATTTCACTTTCTAAAAATAACTTCTTGTTTATATTACACGTGGAGATAGCCCTTGAGATAACGCAACTTTTTATATATCGCTTATATCTGGTAAAATTCGTTAACTTAAGATGTAGTCCTATTGGTGGAGCTACCAATTTTGTGCAGCCACCTGTAAAGCTTGGTGTTACTTACACATATGTAAGTACATATGTACATACATGGATGTGTATGTTTGACGGGGAATATTTTTTTTGAGCTTGTGCATGCATGTGTGCAATAAACTTAAAAATATAGACTAAATTATTTCAACTTTTACTTTATTTGTTCTTTAAAGTCAAAATCTATGGAGTTAAAAAAACAGAGTTTTGATGTTTATCCTTACAATTAAAGTATTGCTAACTGTGTGAATGGCCTGTCCAGAGGTTACTATAATATTCTATATATTATGTGTTCTATTTTGAATAATTGAAGAATTATACATATATACAAAAAAAAAACTCATATCATATAAAAAAACTTGACGAGGTAAAATACCGGTGACGAACCTACATGCGAAACCCAAAATATCTGAAATCAATTTTAGTGACGAAAATATGCTATATACATACATAGATGTACAAAATTGCATATAAAAAATATTCTTGTTCCGCACATGCAAGAAAAACAAAAAAAAATCAGGCACGTGCCGAATAAGAATATTTTTTAAATGGAATCTGTGCCAAGTTCCATTTTTCTAACCCAAAAAACACAAAAATTTGGCACATCCGATCAGACAGTTATATGGCAGCTATAGGATATAGTCGACCGATCCCGACCGTTCCGACTGAGAGACTAGTTTGCGTAGAAACCGACAGACAAAGGGACAGACAGACATGCTTATATCGACTCAGAAGGAGTTCCTGAACAATACTTTATAGGGTCGGAGATGTCTCATTCACTGCGTTGCCCACTTTTGACCAAAACTATAATACTTTCTGCGAGAATATAAATCTAGCAAGTACTACATCTTTGAAATTCTTGTTCAAAGTTGAAATATCCGATTTTCTACATTTATTTTTGTGCTTCTATGATTTTTCCCAAAACATTTTTCCATGGCAGATTTATTTATTCTTATTTAAATCATACCATAGATCATACCATGTTTTAATTTTGGATTTAAGGAAAATAAATAATAAATCGAAATAATTTTATTGAAATTATTATAAAGAATTTATTAAACAAAATTTGTTTCTATTAAATAAGACCTTTTTTATCTCATATTTTCAAAAAGTCATGGCATGATACACAGCCTCGATAATTTAATGACGACCTGCATGCCTAGGCGTGCGCGAGGAAACTCTATATATAGCCGAAGAATTAAAAATTTTCTGTAGGCAACCGATCTAAATGAATGATATACCAATCGAAAGGTATTGTTTCAATTAGATAATTTTTGTCGAAACATATTCCAAAAGTTAAATAACTAATAATTAAAGTTTGGGAGAAATTTGGGTGAAAGTAAAAAAAATTTTATCACTAAAGTGGGGCTGGTGGACACATTTTAGTCCCCAGATAGAATATTTTTATATATTCGCATTCTAGAGATTGGTACCTCAATCGACCCGATCCGACATTTCATTCAGAAGTTATTCGAAAAATTCGATTTTTTCTTCTTCTTCAAAATGAAGCCAGTTGTCGGTTTGTCGGTTTGTCTGTTTGCACTATTTTTTTCCTAAAAATCCTGAAAAAAATTGGAACATGTTTGTTACTATCATATGAGCAACTATTGTTCTACAACTTTTTGAAATATCTTAAGCTTACGTCAAAAAATTAAAAAAAATTTGTTAATGAAAAAATTCATAACTTTATAATTAAGAAAGATATTAAAAAGAGCTTTACACCGTTGAAATGGTTTTTTAAATATCAATTTCACTTTCTTTGAGACCAAACGTCTATATAATACACAAAAAAAAAATACACTGAAAATAAACTTTTTTTTTAAGAAAAAAAATTATTTTTCAAAATTTGGTCGACTGATCCGTTTTATATAGCACATGGAGATAGCTTTTGAGATGACGCAACTTTTGATATATCGCTCATATCTGGCAAAATCCGTTAACTCAAGATATAGTCCTGTAAGTGCAGTTAACCATTTTGTACAGCCTCCTGTGAAGCTTGCAGTTACTTATACATTTGTATAAGTATACTTGTACATTTGATTGGCAACTTTGCTTTTTGGAGTCTGCATATATTTGGTCAATACCCTAAAAAATATGGAGTATATCTTTTCAACTTTTAAATTATTTATTTAAAAATAAAATCCAAACAAAAAAAGGGCTTAAAAAGTTAAACGTAAACATTGACTCAACTTGGACTCGAACCCAGGCCTCCGTGTTAGGAACCACGACGCTCTCCATTCGGTTAACCTCGAACTTTCCTGCTTGATGGCAACTTTTGATGTAATTCTGCTTTGTTTTCAGTTTGTTTGTCAAACTCATGTCTTAAGGGGGCATGCGCACTTGGAGTGCCAAAAAATAGGCATTTTTTCCGAATTTTTTTCTCGTAAACTATTGAATTTTTTTGAAATATCGTTTTATTATGTGAAAGTACATTATTTTAACTTAAATTTGAAAAAAAAAAGTAGAAAATATTTAGGGGTTTCAAAGTTATGCCCCGTCGAAGTGAGGTCCATCCGAAAAAGGCGAGTTGCGGTGACCAACACTGTGAAAAACTGGATAGTCCGAAATCAAAAAATGAAACGGATTTACATTTATTAAAAGTAAATCTAGTACTTAATCGAAGGATATTAAAAAAAAAAAATATTTGACAAAATTGCGACCTTTCAAAGTTGAAAAATCGTTTTTCGTCAAAAAAATCGGTAGTTTTTCAGCTGTAAAAAAAAAAGTTTTGCATAAAAAAAAAAATCCTTCGATTAAGTACTAGATTATTATGTAATAAAAGAGCATGCTAAATTTCAAGACAATCGGGTCACTAGTTTTCGAGTAAGAGTGGTCACCGACTTTGAAAACGTAGTTTTGAGAAAAACGTGTTTAAAGTTTCAACTCACCATTACACTTACCGGAGGCCCCTCCCTTTCAACATGTGTAGCTCACTGAATTTTCACCGGATCATTTCAAAATTTTGTGGACACATTTCTAAATGTATATACTTTAAGAAAATGCAAAAAAAAAAAATTCGATTTTTTGAAATTTACAAGTGCGCATGCCCCCTTAATGAGAAGACTCACAAGATTGGTACTTCAACCGACCCGGTCCGACATTTCTTTCAGAAGTTATTCAAGAAATTAGATTTTTACAGTTTTTTCAAAACGAAGCCAGTGTGTTGTTTGTCTGTATTTTTTTTTTTGGCAATCCTGAATAAAATTGGATATTTTTGTTGTCATATGAGCAATTATTGTTCTAAAATTTTTTAAAAAAGCTGTAAAACTCGAATTTCTTGAATAACTTCTGAAAGAAATGTCGGACTGGTCGGTTGAGGTACCAATCTTGAGGTGCCAAAGAAAAACAAGAAAGGAAAGCTAACTTCGGAAGCCGAAGTTGATATACCCTTACAGTTGTGCCATTTCCGATCGTTCAGTTATATAGCGGCTATTGGATATAGTTGAAATTTGGCCAATAAGATTATTTTGCCCAAAATGGAATCTGCACCAAGTCCCATCTTTCTAACTTAAAAAACACCAAAGTTATGCCAATTCCGATCGTTCTATAACAGCTATAGGACATAGTCGGTCCATCCTTATGAAATTTTGAACATAAGATATTTTCAAATATTTCAAAAATAAAATCCAAATAAAAAAGGGCTTAAAAAGCAAAACATAAACATTGTCTCAACTAGGATTAGAACTCAGGCCCTCCCGTGTTAGAAACCACAACGCTCTCCATTCGGCTAATCTCGAACTTCGTTGCTTGATTGCAAACCAGGCAAACCAACTCCGCCAATACTTTTCTAATATTTATTATTTTATATCGCACACCCAAAATAAATTGTTACATTCATCAATTGGTTTAACTAGAAAAACTGGAAAAACGTAATTTCCAGTTTTTTTTAATTTTTTATCTTGCTCGGATCGGATATGCCATAACTTTGTTTTTTATACCTGTTGAGCGATCAGCTTTTTGATAGCGACCGAATTAAAGACGAGATTCAATTGTTTATATTTAATTTATTGAGCTAATTCCGCACAATAAAACAAATAGCGGCCCTTGTTATTGACGGGCCTCTTCAACTACAACAAGAAGAAGAACAGCTTTGGCGCAGAAGCTCTTCCAAAGCTCCCAAAAGCGCATGCGCTACAAAAATGACAACAAAGTGCATGCGAATCTGGGAGTCAAAAGAGAAGATTAAATGCCGCTGCAGATGAACAAATTATCAATATTCTAATTAGCCTATCTGGTGGCTGCTTAGCCCAACATCCTCCCCCCTATTGAAGGGTGGGCCTTCAATAACAATTTTAGAAGGGCAGCAGACACGTCTTTTTCATTAAGAAGATTTAGAACTCACAGGGCGAACAAGGCACACCAACTTCTTCCAAACTGTTGACCATGCATTGCTCCCCCCAATAGACCAATGCGGGAGTCGAGTTCTCCTAACGAGTGCAGGGGGTCCGGAACGTTGATTCTTCTCCTCTTCTCCTTCTGCATAGGGCAATCCAGCATCCCGCGATAGTCCATTGCGTCCAGAAACTACCCATCCAAATAGTGTATTTTGGACAACTGGGAGGCAGTGACCTAATTGGATTTGGCCAACTGACAATAGGTTGAAGAACAGGCTGGCTCCAATTAGCAGGTCCACACCTTGCGGTCTGTGGAAGTTGTGATCAGCCAGCGCTACGCCGTGAGGAATCTTCCATTTCGAAATATCAATTTTAAGGCTGGGCTGACAGTCCGCAATATGAGACACTATAACCGCCTCTAGGTTCGCACAATATGTGGTTAGTCGAGACTTCACACACACATTAACGGAGGATCCATCCGTAGCAAACTCAGTGCCGCCGAGACCGGCGACCGCTACACAGCTTTTGGTGCGACGAAGCTGAAGTTGACTTGCCAGCCGCGATGAGATAAGGTGAACTTGTGAACCAGAGTCCAATAACACCGTGCAAGGCAGGAAGGCACCTGATCGACCACGGATGAGGATATTGGCGGTTGGCAGAAGCACTTCAGTAGGGCGATCCTGCGTCAAGATCGTGTTGATTGACTGGGAAGGTGGGGCAGCAACGGCAACACCAACGGCGGAACCCAAGCTTCGTAGTAGTGGGGAATTGTTTGAGCTGGGCAGCTGCCCGCAATGGTGCAACAAAGCATGATGTCGGCGATTGCACTTTGGGCAACGGGCAGCTGAACATCCGCGTGCAAAATGACCATCCTCCAAACATACAAAGCAGCGGGTCAGCCGTCGCACTTCGTCGTACCGTTGACTAAGTGGCAAGGCAATGAAGCTTGGACATGTAGGAAGCGGGTGCGCCAAAACACCACACAGGGCGCATAGAGCTGGACGGGCGTTGATAATCATGCATGACGATCGGTTATTCGAAGATCTCCCTCGGCCCACTTGGTTAGCTGGTGGATACGCAGCCAAAGAAAAGTCGACGCATTCAAGAGTCCGGCACCTTTGCTCCAAGAATCGTGCCATGGACTCCCAAGACGGAAGGCTGTCGTTGTTTCCGGCGAGAGTGTCTTCCCACTTGGCTCTTGTGGCCGGATCCAACTTCTGAAGGACAATCTGGATGAGCAAGCATCCTTGGATCTCGGCAGCTGATCCGGAACTCATGAGGGCCCGCATATGCCCATTGAACCGATCCGACAGCTCCCGCAACGTAGCAACAGAACCTGGCTCGACCACACGAAGCTGCAGGATCTCGTTGATGTGAGACTGGAAAATTAATCGCCTATTACTAAACCGATTGCGCAATAGGTCAAGAGCCACATCGTAGTTCGCGTCAGAAATTTCCAGCGCTTTCACCGTCTCCAAGGCTGACTCGCGCAGGCATGAAATGAGCCACCGGAGCTTTTCCATATTTGTTAGATGCGGATGGCTGTCAATCGTGGCCTTGAACAGGGCGACGAAATCCGGCCAGTCAACATAGCCGCCGCTAAATGTTGGCATCGGCAACGCTGGTAAGGAGGGGGCTGGCTTGTATGGCATGGGTGAGACACCGGCACCGTCGAGAAGTGTGGAGTGGGCAGCAATTCTAATGGAGTGCTTGGCAACCTCCACCTGAATGTCCACCTGCACATCAGTCGCCAGCTGCGAGAATCTCCAATAAAGGTCACTCCCGATCTCGCTGAAGTTAAGCTCCTCCAACTCTTCTTGAAGCGCGGTGAACCGCTCACGCAAACGCTTCTCCACTGACTCCAGCGCCACAATGGTGCCATCCTCATTCCGCGCTGCAGCCTTCACCTTATGATGCAGCGCCTCCATCTCCTGGCAGGTCACCTCTGCTCTTCTTCGCAGCATCCTTTCCCGGCTTGCGGCAGCAGATCCAATAGTTCCACATCCAGACTCCATCCCGCAAATCTCCAGCGCGTGTGAATCAAATCGAAAACCAAGAGATGTTTGTTATTTTTTTTTTGTTTATGAGGTTTTCGTACCGCAGTTTTTCAGTTTCTCGGGCAATTAAACTGATTGAACTTCGGGCGCGATCACGTCGGGGTCACCAATGTTGAGCGATCAGCTTTTTGATAGCGACCGAATTAAAGACGAGATTCAATTGTTTATATTTAATTTATTGAGCTAGTTCCGCACAATAAAACAAATAGCGGCCCGTCAATAACAACTCTTCAACTACAACAAGAAGAAGAACAGCTTTGGCGCAGAAGCTCTTCCAAAGCTCCCAAAAGCGCATGCGCTACAAAAATGACAACAAAGTGCATGCGAATCTGGGAGTCAAAAGAGAAGATTAAATGCCGCTGCAGATGAACAAATTATCAATATTCTAATTAGCCTATCTGGTGGCTGCTTAGCCCAACAATACCCTTGCAGAGGGTATTATAATTTTGGTCAAAAGTGTGCAACGCAGTGAAGCAGACGTCTCCGACCCTATAAAGTATATATATTCGTGATCAGGATCACCTCCTGAGTCGATATGAGCATGTCCGTCTGTCCGTCCGTCTGTCTGTCTGTCTGTCTGTCTGTCTGTTTGTCTGTCTGTTTCTACGCAAACTAGTCTCTCAGTTTTAAAGCTATCGAGTTGAAACTTTGCACACACCCTTCTTTCTGTTGCAGGCAGTACATAAGTCGGAACGGCCGGGATCGGTCGACTATATCCTATAGCTGCCATATAACTCATTGATCGGAAATGCCATAACTTCGTTGTTTTTTAAGTTAGAAGGATGGGACTTTCTATGGATTCTAGTTTGGGCCAACTTATTCGATCTGCCAAATTTCATAAGGATCGGCCGTCTATATCCTATAGCTGCCATATAACTGATTGATCGGAAATGCCATAACTTCGTTGTTTTTCAAGTTAGAAGGATGGGATTTTCAATGGATGCCTCTTTGGGCAAAATAATTCGATATGCCAAATTTCATAAGGATCGGCCGACTATATACGATCCGTTATATATCTAATAATATAAGATGCGTGGTGCCACCTAGCGGACTGCGACTCAACTGCAAGGGTATATAAACTTCGGCTTCGCCCGAAGTTAGCTTTCCTTTCTTGTTTTTTTTTAAGTTAGAAGGATGGGACTTAGTACATATTGCATTTTGGGAAATCTTATCCGATTTGCAAAATTTTATGAGGATAATTGGCTTAACTTTGTTGTTTTTGAAGCTAGAATGATGGGACTGTCTACGGTTTCCGTTTTGGGCAATCTAATCGTATGTTCATAAGAATCGGCCAACTATATCCTATACCTGCCATATAACTGAACGATCGGAAATGGCACAACCTTTCTATTTTTAAAGATGCTTGGGGCTGTTTCCAATATTTTTATTAGAAATTTTGTTGATGGTGAAATTCTCATAAGGATCGGACAACTATATAGGATCCGATATATATCATAATAATATAAGCTTTAGCTTAACTGCAAGGGTATATCAACTTCGGCTCCGCTTGAAGTTAGCTTTCCTTTTTTGTTTTTTTTTTATAATTTATTATATAGTGGATCTCTCATAAGGATAGGCCTCTCATCTGTTAATTTGTTAAAACAATTTGGTTTCCCACAACTACGAAACAATTTTGGATTTAAAATACATTTTTGGGCAAATTTTTAATTAAAACTTTTAAACTAACCAAATTCCAAAACCTTTGTAAATTAAAAATACGTATAACTTCAGAGCCAATGAAGCTATTGAAAAATTCTTTACGTCTTTGGAAAGGTTTTTAATTATTCCACCTTCTTGAATGTAAAAATCTATAGAGTTAAAAAAAAAGAGTGTAACTGTGTAAATCGCCTGTCCAGAGGTTATTTCCATATATGTATATATATTCTATATGTTATGCGTTCTATTTTAAATAATTGAAGATCAATATATACAAAAAAACAACTGATATCATATAAGAAAACCTCTTGACGAGGTAAAGTACCGGTGACGAACCTGCATGCGAAAACCCAAAATATCTGATATCAATTTTAGTGACGAAAATATGCTATATAGGTGTACAAAATACACTGTCCAGCAAAGTCAGCGGACTTGAATTTCGGACAATTGAACAAAATCGTAAAAAAAACATCGAAGCTTTAAGTGCGAATGTTAATCACCAAAAAAGAAAAAAATGTAAATAAACAAGTGCAAAATGTTGTAATGGGGCACGGGGCCCTATGGTATCTTTAAGTTTCAGTTTCTATTAAATTGAATGAGATAGAGCGTGAATAGAGAGTGTGAATAAAGCGGAGGTCAAGTTTATTTTAAATTTTTGACATCCCCCCTACCGTTTTCGATAATGGCAGGCAGCACCAGTTTAGGAAACTATTTTGAAAATGTTTATATTCGGGAAGCAAATTTGAACTATAAAGAACTATTATTTCAGTGCTTAATTTAAAACTACAGAACAAAATTCAGCCAAATCGGACCATTTTTAGAGGAGTTTTAGACTTTTCATTCTGCTTCCTTACTGGGTAGTTTATTCCAAAACATTGTGTGAGCAACACAAAACTTTTTTGTGAGAATAGATAAATTAATAAAACATTTGTAGAAAAATGCAACTACTTGTGATTCGTTCTCAAGAATGCGAATAATTTTTACACTTGTTCTTAAACTTAATCTAAGCCTGCGGCAGAGCAGCAACATTCTGCCTAGCTTGCACTTTCGGCTGTGTAGTCGGGCAGATGTTGATGTTATTATTAGGTTACTGAATTGATATAAGAACTGCCGTCAGTCTGTCGGAAATGACACAACTTTGGTTTTTTATAAAATGCTTGGGACTTTTTTCACAATTTTTTTAGAATATTGATTTAATATCAACCTGTTATACAAAGGTTTTTAATACGATTATTTTTATATGCAATAAATGATATATTTCTAACTTGTCATTGATCAGCGGGATGGAATATACATTTGGGCCAAAATACTTTGAAACTAATTTTGTTTGCAAGACCTGAGCAAGCATAGGTTTATGTTTTCTTTTTTACCACCAACCCACCTAGTCCCCTTTGTATGATTTCCGGTATAGAATAATTTCGGCGCAAGATAATCAATGGGTTAAAATAATTGATTATAGAAAATTTTTAATCCGACTATTCAACAAATCATTCAAAAAATTTTGAAACTTATATATACTTACTGTCTAAGATTTCCTGCGAAGATAGCCTAGGTAGAGCCAAAAATTGATTGGATGAAACCACAGATCTTAAAGTTTGAGTTGGTATATCGGGCATACATAGACTTGTAACGTATGTCAAGGAATCCTCATTGAATATAAATAAAGAATCCATATTTCTGCTTATCTTAAATCGTGAAACTAATGCTTTTTCTCGCCCGTTACTTATATCAATAAATCTGAAAAAAAAAGATACTTGACATTATTAGAATAAATTAATATTTATACCCTTGCAGAGGGTATTATAATTTTGGTCAAAAGTGTGCAAGGCAGTATATAAGTAAACAAAATCATCCGGGGGCAAATTTAGTTAATATAAAATAAAATAATATAATAATATTACAGATTTGGACATATAGTCGTAAGACCCAACCGCAATGGACTTGGGATGTAGTAAGGCGAGCTTTAGAGATAAGAATTTTTCGGTACTTTATTTTCGTTAGTATGGTAGATTTACGAACATATTCTTTAAGAACATATTCTGTACTTAGGCTAGTCGATTTTTGGAGATCACATGTGCCGGGCATCACCGGCACATTTTAAATAAATAAAACCAACAAAACTCGTTGAAACACCGGTATAATAAAGACACATAAAAAACAAGAAAGAAAAGCTAACTTTGGGCGGAGCCGAAGTTGATATACCCTTGCAGATGTGCCATTTTCGATCGTTCAGTTATATGGCGGCTATTGGATATAATTGGCCGATCCCTATGAAATTTGGCAAATCAGATTTTCCCAAAATGGAATCTGTACCAAGTCCAATCTTTCTAGCTTAAAAAACGCCGTTCCGACTTATATACTACCTGCAAGGAGAGACCAGTTTGCGTAGAAACCGACAGACAGACGGACATGCTTATATCGACTCAGGAGGTGATCCTGATCAAGAATATATATACTTCATATGGTCGTAGATGTCTTCTTCATAGCGTTTCACACTTTTTACCAAAATTAGAATACCCTCTTCAAATCTCTTTTTAAAACGGACTAAATGCCATTAAATAAAGGTAGCAGCCAGAGATAAAAACGGCAGCAGCGGTTACTCTTTAACTTCAACAACGTAGTTTTCATAATATATAAAATAGTAAAATAGTATAAAATAGTATTAACACTTAAGAACCTATTGAAATAAGAAAATATTGTTAAGTAATTCATTGTAAGTATAACCACTTACCATACAACATATAGACTTCTCATTTCATACAACGAAAATGGACGCAAAAATTTCTTGCGACAGGCCCCCGGAGGCCCCAGAGAGAATCCTACTCTCATTCCTACGCTCATTTTTACGCTCATAATCTCATTGAACTTTTTTGTTGTTCAGTCGCAAAGAATCGCATCATCAAGAAGGTTCTTCCGCGGTTAAACCGATCTTTATGTGTATGCGTGCTCACACATACACATACACGGTTTCATGTGTGCGTTCGACATCGTTTTGAAGCCAGCTAAAATTTTTTATTTTTGTAACTTTTCAGGCATGCTACCCTTAGAAAATTGGGGTATACATTATACGCTAATGATGAAAATAATATGTTTTATATTTCAATATTTCATCTTATATTTAATATTTTTTATGGAATACGATTAAGTGGTAGCTGGTGGTGGTTTTTCATATATACATATATGTATACATATACATATATATATACTAGGGCGGTTCGATTTGTAGGGGGGTCAAAAAAAATCGCTTAGGCACATCTGATTTTTGAATTCTTGGGATCAAAATAAGAAACTTTGCTCAAGAGACCCTACCTCTAAAATGAATTCTGATGTCCCTCGTTTTAACGTGAAGGAAAAATCCTGTTTTGACCCATTTAGAGTGCCCCAATCGAGTCCAAATGTATGAATGACCCCCACTAACTTTGGAGGGTCGACCCACCCATGCTTGTGGTACCCTGTTGCCGGTGCGCTCGCAGTTCAAAAACAATCATTTGAAAAACAATTGCATGAGATTACTGAGCAAATACAAAAATTTACAGTTGAAACCCCAGAGGTGGAAACTTAAACAGATGCCGAAATCATAGAAGGTGTTGTGTGTAAGGAACCCTTAGATTTAATAGGTATAATCTCTGCCAGACTTGGAGGGCAAATATGAAACATATATATCGTGGAGGAAAGCGATTCATGTCGCTTTTAAAGTTTTTGAAAAATACGAAGGCAGTTCCACATGCTACCAATCTCTTGGCATTATGCGAAATAAAATAAAAGGCTCAGCTAACACGGTGTTGGCTTCTTTTGATACACCGTTAAACTTCAAAGCAATGATCACCCGTCTTGATTTTACATATGCCGACAAAAAAACGGTCTATTTAATTGAACAGGAGCTATCAACATTACGGCAGGGTGACATGACGCTTACGAAATTCTACGACGTGGTCAAAAAAATCGATCCTACTTACAAACAAGAAAAAATGGCAATGGACATTTGGCAATGCCTTGGCGATGTCACTAACCGGAAAGTACAGGGTGGACGCGTTACGTGTGTTTATAACTGGAGTAACAAAAATGTTAAGCGATATTCTTTTTGCAAAAAGCCCAAAAGATCTACCAACAGCTCTTGTTTGGCGCAAGAGGTGGAATCTAACCATGAGCGTTACCAATTTGCCCTTAATTACTCAAGAAAATTAGGAGACAGAGGTCAGATAATAGACACAACGATAAGGATAGAAATTCACTTATGACCATACAAAACAAAACTTATTTTACTTACGGTAGCTAGGAAAGGCAGGGTCGCATCCAATCAATGAATCATGATTAACTCTCTTCCTTCACTTCATAGCGAACGGTCATGATTATTTTTTGCGCTTGGTTTGAAACCTTAATTTAAACACTTGTTTTTTAATACTAATATTATGTCTTAATATTAAAGTTATACCCGTATCGCTACGCGCTTATGCAGTGCCATATTTGCGAAAGTGCCTCACTGCATCTGTCTCGGATGTCATATCCCGCCGTGTTGGCCTCCATTATTGCTGCAGTGGGTGCCGGGATGTTCAAGATGAAATGAGATCATTCATGCGACAGAGCAAGAGTGGGTTTAAAGATTTGATCGTTGGTTTCCGAAAAATCAACGATCAACTCAGTGCGCTGGATGTTCAAGTTGCAGCTCCAGAGATCGCGGGACAGCTGGATCCTCCCGCAATAATGCAGCCGCTCATTTCCCTTGCTACTCTAAGAGCAGGGACGGTAAATGAAAAGTCAGCACCCGAATTTACCGTAGCAGAGCATAACTTCTCTACTTTGTCCTCCATGGCAGCACTCCAAGTGATTCCTAGGAATGCCCTATAATTAACCCCCATAGCTTCCACTAGAAATGGTAACCCGATGCCCGGACCCCCCGAACGGACTGATGCCGCGGAATTACCGACCGTGGCACCGAAACCATTACAGGTAATCACACCTGTTAGACAAATATTTGTCTCACGGCTAGTACCCGATACCTCGGAGATTGATATCTCGGCTTATATCAAAGCCAAAATGAAGTGGAAGACATTAGGAAATTTAAATACTCCTACTCGAGGCGCATGTCATCCTTCAAGATACGTGTGCCAGTGCCGATGTTTGTGACAATGTGTTCGCCTGGCTTCTGGCCAGAGGACATATTTGTACAAGAGAATCAGCCGAGTAAGATAAAGAAAAAAACTCGAAGCCTGCTGGAGTCAAGCTCCCAACATCTGTCCAATCCGACTCTTTAAAAAACTAACATCTTCTATCAATCTTACCTATCAGAATTGTAGGGGCCTACGTAGCAAGCTCCCTAGACTCTATTTTGATTGTCTTTCCTTTGCGTCCCATATTAAAGTTTTTACTGAAACCTGGTTAAAGCGGGAGATCTTTTGCTCCGAAGTTTTTCCAAGTAGGTACACCACTTTTAGACGTGACCGACCTCTGCGAAGAGGAGGAGGAGTCTTAATTTCTATTGACTCCAATTTCGTTTCTGAAGAGGTAAAGTTACCAGAGTTTGGTGATTTCGAATTCATTTCATTCATTGTCTGCTCAATCTTTGTTTGTTACATGTTCTTACATTCCACCATCTTCCATACGCTGTAAATCAGAAGCCTTCCCGCGTATCAAAGAAGATTCGTTGTTTTCGTAAGGCTGATTTTCGTTAACTCAATTTGTTAATCGATACTTTTGACTGGTCCGATATTCTGGCATGCACAGATATAAATATCATCCTAGATAAATTTTATTTGACATTAAATACATTCTTTGACTTAAGTGTGCCGTGGAAATATCCGTCCGCTACAAAAAATCCTCCTTGGTTTACAAGGTGCCTAACAAAATTAAAAACAGATAAAGACAGGCTTTTAAATAAATATAAAAGAACCTGTAGCAGCATAGATTTCTCAAGATACTTAATAGCTCGGCTAAATTTCACCGGCAATAATGTTCTAAAAATTATATTCGCCGCTGTCGGAATCAGTTCACTCAGGATCCAAAGCAGTTTTATAACTTTGTAAACACGAAGCGTAAAAATGTATCTTTTCCTTCCCTACTTTCGTATAAAAATTTATCAGCGACTTCAGATCAGGCCATTGCCAGCCTCCTAAAACTTCAGATCAGCCATATGCTTACACCATTCAACCAACTAATCGAATATTTGTTCCATTTCATTCTGAAAACAATTTATTATTGGATCTTCAAAAGGTAAAACCAGTTTTTTCGCCAGGCCCCGACGGAGTACCAGGCTGTGTTCTGAAAAACTGCGCCAAGGCTCTGTGCAAACCGATCGTTAAACTCTTTAATCTATCGCTGGAAACTTCGATCTTTCCCCTTATGTGTAAGGAATCCTTCATTATTCCACTGCATAAAAAAGGGAAAAAATCCGACGCTGCGAATTATAGAGGCATCTCTAAATTGTCAGCAATTCCAAAGCTAATTGAAAAACTTATCACTCCACATTTGCAACACCTATGTAGTTCAATAGAAACTCCATGCCAGCATGGCTTCATGAAGCGCCGCTCCACCACTACGCCATCACGGATGGCTTACGGAATGGCTTACAAACAGATGTCATTTACACTGACTTCAGTAAAGCAATTGACTCTGCGCCCAGTCTAGACTTCAATCCGATTTGGATAAACTTCAAAATTGGTGTTTAGCAAATAACCTAAAGCTTAATGGACCGAAATGTAAGCTTATGTCGTTTTACCGATCTTGTCCTCACCAGGCTATGTACTTTCTCTATGGGAACGCCTTAGAACGATTAACTCAGGTTAACGATCTAGGTGTCCTATTAGATTTGAAACTTAAATTTACCGACCATATATCTACCACGGTTAATAAAGCTATGGGTGTGCTTAGTTTTATTAAAAGATAATCAAAAGAATTTAATGACCCGTACATAACTAAAACGTTATATACATCACTGGTCCGTCCGATTCTTGACTATGGATCGTGTCTCTGGAGTCCTCAATATGGAGTACACCAAGATCACATTGAATCTGTACAAAAAAACTTCTTTACTTTTGCTCTTAGGGGACTTAATTGGGATGCAAATCTTTACCTCCCCTCTTATCGTAGTAGACTTTTACTAATCAACTTACCATCATTAACAAACCGTAGAACGATGCTGGGTGTCATGTTTCTATACAATCTTATTTATGGAATTATTGACAGCCAGCATTTCCTAACACGCTTAAATTTTAACGTTCCTACTAGAAGGACTAGAATCTTTCGTCCTCTACTCCTCAGCCATTGTAGTTCGACATATGCCCAACACGATCCGTTCAGGGTATAATGTTCGGACTACAATGGTCTCTACCACATCTTGTCACCTTGCTCTACTAACAATCTTAAATCGCTTATATTAACCGCCTTATCTGAGCAACACTCTTCCTCGTGATATCTTTCTCCTACTTTTCGCTAAACTATCTCGGATCTATTCCCGCGATTCGAGCCGTACGTCACGCGGCAGCGTCCCTCGGTCGGTAGGACGGGAGGTGGGCTGTACGTATGCAGTGGGAACCGCGCAAAAAAAACCGACATTCGCACCATGATAATAGATCTGTGCAAACCTCTTCAAAAACTTTTCAACTTATCTTTGGAATCTTCGATTTTCCCCTTTAAATGGAAGGAATCTTTCATAATTCCTCTGCACAAAAAGGGGAAAAAATGTTGCCAACTACAGAGGCATCTCAAAATTGTCAGCGATTAAAAAGTTATTCGAAAAATTAATAACTCCTCATTTGCAACACCTATGCTCATCAATAATTTCTCCATGCCAGCATGGTTTCATTAAGCGTCGCTCAACCACCACTAATTTATTGGAGTTGACATTCTTTGTTTAAGATGGCTTCCAAAAGGGACTTCAAACTGATGTTATTTACACAGACTTTAGTAAAGCATTTGATTCAGTTAATCACTCACTCTTGTTGAGTAAACTAAATCTTTTGGGATTCTCAACCGAACTCATTACGTGGATCTCCAGCTATTTAAATGGAAGAACACAGAGAGTCTTATTTAAAAATCAATACTCTCGCTTAGTCAGTGCCACATCTGGTGTCCCTCAGGGAAGCCATCTTGGCCCATTACTATTCACTCTTTTTATAAATAACTTGCCCCCATCCATAACGAACGCGCTGGTACTAATGTACGCAGACGATGTTAAGCTTTGGCTGCAATACAAGTTCCCGTCTGCCCAAAACAGACTCCAGTCGGATCTCGACAATTTTCAAAAAAGGTGTTTAGCTAATGACTTAATACTTAACGGATCAAAATGCAAACTTATGTCTTTTTATGGTACTAGTCCTCACCAGGCTTCGTACTATCTCTCTGGGATTGCCTTAGAAAAATTAACTCAGGTTAATGATCATGGTGTCCTTATAGACATAAGACTTATATTTTCCGAACATATTTCTTCAATGGTTAATAACGCTAAAGGTGTTCTCGCTTTTATTAAAAGATGGGCTAAAGAATTTAACGACCCTTATATTACTAAAAGCTTATTTATATCCTTGGTCCGTCCGATACTGGACTACGGTTCATGTGTCTGGTGTCCCCAATACGGTGTTCATCAAGACCGCATAGAATCCGTACAAAAGAACTTCTTATTATTTGCTTTAGAGGACTTAACTGGGACGCAAATTTTCACCTACTATTGTATAATAGTAGACTCCTACTAATAAACTTACCCTCCTTAACAAATCGTAGACCAATACTGGGTGTCGTTTTCCTACATAACCTTATTAATGGTGATGTAGATAGCCAGCATTTACTAACACGCTTACAGTTTAACGTTCCGAATAGAAGGACCAGAAACTTTAGTCCTCTATTCTTAAGCCATTGTAGATCGATATATGCCCAGCATGATCCCCTTAGGATTTTATGTTTGAACTATAATGGTCTGTATCATATCTCTTTCATCCCTTTCAAATATAAAAACCTCCATTTTAAATTACCTTCAAGAGCATACTAATTCTTCCTCGTTCTATTTATACTCATTCTATTTATCATTCATCATTCTATTTATACTTATATTTACTAACTCGAATTTATTCCCGCGATTCGAGGCGCCCCTCGGTCGGTTGGGCGGGAGGTGGGCTGTACGTATGCAGTGGGAACCGCGCAAATCCTGATGTTTCTATGCGCACTATTCGAACGGGTCCAGATTAACTAAGACAAACACCTTTTCCGACTTAGGGAAATGTTTGGCCATCTGAACAAAACAATACAAGGCCAACACACAATCAAAACGCATGGCAACCCCAACAACAGAACGGAAGTCAGGGTCAAGCACACACTGGTTATGCACGGGCATCAAAGGGACCAAATAGTGGCACTGCAAGGTTTACAGGACCAAAACAACAAAGGATTAATCACTTAGCCCATGAGGAAGGTTAAGGTTGGTAAGACGCCGACGATTATCGTCAGGAGGCAGAAGCTACAGTTGAAGATTTTGAAGAAGAGCTCACAGGTAATGATCATGTTCATTTTTTAACCAACAGATCCCTGCTACCGTACAAAGAGAAAAAGAAAGATAGCAGGGCGAACCATAAAACTTTTAATCGACATCGGGGGTTCAAAAAAATACATACAGCCCCTTTCTGAACTAAAATACACCACGCCGGTGCAAAACGAATTCATAGTTAAATCGTTACATGGTTGCAATACCGTTATATATAAATTCTTTATTAATCTTTTCAATACAGATGTTCCCTTCTTCATTTTCCCAGACCTTTCTAGTTTTGACGCCATAATAGGACTTGACTGGATAAACTGTTTGGGGCCAACATGAGGGTCCCTAAAGATAAATCTTTTTTTTAAAGAAAGCGTAGAATATCTTAGATTTACGATATCTAGCGGAGGTATGACATGCAGTCCTAGAAAAGTAGATGCTATCACAAACTATAAGCATCCCACAAATTTGTACAGTGTTCGATCATTCTTAGGGTTGGCAAGCTGTTACCGCTTCGCCTTGATTGCTAAACCCCTGACTGACATTTTGAAGGGAGAAAATGGAAAAATTTTGTCAGCCAGTCTAAAAAGATTCAAATTAGCTTTGATGAAAAACAATGTATTGCTTTTGAGAAGCTTAAGAATGTCCTTGTGTCTGAAAATGTAATTTTACTGTATCCCGATTACAAAAAAACAATATGACTTAACTACGGACGCTTCGGCGCGATGGTAAGCCAGACAATGATTTCGAGAACGTTACAGGATAGAGAGCTTAATTTCGCGACAAATGAGCGAGAACTTCTGGCCATCGTTTTAAAGTCTCTTAGGAACGCTCAAATTTTCTAAAAGCCAAGGAAAGAAAACTATGTTGTCGATGCACTATCCAGGCAGGCCATCCGTGTTTTTGAAAAGAACCCTTAGTCAGACAACGCAACAATACATAGCGAAATTTCACTGACATATGTTATACCATCGAAACATTTGACAAGCCTGTCAATTTTTTCAGGAACCAGATAGTTATAGAAGAAGGTACAGCAGATTTAATCCGCTCTTTTGTTATTTTTGAAAGAAAGTCAAAGCATATTATACAAGGAAACTTTACTAGGCAGAATTCGAGATGTGGTCAAGCAAGATGTTGTAAATGCAATAAAATGCACTGCGAATTACCCGTAATTGCTTTCATTCAAAACAGTCTCGTAGATGAGTTCCCAGCAACAACTTTTTGGCATACAAAAAAAATGGTCATTGACAATTATAATAACGCAGAACACAACAGAGCGCACAGGTCCGCGCAGGAAAATGTGAAACAAACTCTTCAGTATTATTTCTTCAGAAAGTACTTTTTGACATGTATTGATACATTTTCTAAATTTGCTATTGTGCAACTCATAGTTTCTCGAGCAATAACTGATATAGAACCAACAATAATGTAATTGATGAACTTCTATCCTCATTCAAAGACAATATTTTGCGACAATGAAACGTCTATAAATTCCTAGTTAATTAGGTTACTCGTTTTAAATAGACAGTTCATTCAGTGACAGATAAAAGGCCGATCGACATCATTCAATAAATTTCTCCCGAATTTGCAGACGAAATCAAAGGAAAGGTTAAAGAAGTTCTGGAGATACAGCTAAGAAGAGACAGAACTTTTGAGGTGGGAGAAACCGTCCCAGTCAAATTAAACAAACTTCTAGGAAATAAACTTACCCCACGATATAGGACAGAAACGATCGAAGCAGACCTTGGGACAACGGTCCTCATAAAAGGAAAAGTCGTTTAAAAAAATAATTTAAGTTAAAATCATTGAACATCATTAATCATTTACATTCTTTTGTTCATGTTTTGGGCGGAGAAAGCAGGCTACACGAGTGCCGACTAAACACTGGTAACAAGGTTGGCAACCGTTTATCAACTAAACATATGAAAAATCTTACTATAAATAACTAAATTAAACTACACCTTGGTATTATATTTGTTGCGTCATCCTCTTTAGTATAGCTAAAGAGAAATGCTACACACTTATGATTTCACAAATTTAAAGTTTGCGCAATCAGAGATTTTTGTAACAAATTGAATCAATCAATTAGCGTTTAACGAATACCGCTAAAATAAATTGAATAAAAATCGCTTTTTTATTTTCGTAGTTAATTCTTACAAAAACTACAGTTCAGCGGTATAGAAAACGGAATCTCAACAATTTTCAAGTCAAGCAGTAAAACCGACAATCGCACCATGATAATAGATGTGGAGACAGTTACAATAAAGGTGGGTGTCGACTTCGATTCGACCATCTCCAGGACCTTGCCTCTCACCTACAAATATGAGAACCAGCGATGAAACTGCAACTCAAGGATCACCATTCTTTTGATGGCTAGACGTAATACCAGTACGGAATTAATCGGCGAAAAAGAAATCAAAATACGTCACCAACCCTATCCAGAAAAACAGTTTCCAATAAGATCATCGTTCAAGGCATGACAGTCAATTTTAAAAAGTCTTTGGACAGCCTTCGACTTAGAAAAGGAGGAGTTAATACTATCCCCCGGCGGCAAATTTAGTTAATATATAATAAAATAATATTATAATATAACATTTTTGGACTTATAGTCGTAAGACCCAACCGCAATGGACTTGGGAAGTAGTAAGGCGAGCTTTAAAGATAAGAACATTTCGGTACTTTGTTTTCGTTAGTAGATTTAGCATTAAAGATAAGAACATTTTCTGTACTTAGGCTAATCGATTTTTGCAGATCACATGCGCCAGTCATCACCACGCAAGCCTTGTAATAAAAATCTCAACTCACAAAAACCACGTGGATAATCATTATATAATTAATTGCGTACACTAGACAGCGGACCGAAAAAATAAAATTTATTAACAAAACATAAACTAAAATATCTTAATTTAGATATTCTTAATCAGGATCACTTCCTAAGTCGATATGAGCATGTCCGTCTGCCTGTCTGTTTCTACGTTAACTTATACAGACTTATAACTGACAGCAGTTATAAAGGTATCGAGCTGAAACTTTGCATTCACATCCTTCTTTTGTTTGACGTATTGATGTCAGAACAGCCGGAATCAGTCGACTATATCAAAATGTCATATGGATCGGACGACTGTATCGTATATAAGTGAACGATTGGAAATGCCACAACTTTGCAATTTTTAAAGACGCTTGGAGCTGTTTCCAACACTGTTATTGAAAAATTGATTTAATGGTGAAATTCTCCTATATGCGATCCTCACCTAAATACGATCCGATATATATAATAACAATATAAGCTGCTACCTAACTGCCAGGGTATATAAACTTCAGCTCCGCTCGAAGTTAGCTTTCCTTACTTGTTTTACTTTTTGTTGATGAACGGTCACTGTTAGACTGGAAACTGAATTAATTAACAATTCGGTTTGGAAACTGGGCACACAAAAAAGTTTATGTAGAGAAGAAGAAGGGACTAGAAGCGTCGATTGCAAGTTCGGCGTGTGAGTTTTTGCTTTGCTTTGTTGGACAGATGGCGAAATCAAGCGATTGAGCCAGCTCTTTCATTTCAATAAATAAAGTTAATCATCATAAGAAAATTGGTTCTTTAGAGCCAGATTCGTTATTTTTAGTAACTAAAAGTAAAGCACCATTGCGATGGAACAACTCAAACGGCTAAAGGGAGTGGGGGCCGTCTCAAATCCAGCCTCACCAAACTGCTACTCACAGCAGAAAACTCTTCCGCATCAATCGGCGTTGACGCCGTGGAGGTACTGCTAGTCAGGCTCGACAAGGTTTGGAATGATTTCGAACTTGCCGGAGATGATCTGAGCGAGCTTGACGACGTTGGGTTGATCCTGCAGATGACTACGACGAGTATGAGGCGAAGTACATAAAAGCCCGTGCGCTTTTGTTTTCCCTCAAGCGCTCACAGGAGCCGACAACAGCAACAACAACGAGACATGCAGAAAGAGACTCAATAGCTAACAACGACGCCATTTCTCGCTTAGTGCAGCAACAACAAGAGTTCTTCGAACGCCTAGGAGCAACTTCAACACCAACCCAGGCTGACGCCGCGGCGCCAGTGAGGGAGACAGAATTACCGAAAATTCACATAAAACCGTTTGGTGCCATTTACAAGGAGTGGCCAGCCTTCAAAGCACTGTACATAAGCACAGTACATAGCAAACAACATATGGGTAAGATACAGAAGTACCACTATCTAAAATCGTTTCTCGTGGACGAGGCTGCAAGTTTGGTACGCCATTTGCCGATTTCTGAGACGACATATGACAACGCTTGGGAGCGCCTCAACGAGAGATACGACCGACCACGTCAAATTATTCACAACCTGTTGGACACCTTTATGGAGCAACCATCGACTAACAATGGAGAGGTATCCATATTGCGTAGCGTATCAGATGGCGCAAATGAGGTCATCCGTGCATTGGACTCAATTGGCCATATGGACCGAGACTGCTGGGTTATCCATTTATTGCTGAATAAAATCGATCCAGAGTCACGCCGCAAATGGGTAGATGCAAGCCGTGCTTCAAATTCACCAAGAGTCGAAGAGTTCTTCAAGTTCCTGGACGCACGATGTGAAGAATTTGAGCTGTGTCAAAGCGATCCTGTACCGAGACAGGGTGGTAACAACAAGAAGACAAGCAGAGCCATGGTAACTGCTGCGCTGACAAAATGCGTGAATTGTAATGCGGATGGGCATCAACTGTCTAAGTGTCCTCAATTCATTGGTTTGTCTATCGACCAACGCGTTCTTTTGTAAAGCACAAATCTCTCTGCTTTAACTGTCTCAAACCAGGTCACAGATCATCAAACTGTAGCTCAAAGTACAACTGTCAGCAGTGTGGCAGCAGACTCCACACACTCATACACACGCATGCTATTCAGACCAACGAGGGTCAAATCACATCCACGTCTTCAAGCGATCGCAAGGATCCAGACACGACATCGGTGACTGAGAGTCACATGTCACAGGCACTACTCACGCCAACCCTATTGTCACATGGGCAAGTAGGACGAACATGTACTTTGCCAACTGCATTGGTACACATCCGCAACTCTCAAGGAACATACAAAAACTGCCGGGTGCTACTCGACACGGGCTCGGATTTATCATATGTATCGGAACGCTGTATTAAGGCACTGGGTCTTAGTCGGGTTCCTGGCCGGATTCTCATTTCATTAAAAGCTCATATTCTAGAAAAAATCACATCTACGCAGGCAAGGGAAAACATCGATGCATCTGCGCTTGAGATCTTCAATGGGATTCCGCTTGCAGACACTGAATTCAACTCGGCATCGCCTATAGACATTTTACTAGGTACCGATTCTGTATGGACTATTTCAACCGGCAACAGGAAGCTGGATGCGCAAGGCAACATAATAGCTATTTCAACAATCTTCGAATGGGTTATCACATCGATTGCGTATCAAAATCCATCAATCACCACATCATTTTTGCCTACAGTCGATATCCATGCTACTCTACAAAGGTTTTGGAAAATCGAGGACTCCCAAATCACCACTCACCATGATCCTGAAAATGTTAAGGTTGAAGAGCATTTTCGAGGGAAGATACACCGTAGAGCTTCCATTTAAGGATGCAGATCCACAATTCACTGACACTCTGCAGGAAGCAACCCAACGCTTTGCTTCTGTGGAGCGCCGTCTACATAGAGACACAGATCTGCACTCACGGTATGTACAATTCATAGAGAGTATATTTCTCTAGGCCACATGCGCCAATTGAACCCTGACGAAATTCTCACCAACGATGAAAGGGTATTCTATATGCCACATCACCCTGTACTTGAAAAGAAACTACGAGTAGTATTTGACGGTTCATTCCAAGATTTTTCTGGTCAATCTTTAAACGACACCCTGAACGTTGGGCCGAGCATTCAACGAAACCTGTTCGATGTATGCGTACGCTTTCGTTTACATAAATACGTTTTTTCTGCTTACATTATCAAGATGTTCAGGCAAATCTGGATCAACAAGCATCACCGCAACTATCAACGTATCGTTTGGAGAGAACATCTTTCAGCTCCACTTCTACATTACCAACTCTGCACTGTAACCAATGGCACTGCGTGTGCACCATTTCTGGCTGTACGGGTTCTTGAGCAACTGGCCAGAGACTACCAACATTTGTATCCAACTGCTGCGCGCATTCTTCTTGAAGATTTCTACGTTGATGACGTTATAACAGGAGCTGACATCGAGGAGAAGCTTCTACAATACAAACAAGAACTAACTCAACTAATGTCATGTGCTGAACTCGAACTTGGAAAATGGATTTCCAACAGCAACCGCGTTGTCGACCCTGAGACAACAATCACAAACAACACATCCAACTCTGCACTGTAACCAATGGCACTGCGTGTGCACCATTTCTGGCTGTACGGGTTCTTGAGCAACTGGCCAGAGACTACCACCATTTGTATCCAACTGCTGCGCGCATTCTTCTTGAAGATTTCTACGTTGATGACGTTATAACAGGAGCTGACATCGAGGAGAAGCTTCTACAATACAAACAAGAACTAACTCAACTAATGTCATGTGCTGAACTCGAACTTGGAAAATGGATTTCCAACAGCAACCGCGTTGTCGACCCTGAGACAACAATCACAAACAACACATCATACAGTCCACTTGAAACTACGAACAAGGTTTTGGGAATTCATTGGCAACCGCACACGGACACATTGGCATACAAGGTATCTTTGCCCAGCGAGGGAAAGATTACAAAACGGCAAGTTTTATCAGATGTGTCTCGCATTTTCGACCCACTTGGATTGCTGGCTCCAGTGGTTATACAATTGAAAATCCTGTTCCAAGAACTTTGGGTTCTCAACTTAGACTGAGACAGCCCGCTACCGCTCAGCCTGGAAGATTGGTATCTCAAATGCAAGCACGATATCAACATGCTCAATGAACTTGAGGTTCCACGCTACATTGGCAACTCTACTGGCACAATTGAATTGCACGCCTTCTCGGACGCATCTATAAAAGCCTACCCCGCTGCCGTTTACAAAAGAGTCACTCTCCCTGATGGTAACATACAGGTTACTCTTATAGCTGCAAAGACTCGTGTACACAATCACTTCCACGCCTGGAATTGTGCGGCACACTGCTACTAAGTCGACCCATCAACTCAGTTAAAGCTGCACTGAAAAACTACAACGTCACTGTTTACGCCTAGTGCGACTCTACCATTGTTTTGGCTTGGCTCTCGCACATATTATACCTGCCAAACTGAAGACATTCGTCGCAAACCGCACTGCCGAAATCCTCAGCATTATTCCACGAGATCACTGGCATCATGTCATATCAGATGACAACCCCGCTGACTGTGCTTCAAGGGGCATGCTAGCTGCTGACTTAGTAAACTACAACCTATGGTGGAAGGGGCCACACTGGCTATACTCAACCAAAGCTGAATGGGTAAAGACACCTAGCACTCCACGTTCTAGTCTTGTTTCAGATGAACAAGTCCAGGCTGAAGTAAAAGGTTCTGCATTAACAACAATGAGAACATACAACACTGAAACCTCACTATTGGGCCAACTGATCGACCGAGTCGATTCGTATGCCTAGCCACTTCTGCCTTGCATTTGGAATTGGCTACAGATCTTACAACCGACACATTCTTGGCGGCACTCAGACGATTCATCTCTCGCTGCGGAAAATGCTCGCAAATGTATAGCGACAACGGGAGAAACTTCGTCGGGGCAAAAAGGGCATTAAACGAAATGCAAACTCTTCTGATGTCAGACGAACACAACAACACTGTACTGAAGGCCCTGGCAGACGAAGGAATCAACTGGAATTTCATTCCCCCCCATGCAACACACTGGGGTGGCAAATGGGAATCAGCTGTGCGCTCTGTCAAATTGCATCTTCATAGTCATTGGCAAGAATGTCCTCACTTTTGAGAAAATGCACACACTTCTCGCCCAAATAAATAACTGTGGTCAACTGACGTCCACTATTCTCAACTTCGGACACTGAGGTCAACTATCTGTCGCCAGCACACTTCCTCATTGGTCGTCCCTAAACGACAGTACCAGAAGGCGATCTATCAAATGTACCAATCAACCGTTTGGATTATTGGCAACAGACTCAAGCTATGCTGCAAGGCTTCTGGAAACAATGGCACATGGAATATCTTACATCACTTCAGCATCGGCCAAAGTGGATGAACAAATCGGTCAACATTGCCAAAGATGACATCGTGCTCCTTAAGGATTCTCACACCCCGCCAGCAGCATGGGCTCTCGGAAGAGTCATCGAAACATACCCAGGGAGAGATGGAATGGTCCGCGCTGTACGACTTAGGACTCCGACTGAAGAAACCACCTGTCCAATTGTCAAGATCGCCCTATTACCAAATTCTGAAACAGTGTTTCAGGGGAGGCCGGGATGTTGATGAACGGTCACTGTCAGACTGGAAACTGAATTAATTAACAATTCGGTTTGGCAACTGGGCACACAAAAAAGTTTATGTAGAGAAGAAGAAGGGACTAGAAGCGTCGATTGCAGGTTCGGCGTGTGAGTTTTTGCTTTGCTTTGTTGGACAGATGGCGAAATCAAGCGATTGAGCCAGCTCTTTCATTTCAATAAATAAAGTTAATCATCACTTTCCTACTTAAATGGTACAAAATGGAAAAATTCGCTTGTTAAGTGCAGACGTATCTTAATAGTGTTCCGATAAAAATATTAGAATACATAAGGGCAGTGAGTGTATATCGATGAGACGATGTATCAAGTATATATCTCAACTATAAATAATTAAAATTATATCGTAAAGCCAAACGACGCATAGTACGATACATAACACAGGCCAACAGCAAAAAATCTCCACGCATAATTTTACCTGCTCCATAATCTTTAGGCTCCCCTGAACCAAAGTCAAGAACAAACATAGGTTCTATCACCCACAGTTTCCGCGGTACACCTAAGAAAAGAAATTGATCAAATTTTACCATATATTGAATTATGTAGGCCGTGTAATGGCGATGACCATCATTGTTTCTATTAAATATCATTTTTGAAATGTATGTGTACCAACTAAAATTAAAAAATGGTATCTAGCAGTTACCATATCTTTGGAATACGCAACCAAAGTTGAAATCTCCGATTTTCTACATTAAATTTTGGTCTTCTATGATTTTTTACCAAACATTTTTCTATGGAAGATTTTTATTTTCTTATTGAAATCAGTAGATCTTTTATTGAATTTATTATAGGAGGTTAAACAATATTTTCGTCAATTAAATTAGAGTTTTTAATCTCATATTTTCAAAAAGTCATGGTTGTGTACAATTTCTGTAAGCTTTTACAAAACAAGTTGAACAATAGATACGTTTTGAACATAGAAACAGTTTTAGATAGCCATGACTTTTTGAAAATATGAGATTAAAAACTCCAATTTAATTGACGAAAATATTGTTTAACCTCCTATAATAAATTCAATAAAACTATTTCGAGTTTTTCCCTGAATCCAAAATTAAAATATGGTAAGATCTACTGATTTCAATAAGAAAATAAAAATCTTCCATAGAAAAATGTTTGGTAAAAAATCATAGAAGACCAAAATTTAATGTAGACAAGAAAGGAAAGCTAACTTCGGGCGGAGCCGAAGTTTATATACCCTTGCAGTCCGCTAGGTGGCGCCACGCATCTTATATTATTAAATATATAGCGGATCGTATATAGTCGGCCGATCCTTATGAAATTTGGCATATTGAATTATTTTGCCCAAAGAGTAATCTGTACCAAGTCCCATCTTTCTAACTTAAAAAACACCAAAGTTATGCCAATTCCGATCGTTCTATGACAGCCACAGGATATAGTCGGCCGATCCTTATGAAATTTTGTACATAAGATATTTTGGTCAAATAAAACATGTGTGGAAAGTCCCAATCCTCTAACATAAAAAGCACCAAAGTTATGGCATTTCCGATCAATCAGTTATATGGCAGCTATAGGATATAGTCGACCGATCCCGGCCGTTCCGACTTATATACTACCTGCAAAGGAAAGAAGGGTGTGTGCAAAGTTTCAACTCGATAGCTTCAAAATTGAGAGACTAGTTTGCGTAGAAACCGACAGACAGACAGACAGACGGACAGACGGACATGCTTATATCGACTCAGGAGGTGATCCTGATCAAGAATATATATACTTTATAGGGTCGGAGATGTCTCCTTCACTGCGTTGCACACTTTTGACCAAAATTATAATACCCTCTGCAAGGGTATAAAAATCGGAGATTTCAACTTTGGATGCGTATTCCAAAGATATGGTAACTGCTAGATACCATTTTTTAATTTTAGTTGGTACACATACATTTCAAAAATGATATGTACTAGAAACAATGATGGTCAGCGCCATTACACGGCCTACATAATTCAATATATGGTAAAATTTGATCAATTTCTTCTCTTAGGTGTACCGCGGAAACTGTGGGTGATAGAACCTATGTTTGTTCTGGACATTGGTTCAGGGGAGCCTAAAGGTTATGGAGCAGGTAAAATTATGCGTGGAGGAAAAAAAAAGTTGGAAATTGTCGGCTGGTGTAATTAAGCAAACCAAGAAATTTATATAATAAACTAGCTGTACCGGCAGACTTCGTACTGCCAGCTATTGTTTTTTTTTGTTGCGTTCAGAATCTTCTTTTGTGACAAAATTTAAAATTTTTCAAACTTAAAAAAATTATCGGATACAGTAAGAACTGAAGATAGCTAAAATTAAGTTTCGCGGAGCTATCATTTTAATCATTTTCAATCCCAAAAATTAAAGAGTACCCTCTTATTTTATTCAACTTCATTTATTGAATAAAACCATGAAGTTTTATTATTATTTTCGATACATCATGTTGCTTACTTACAAAACAGAGTTTTCCTGAAAGACTGGCTATTTATAAGATTTATATTTGATATTTACAGACACACACTGTTAAAATACATTCTGTCTAATCATCACTAATTTACCTCTGTCTCTGTCTCTGTCTCTGTCTCTGTCTCTGTCTCTGTCTCTGTCTCTGTCTCTGTCTCTGTCTCTGTCTCTCTGTCTCTGTCTCTCTGTCTCTCTGTCTCTCTGTCTCTCTGTCTCTCTGTCTCTCTGTCTCTCTATATTAGAGATAATTTTCTAGCCGTAATAATTGATAAATTAGAGATAATTTTTTTTTTTTTTTTTTGCGCGGTTTCCACTGCACCTCCCGTCCAACCGACCGAGGGACGCTGCCGCGTAACGTACGACTCGAATCGCGGGAATAGATCCGAGATAGATAAGCGAGGATTAGGAGAAAGATATTACGAGGAAGAGTGTTGCATAGATAAGGCGGTTAATATAAGCGATTTAAGATTGTTAGTAGAGCAAAGTGATAAGATGTGGTAGAGACCATTGTAGTCCGAACATAATACCCTGAACGGATCGTGTTGGGCATATGTCGAACTACAATGGCTGAGGAGTAGAGGACGAAAGTTTCTAGTCCTTCTACTAGGAATGTTAAAATTTAAACGTGTTAGTAAATGCTGGCTGTCTATATTTCCATAAATAAGATTATATAGAAACATGACACCCAGCATCGTTCTACGATTTGCTAATGTTGGTAAGTTGATTAGTAAAAGTCTACTATGATAACAGGGGAGGTAAAGATTTGCATCCCAATTAAGTCCCCTAAGAGCAAAAGTAAGGAAGTTTTGCATAGATTCGATTTTTTTGTACAGATTCAATGTGATCTTGGTGTACTCCATATTGAGGACTCCAGACACACGATTGATACTCAAGAATCGGACGGACCAGTGATGTATATAACGTTTTAGTTATGTACGGGTCATGTACGGGTCATTTAATTCTTTTTAAGCGGTTTTTATCGCTAAATTAGCGATGATTTTCTAGCGGTTGTTATTGTCAACGCTACTACTACACTTGATGCATAAACAATAATGATGGCCGACAACTGTGTAGGGAGTGAGAAAGAAAGGGGACCGGCTTCGTTCTCATCCCTACTCCTTGCTGTTTACTGGGTCAGAAGGGACACCTGTAGACATCTGGCGGGGATAACTAATTAAATCACGATTGATCAGTTTTCGACCGGAGAGGAAAAATTATTAAATTACTAAGATGGCTATTAAAAAGTAAGGGTTGATCGTAGAAGGGTGAAAATTGAGGATTGTATGTATTTTTGTATGTAGTATCATAAAAAAGAGAAATTAAAAATTTTGTCTAAAAAATAAAAATAAAAATTTAGGCGTGGACTACCCCTAACATTTAGGGGGATGAAAAATAGATGTTGGCCGATTCTTGGCATAGATACCGGATAAGCACAAAAAATTTCATCAAAATCGGTCCAGCCGTTTCGGAGGAGTATGGTAACGAAAACTGTGACACGAGACATATCCAACTGTGACATATCCAATAAATATATTCATTGTAACCTAATTTACTTGTACAAAAATTAACTCAGCATTAACGTGAGCAAGAAAAATTTCGGCTCCCTCTTTTACTTATAATACAATATATCTCTTAACAGCAAGTCTCACAAAACAATATTGGAAAATCAAACATAATCATTCGTACAAATGGGTACGATAGATCAACATAAAGAGGAAACTAACTTCAAAAGAGAATCTAAAATATATTAAATAACTATCAGGAAAAAAGTAGAAGAAGGGTTTTATGTCAAGTGCGTCATAAATATGCTTAAAAGGGAAAAGAATCCGTAGCTGTGGTTTTAAGGTTGATCTTAATCCAAACGGAAGAGCTTTGAACAAAAACTCAGATCACCCTATCCATAAATGTCAAGTTCTTTGAACCAAGGCAGAGGCCAAATAGTTCCCTCGTCTTACAAAGGAGGTCTTCTATCAGGCCTATCAAAAATCTTTGAAAAATGCTTGCTGACCAGGATATATCCTCTCAACTAACAACAAAATCCCATCTTATCAATTGGATCTCGCGAAAATCACAAACTCAATATTTCCGGATAGATCTTATGTATTTAATAGCGTTTGGCTAGATGGTCTTATGTATATAATCAAAACAAGAAAGGAAAGCTAACTTCGGGCGGAGCCGAAGTTGATATACCCTCGCAGTTCAGTCGCAGTCCGCTAGGTGGCGCCACGCATCTTATATTATTAGATATATATTAGATATATATATATTAGATATTAGCGGATCGTATATAGTGTCCCGATCCTTATGAAAATTGGCAGATCAGATTGTTTTTCCCAAAATAGAATCTGTACCAAATCCCATTTTTCTAACTTAAAAAACACCAAAATTATGCCCATTTCGATCGTTCTATGACAGCTATAGGATATAGTCGGCCGATCCTTATGAAATTTTGTCAAACATAACATGTGTGGAAAGTCCCAGCCCTCTAACTTAAAAAACACCAAAGTTATGGCATTTCCGATCAATCAGTTATATGGCAGATATAGGATATAGTCGACCGATCCCGGCCGTTCCGACTTATATACTGCCTGCAAAGGAAAGAAGGATGTGTGCAAAGTTTCAACCCGATAGCTCTAAAACTGAGAGACGAGTTTGCGTAGAAACAGACAGACGGACAGACGGACATGCTCATATCGACTCAGGAGGTGATCCTGATCAAGAATATATATACTTTATAGGATCGGAGATGTCTCCTTCACTGCGTTGCACACTTTTGACCAAAATTATAATACCGTCTGCAAGGGTATAAAAATTGCTATCCAATTGGTGAGTAAAAGTAAACAAACGAAAATGCAAACAATTTGTACTGTAAACAATTATTATTGTTTAACACTAATACTAAACATGAAAGGAAAGGAAGTTGATATACCATTGCAGTTAAGTCACAGCTTATATTAATTTATATATATCGGATCGAATATAGTTGATCCTTCTGAGAATGTCACCATCGAATCAAGATTCTAATAAAAATGTTAAAAAACAGCCCCAAGCATCTTAAAAAATAGTAAGGTTGTGCCATTTTCGATCGTTCAGTTATATGACTGCTATAGGATATAGTCGGCCGATCCTTATGAAATTTGGCAAATTATTTTGCCCACATTGGAATCTGTACCAAATCCCATCTTTCGAACTTAAAAAAACAACAAAGTTATGCCAATTCTGTTCGTTCTATGAAAGCTATAGGATATAGATACACATTGTATTGATATTATTGTACACATAACATGTGTACAAAGTCCAACTTAAAACACAACAAGAAAGGAAAGCTAACTTCGGGCGGAGCCGAAGTTGATATACCCTTGCAGTTCAGTCGCAGTCCGCTAGGTGGCGCCACGCATCTTATATTATTAGATATATAGAAGATCGTATATAGTCGGCCGATCCTTATGAAATTTGGCAAATCAGATTATTTTGTGTATAATAGAATCAGTACCAAGTCCCATCTTTCTAACTTAAAAAACACCAAAGTTATGCCAATTCCGATCGTTCTATGACAGCTATAGGATATAGTCGGCCGATCCTTATGAAATTTTGTACATAAGATATGTTGGTCAAATATAAAATGTGTGGAAAGTCTCAACCCTCTATCTTAAAAAACAACGAAGTTATGGCATTTCCGATCAATCAGTTATATGGCAGCTATAGGATATAGTCGACCGATCCCGGCCGTTCCGACTTATGTACTGCCTGCAAAGGAAAGAAGGATGTGTGCAAAGTTTCAACTCGATAGCTTTAAAACTGAGAGACTAGTTTGCGTAGAAACAGACAGACAGACTGACAGACAGACAGACGGACAGACGGACAGACGGACAGACGGACAGACGGACATGCTCATATCGACTCAGGAGGTGATCCTGATCAAGAATATATATACTTTATAGGGTCGGAGATGTCTCCTTCACTGCGTTGCACACTTTTGACCAAAATTATAATACCCTCTGCAAGGGTATAACAAAGTTATGGCATTTACGATCAATCAGTTATATGGCAGCTGTAGGATGCAGTCGACCGACTTATTGGCTTAACGATTAAATTTTAATTATTTATAGTTGAGATATATACTTGATACATCGTCTCATCGATATACACTTACTGCCATTATGTATTCTAATATTTTTATCGGAACACTATTAAGACACGTCTGCACTTAACAAGCGAATTTTTCCATTTTGTACCATTTTAAGTAAAACAGAATGGAAAGCTAACTTCGGGCGGAGCTGAAGTTGATATACCCTGGCAGTTAGGTAGCAGCTTATATAGTTATTATATATATCGGATCGTATTTAGGTCGGGATCGTATATAGGATAATTTCAACATCAAATCAATTTTTCAATAAAAGTGTTGGAAACAGCCCCAAGCATTGTTTATCGAGATTAGTTTATCTCTTCGCGAAACCAAAAGGAAAAAATTGGTGGCTGTAGAAATTAAATAAATTGCGAGAAACACGAACGAAAACGAAAATGCGTACACTCTTCGACGTTATAAAATTCGATTATATTCATATTAACAAACCTTAAGCCTAGCTTATCTAGTGCGGCGAAGCGGGGCGAATTCATGGGAGAGCGCAAGTGAGAGCTTCACTTGCGCTCCCGCTCCGCCCTAAACTAACTTACACTAGACTTCATAAAATTCCACTTATTATCTACATCTAATTATACACCGGCCCCGTTGAAGGCCTTCCTTAGGCTTCAACTATTGGCAGCCTTGCCAGCTTGTGGACTGCCCTCCGAAACAATGCTCCTCTACTCGTCCTGACGTCGGCGACCCTGACCCTTCCGTCCGCGCCGGCGTGAGTCTCGACGACCCTGGCGGTGATCCACTGCTGGGGCGGCTGGTTGTCCTCGGCGACCAGCACCAGATCGCCCTTCCTGGCGTCCTCCTGCTCCCGCTGCCACTGCGACCGCGCCTGTAGGCCCAAGACGTACTCCCGGGACCAACGCTGCCAAAACATTTGCTTGATTGACGAGACAAGCCGCCATCGCCGCAAGCACGTTAGACCCTGCTGGTCCGGGGTCCGCGGTGCTGGTGGGGCGATGAGCGGCCCGTCAACAGGTGCCCGGGAGTCAACGCCGCGCCGTCGCTTGGGTCCTGACTGAGGGCGCCCAGGGGCCTCGAGTTCAGGACGGCCTCGACTCCAACGAGGACGGTCTGCAGCTCCTCTGCGGTCAACTTTGCGCTGCCCACCGCTCGTAGGAGTAGGTGTTTTGCAGACTTCACACCTGCCTCCCATAGTCCGCCCATGTGCGGAGCCCGCGGCGGTATGAACGCAAATACGCATCCTTTTTTTGATGCGTATTGCCGCAGCTCGTCCGCTTCGCTCTCGATCTGGTGCCGCAGTGCCGCGAAGTGGCGACTCGCTCCGACGAAGTTCGTCGCGTTGTCGCAGTGCACGGTCTGCGGACATCCTCGGCGCCCAACGAACCTTTGAAAAGCCAATAGAAAGGAATCAGTTGACAAATCTGAAACTACTTCTAAATGTACTGCTTTAGACGAAAAACAAACAAACAGGGCAATGTAGGACTTATATGGTGGCCTACCACGAATTTTCAAGGTCGTCTCAATAGGGCCACAGAAATCCACGCCACATATGGAAAATGGGCGGAGAGCACGAACTCGATCTAAGGGTAAATCTCCCATGATTTGAGTCATCAGATGAGGCTTGCATTTAAAACAGCGTATGCATGACCGCACTATCTGACTGCAGACTTCCTGCGCGTTTACTATCCAAACGCGCTGTCGCAAGAGACTCACTAGTGCTCGTGGACCCACATGAAAATTCGACTCGTGCAAGTATCGGACGTAGCTCTGAACAAATTGAGAGCGCTTCGTCAACAATACTGGAAACTTGGCATCGTACGAAATAGGAGCATTAGCTAGTCGCCCCCCGACCCGCAACAACGAAAAGGTAAGCCCAGCCTGAGAGGTTTCCTGGACAAACGGACTTAGCTTCTGTAGGCTTGGGCTAACAACAAGATTTTTTCTAACATTTTTAATTTCCTCTTGATACTCGTGCTCTTGGACTATCTGGACAATTTTATTAAACGCGTCTCGATATTCGACAGGGGAAGGTACATTATCAGAAGGAACTACTAATTTTTTACATTTCTTTATAAAGCGGACCATGTAAACGAACACTCGCAGCAGTTTTAAGTGAGAGGAAAATCCTTCTATCACTTCCAACAAATATGAGGTAGAGACCATTGCAGTCAGTCCGACCGCATTCTTCTTTGCTTCCATCTGCAAAATCTCTGGGGACGGATCAAACCGAGGGCTCGTTGGCCACTTATCTTCCGGCTCCGTTAAAAACGATGGACCTGTGAACCAAATTGATTCTATCGTTTCCTTTACGTCTCCACCTCTTGACACAATATCTGCCGGGTTCTGTTTAGTTGGTACATGCCGCCACGTGCTATCCTCTGACCACTCTTGAATCTCAGCAACTCTATTTGATACGAACGTTGACAACGACGATGGATGGGAACGAATCCAATGAAGACAAACTTCCGAATCTGACCAATATACACTTCGTTCGATCGGTGCTTTGATAAGAGGTTTTATTTTGCGACAGAGGTCCGCGAGAAGGTGAGCGGCACATAACTCAAGACGGGGGAGCGTCTTTGTCTTGAGCGGCGCTACTTTCGACTTTGCTGTCAACAATGAGACTTTACTACCTTCTGCAGATTTGCAACGGATATAGACGCAGGCTCCATAGGCTCTCATCGATGCGTCAGAAAAGGCATGAATTTCAATTGGTGACATTGGCTCACTCATCACAAATCTCGGTATTGAGATCTCTTCTAACTGTGACAAGGCAAGCTGAATCTTGTTCCATGCGGTTTCCAAGTGCAGTGGAATGGACTCATCCCAATCTAGCTTATTGAGCCAAAGTTCCTGTAACAGGATCTTTCCTTTAATAAGGATCGGGCTTAATAAGCCAAGAGGGTCGAAAAGCTTTGACGTCACCGAAAGAATATTCCGCTTAGTCGCCCTTTGACCCATGACTGACATATCAATTTCGAATTTAAATACATCATCTTTAGGAACCCAAACGATTCCTAATGTTTTTGTCAGCTCTGAGTCCGAAAGTGTTATTGGCTTAACCGTGCTCTCGGATGCAGTAACTTCAGGCGAGTTTGAAAACCACTTGCTCAATTCAAACCCAGCGTTTTGAAGAACCTGAGTTACTTCAGACTTAATTGTCTTTAGCTCCTCCACGCAACCAGCACCCGTTAACATGTCGTCGACGTAAAAGTCAGACCCAATAACTTTAGCAGCTCGAGGGAATGTATTTTTCGCGGATTCACTCAACCTCTTCAAACACCTTATGGCCAGGAATGGGGCTGGTGCAGTGCCATACGTAACGGTGTTGAGCTTGCACAATTTCAAGGACTCAGACGGGTCTTTTCTCCACACTATCAACTGGTATCGTCGATCTGCTTCATTTACCATCACTTGACGATACATCTTTTTTATGTCGGCTACCAGAGCGAATTTGTTTAGCCGAAATCTAAGAAGAGTTGAGTAAAGCTCTTCCTGAATTGTTGGACCCACCATCAACAACTCATTTAAACACTTTTGTGTGGATGTCTTGCAGGACGCATCGAAAACGACTCGAAGTTTGGTCGTTGTACTTTGCGGCCGCAAGACACACTGGTGGGGTATGACGTAGTGTGGAGAAGCAAGAACGTCATTGCTTGCAGGGGACATATGGCCTAGGGATTCGTATTCTTCCATAAATTCCAAATACATTTTCTTTAAGTTCGGATCTCGAGATAATCTTCTCTCGAGCGACAGAAATCGGCGTTTGGCTATCTCGAATGAATTGCCCAAAACGCTTGGATCCGACTTAAATGGAAGTTTAACTTCAAATCGACCTGAAGGCAGTATTCTTGTAGTCTTCCGATAATGTTCCTCACATAGCTCTTGTTCTGGCGACAACATCTTTTTAGAAGATGGAACTTCTTCCAACGACCAGAATTTTTTCAAGTTTTTGTCTATTGACTCTAATATTTCCTCTTGGCAATTCAGACTAGAGACCGGCTGTGGAGGAGTTGAGGAATTTGCCAGATATTTTCCCGATACTATCCACCCAAGGAGAGTTTTTTGAAGGATGGGATGGTTCGGACCTTGTTTTATTTGGCCAACGGACAACAGTTCGAAAAATGACTCAGCTCCAATTAGCATATCTATCCGCTGAGGTTTGTAAAAATATGGGTCTGCTAACGGCAAGTTCTTTGGTAGGGTCCAATCTTTCACGTTCACTGACTGATCAGGGTGATAGCCTGAAATGGTTTTCAAAACCCAAAAGTCGAACGGAAACTCGCTACCATTTACTCTCGACTTCACCACGGTGTGTATCTTTTTCTTAACTTGTGAATTAGTTTGACCAATTCCAAGCAAGTTGATGCACGATTCCTCCCTACGGATCTGTAAGCGTTGAGCAAGATCTTCTGTAATAAAATTCATTTGTGACCCTGAGTCAAGTAATGCTCGGGCCAAGATGTGCTCACCATTTTTTGTGCGAACGCTTACGATCGACGTTGCTAAAAAAACCCTTTCTACAGACGACGCATGCAAAACATATGAAGTAGAAGGGCCATCATTCGTTAACTCTGGAGGAGGATTTTGTGTGGGTGGTGGTAATGCTAAGCTATTTTCGGTCACTGTAAATCGGTGCAGAAGTTTATGGTGCGATCTTGAACAGATTTGGCACCTGGTCGATTTACAATTCGCTACCGTGTGACCTTTTCGCAGACAATTCAAACATAGGGAGGCTGACTTAACAAACTCGAACCTTTGCATTACAGCAAGGCGAGCGAACGGACTGCACTGGGCCAAAAAATGGTTGTTGGCGTTACAATAACTGCAAGCTGGTTTGGCGTTGGTAGAAGAACAAGCCAACGAAGTTCTATTCAGTTGCTTGCTGAACCCAGTTCTTTCTTGCTTTGGTTTGCCAGTCTCTTCAGCGGACAGATGCTGGTATCTACGATTTAGTATTTTTTCGAAATCGGACCACAGCGGCAATTCCTCATAATCCAGTGACTCTTCCCATTTTTGCTTGGTCACTGGATCCACTCTACTCAAAACTAAATGAATAATCATTGAGTTTGCAATTTTAGTATCATCTCCTATGGATAATAGTGATCCATAAATTGAGGACACAGTGTCGATGAGACCCCTCAACGACGACGCAGACGGCTGGAAATTTTCGGAAGGCTAATTAGTTGACGTATTTGGTTCGCAAAGATGAGACATTCGTTATCATAAACTCTTTTTAAACTAGCGATAGCTTTGGCGTAATTACTCTCGGTGACCTGGAATGCCTTGACAGTTCCTAAGGCTTCACCAGAGAGGCAAGAAATTAAATGATTAAATTTCTCGATAACTGGAATGTTCACATCTTTGTCAACTAATGTCTCGAAAAGACTTATGAAATTTTTGAAATCCGAATAATTTCCACTGAATTTTGGCAATGCCAAACTAGGAAGTCGAGCTCGAGTTGGGGCTGCAGAAATTGCAGTAGCTGAACGGGAGTCTTCAGCTGAATTTAAGGCATTACATAAGGACATAATCCTTGCATTGGTAGTTATTCCTAATTCTTCCAACTCGGCTCCGAAATCATCCATTTCATCTATTTGCTCGATCTGGTCTTGCAACTCATTTGCTTTAGAAATTGCCTCATCTAAAACCTGAAGCCTGCATTCTAGCTCGGTTTTGTTTAGAGGAAGTGATCCATCTTCCAAACGTTCCTCCAACCGGCGAATGCTTTTAACTTTGACATTCAATTTTTTTTTTAAGTCAATAAGAGTCGTGGAATTAAGTTTTTGTTTGGTACTTTCCATTATAAAAAATTTATTTTTTCAATACAAAAAAACGAAAACGATGGAAATTTAAGATTTAATAATTTTTTTTTTTTTTTTTTTTTTTTTTTTTTTTTAAAAAATTTTT